>JAQNCA010000014.1:10495840-10508393 GCA_029783725.1 Acanthurus tractus
AACAAAGCCAAATAAATGTAATTATAATAATTAATTTTTGCCAACAAGTATAAGAGCAGTGTCCTAAATCAACATTAAACTATGCAAGAAATCATTGTATGTAGACATTGTTGTAGTTAGTTTTGAAAGATACCAACGCATTTGCTTAATGCTAAAAATATGTTTGAATACTTTACCCTTCAGATTGATCAAACAAACTGCCAACTTCTTATGGAGTAAAGAAAAGATGGTTCTACAAAAAAAACATAAACTTTATATTGCCCTCTGTGTCCTTTGTGCATTTAATCATGAGAGAATAGTCAAAATCAAAGGCGCACTCATAGACTCTATTTTTCCTGTGTTTAACCTGACTGCTCTCGGTATGTTTTTATTAGTTTGTGCTTGAGAATTCTGCTTTTACTAATTTAAGTGCTAGCAATTAATATACTTATTCATTACCCCTCTTTTAGTTAATGTGGTTGATCACTTACAGGAAATTATCTTTGAAGACATGGAGAACTAGCAAATTAGTTCACCCTGGTATGTGTATTTGCCTTAATGATGGTTTAACTCTGAACAGACCTTTTAGATAAAAACAGAGTTCTTGCTCATGAAGGACTTTTGCTGCTAGTTAATAGTTTTAAGGTCGGCACAAGGTTTAAAGCCTGCTCTCTCCCCTGATGCTCCTCTGCTGACCTCGCAGACAGACTCCTCAGACTTTAGGCAGATGGGATCCTCATCATCACCCTGTTTCCTCAGGACCCCTCCCTTCCTCATACTGACCCCCTCCCCACCTACTCCTCCAGCCCTCCTTCTCTTCTCCCTCCAACTCCTTGGACTCCTCCAGTCCTCCACCTTTACCCCTGAGACGCTGAGGTAATGCTGATTAAACAGACAGCTGTCCACTCAATAGCTGCAATTAACCAAGTGATCTATAAGGTTACAGATTTATGATACACAACAACAGCAATAAACTGCAGGTTAACCAGGTTGTTGAAAAACGTTGGTACGATTTGTGCATCAGATTCATTGAAGTAATCATGGAAGAAAAAAGCATTCAATATGGCATTGATTAGCCTGTGTGTTCAACATGAAGTGTTGCATGGAAAAATTTCAGCAAAAATCAGTTGAACTCTCAAAATAGATGCATATAAATTGTGTTAAGCTGCTTTTAACACTACTGTCTGTGGACTACACAAAAAAAGTTAAAAAGTGAACAAGCTTCACTCTGAAAATGAAAAGACTAGAACAAAAAAATAAATAAAAATGGGTAAATACCTCTTCACTGACTCAGAGTGGTACCAACAACGGGGAAAAAATAGCAAAATTCACCATGAAAACAAACAAACAAAATAAAAGTAAAAAACACTGCATCAAAACTGATACATCTCTTTGCAAATGCAAATTATGAAACAAAAGAAATCACTTTCCTTTAGTTAAAATTAAATGCAATAACAACCAAAAACCAGGAGAAAAAAATCTCTGTTAGCACCATAAAAAAATCTTTGCAGTGGTGCAGGTGCCAGGTGTTTTAATCCTTCATCTCACCTGTGAGCAGTATTAGCACAAAGTTAAGTAGTGCTCATCCTAGTCAGACTGTCTCTGATATCATAACCCATGGCCTCAATATCAGCCATACCTTTGCAAACTATCCAAGACAGAGGGACAAAAACAGACAGGGCTTTGGCAGTGCAGCATTAGCTCATAATGGCTCATTTTGAAAAGCATATTAGTTCCAGCATAATTACAATCAGGCCTCACGCTCTGTGTTTTGCAGGCATTCACAGGACCAGCCTCTGAGCACCGAGTCACACCAGTTGACTGTGACTGACAGCAGATTTAGTTTAAAATGCTGTTTTTTCCTCCCTCTTTTTTTCCCACAGGACAAAAATAACACCGCATCTTTTCTCCCTATTTATGTTGACTTGTTTATTTTGTGCCTACCTTTTGTCGTAGTTGATACTGCAATTATACTTTTTGTCAGTCAGAGGGGGTGAATATCAAAAGGCCTAATTATGCAAACAGGCCTATGATAAGAGGCATCTGCCTGAGATGGGATCTGCTATCTCTGACATGCATCTGTCTCTGCGCTGTCTTTGGGGCTCCAGGCCTGCATATAAACAGCCCTGCCTGTCCTCAGGACTGCATACGATTCAACCACCAACACTGGAGTGGAGGGATGTTTCGGGGGCGGGGGGGATCGTGCAGCAACATCAAATAACTAACAACTTCCCAATTTGCATTTTTCTGAGAATGGTGCGGCATCTCTGTTTAATGCACTTGCCTGTTCATCCCAAAGGGGTTGCCAAGCTAAAGGAGGCATGTGATTCAAGGCATTTACCGAAGGATGTATCTGAGATAGGAACCTCATGTGAATACAAGATAGAAGACAGCGATAACCAGAATGGTTTGAAGACAAATTCTCTATGAATAATCTCTTCCTGTAGTTATCTCCCCTGCGAGTGAAAAACAAAAAAACAACTCTAAAAGTGAGCATAGCCTCAGAGTGGTTGATTTGCTCATATCCTATTAGATCAAAATAGTTACATCAACAAACCAAACAATTTGTAAAAAAAAAAAAAGAAAAACTGACCAAAAAAAATAAATAAAAATAATCCACTGCATTTGTGATTAAATCAAGTTAAGTGTTTACTTGGTTTGGCCAAACATGCCAAAATGCGTCATCAATTTCTCCTGGTTGTCAGTGACCTTCTCTGGGCCATAATTTGACCTTTAACTGAAATTGAATCTAGATGAGATGTGTAACTATACATCAGGATATTAAAAGTCCACCGTCTATCTAAAATAAAATCATTCTCAGCTCACCTTTATGGACAGATGTCACTGGATTCAGCTTTGTCTCATGCCTATCATGTCAATTACCAGTTTATAGCAGGTGGCTGAGGAACAAGAGCACTTTCCTAAAATCTATTTCAAGTGGTAGGAAAAGTCAAGCTGGAAAGCAGGGCAGAGAAAAAGCTCAAAAACTTGCAATTACAATTTTTTTTCCTTTTTTACCAAAAGAAAAAACTGTCAAAAAACTCAAACAGGATCAAAAACTACCTGAGGAAATAGGAAAGGCCTTCCTGCTTCTAACTGCCGGTGTCACAGTTTTACACTCTTTCACATTGACATTCCTAAGGAAAATTCCAATACTTTTATTCCCTTGTCTCTTGGACAAAATCACATTCTTTAGAAATGGAGTAGGGGGCTTGAAAAAGAGGAGAAAAAGGCAAAGGAGGAAGAAAGATGGGAGGCTCTATAATCTTTGGCTCTCACAACAAACAATTAGCCCCCTTTTCTCTGTTTGAGGTGGGAAGAGGAGAGGGAGGGAGGAGTGGAGGGGGCAAGAGAAAGCAGAGGAGACAGAGAAGGAGAAGCAGCGAGAGCGATGCTCTTTTATGGTTCTTGTCATATGGATGAAGGCGCGGCGCGTCCATGAGAGCGCACGCTCACCTTCAACAACAGGGCGTCCACTGGGCCTCCCGGCCTTTTCAGCCCGGAGAGACGAGCTCCTCAGGGGGCCATTAGAGCATGAATAGGGGCCTGACAGCCCTGTGCAGCTCCGCAGGGCATCCATAAACGCTGACATATTGACTCCCCATGCCTCTGCGCTGCCTGAGTGGGAAAGCGTGAAGGGCTTGAGGGGTGGGATTCTTTTTCTTTGATATACTACTGACTAAAACTGGGATATTAGCGACAATATGAATGTTTGTACACCTTGTTTACATTGTTCCTACACTGGGCAGAGACTGTTGTTTTTCAGAGTATTGTTAGGTTTGTAAGTAATTGCTGATAAATTATTTTTTTTTGAAAGACCTCTTTTTTGATCTTAATATTAGAAATGCACTTCTAACATTGCAAAAATGTTTTATGATCACAAACTGTCTGCTATGCAATTTTTTTTGGAGAAAGATGGCTTAAATGGGGTCAAACAGAGCCACACAGACCTCTGAAGACCTCAAAGGACACACTTGCAAACCTTGTTAGGACAACTGTCACCACCTTCCTCTCTAAGACTGAGCTTTCCACTAGGTTTACTCCTCTGTCGAGCAGAAAGTCACCGCCTGGGCTCCAGTCTTTGCTAATTGAGGTCACAGCGAAAGTAATGAAATTAACAGAAAGCACAAGAAAGTAAAAGGAAGCCCATTGGGGGTCTCTGCCAAATGGCACTGGAGCTAGAGCCTCCGTCCCCCAGCAAAAAGCTCTAAAAACCTGCGCAGGAAATCAAACAGTAACGTCTCAGGGCTTTGAGTCGAGGTCTCCTGGAGGAACAAATCATTTTCTCAACAAAGCCAAAGAGAGATTACTGGGCACAGTATAGGAATGCACAGCGGACAGTTTTATGTGCCCAAGGGAAGTTTCCTAATTTTCTGGACAAGGCTGGGCAGCAAATATTGTGAAAAAGTTTGTGTCATATAGAGGACACTAAGGAAAGAAGAGTTGTGAAGAATGATGGAAACTTTAATAAAAGCTCAGGATTGATGTCAGTAAAGCTAAAAACACGTGTTTTATCTTAACCAATAATTGCAAGTATCTGTATAATGGGAAGGAAAGATAGACTTTACATCAAATATTAAATTTATACCAATTGATTTACTGTATTTGGAGCTATAATCGCCTTTTACCTGTTGATTTGCATGCTTAAATGTTCATTTATTGCTATGCATCATGTTATTGAGTTTTTGATGCAATTAGAAAGAACAAACATTATACGAGTGACTTCATAATTATTATCTATGACGTGATATCATTAAACATATGCAAAAAATACTATTACACTCTATTGTATTATAGTACACTGGATAAACAAACCATTTTTCAAAGAGGTCCATTATATTCAGCAATTTAATAAATATTTTCTGTGAAGTGCTATTTTCCGGGCACAGTAAAAGCATCGTAGTGCTTGGCATTAATTTCTGAGATCCCTCCATATTGAGGGGTTGTAATGTGGCACAGTAGCAAAGCTTTTTATACTGAGGCTACATGTTCCCCAAGGAGAGAATGACTGACGATGCAGAAATAAGCCCATTAGTTGAAAACAGGGGACAACATTTGAAGTTGTTATTTTGTCGGCGAGGACAGGAGCTCCACCCCACTGTTTGGACAACCGCTTACACATTTTAACTTGGTGGGAAAAAACACATTTCTGATTTGCAACACTTAGGGAACATGTTTATTGTCTTTGTGCCTATGAAAAAAAACCCCACGCACAATTAAAACAAATGAATATTTCAGTGGTGAAGCAGATCAAGAGCATAAAATGTGAAATGTTCTGGCCCTAAGTAGCATAGGCTAATGGCGATTTTTAAACTAGCAGACCATGGTCAATGTCTCTCATTCATCACTGAGGGGGAGCACGGGCACACTGTGCTAAACATAATTACTGTTGCACATTATGTGGGCTATTCCTGTATTGTAATAAAATTAGCCAGAAATGCTTTTTGTCTTTTCTAATGCAGCTCCATGGTAACCAGTGGACGGTCATAATGCAACACACTGTCCCGATCTGTGCCAGCTGTCAGAGTTTGACAACCTAAGGTGGCACGGCGAATTGGGAGAAACTACATTTCTTTCAATAAATTATGTGGCTCTGACCTGCTCATCCATTGCACAATTTAACATGGATATAATAATGTCCTGATGCAGTGTATACTCATATTTGTGATCCTTCAGCTTTATTGTGTGGCAGAATAACAATGGTTTAATCACCAAGACAAAGGTCCCGGTTATTATTACACAGTCCATCTTAAAATGATGCTAAGATTTCCTCAGACAGGCAAGAAAATCAGTTTATTCTATATTCCTCACGCTGCAGAGAAAAATCCTAAGAGTGAGCATTATTTAACATAAAATTTACACAACACACATTTAGCCAAAACAGATTGTTGTAAAGACCAGACTGCAGCACTAAATTCCACAATTATTTACTACAATGATACTCAATTATCAATTATCATATTTAATATATCTAAAATACAGAAGTGAAACAAATGCAGAATCACAAAATGTAAGTCCATAGATTGTAGGAAATCTGTGGAATAACAAAAGCAGCTTGTAAAAGCAAGCTTTCACAGAGATAAAAAGCTGGAAAAAAGACAACGTTCAGTCCTATTGAGCCTTAAATACAAGATGGTTCTGATTTCCCTGCTGGAATATTTGGCTGAAATCGAAGAGGCAACCGCTTGCCAATACTTGTCTCCAGACTGATAAGGCCTACATAAATATACTGAAGAATTACTCGTGGACCTTTCACAAATGAGCGGGCCTTTGTCATTATTTGACATTATCTGTCAGCTGGCAACAACATTTATGTTGTTTGGTAGATAACTTATTAAGCAAAATGACGATGATTTATGGAATTGCATGGTTAATTAAATACTGCTTAAAGCTGTAATTACTCTGCAAACTGTCTGTCCCCTTTGGCAATTCACCTAGTCGAGACAAAAACAAAAAGACTTAACATGAGATTTTACAGCCTTTAGGGAAAACATATGTCTGTTCGGTTTATGTTTCAGGTTTGTTCTCTATGTTGTGTGATATTCTTAATGCCATGAATGCACAGAATCATTTTATTGCTTGTTAACAAGGTTATTGGTGCTTTCTGACAACAGACACCATTGTCTGTAGAGGTCATGAGGTCAGTTTATTACACTTTTTATTACAACAAAATGATATGTGTACAGAACGACTGCACCAGGAGGTTTGTTTCAGCAGATATAACCTAAATTGAACTGTTTGATTTCCCCTTTTTTTTCCTTTCTGGAGGCCAGGAGGAAAAGACGCCAAGAGGACATCTCAAAGCAATTAAATGAGATATCTGTCCAATAACTATAGGTCTTTCCATTAAAATCTTTGAAACTAATCTCCCCTGCTGAGAACACTTGTCTCTCCTCGTGGCATGGCTTTGAATCAGCAGTGAGAGATAAATAAATGGCCTTTAAAAAACATTGGCCCTCTTGTCAAGACACATATCCACTCGAGAGCAGCAACAGTCCACATGTCAACTCATTCCCTTCCCATTTCCTCTGCTCTCTTTGCTAAGACACTCCTGTCTAATGAAGTAGAGGGACAATCCCACAGGGCCAAGCAGCGCTCTGTCATCCCTGAGTGTTGTTTTCCCTCCGGACAGCCCAGTCCACTATCGAGGGTAATACTCACCAATCAGGATTCATTACAACACTGAATCTATGAATGAACTGCCCACCGCCAGTGAAACCCACAACTAAAACACAACTGCCTGGGAGAAGAAATAGGCCTCCCAGGGACCCCCCTCCAAACTAAATTGGATTGCCAATACGGCCCACAGACGTTTGAGAAGTCAAGAAAAACAATGGGGCAGAAAATAAATACTCCAAAGCCGCAATGATGACTCCACTTGGTAAACTAACACAGTATTGATCGTCTTCTTCTTTTTTTTTTTTGTTTGTTTAGAAAAGCCTCATCCCTGCTAATAGCTGTCTCAGAGTGTAATCTCTCCCTTGTCCTCCCCCTCCTCTCCACCCCCTCCACATTCCCTATTATGTGGCTCCTTTCAGCGCGCCTCAAATAGTTTAGGTTCAGTGTCGCACTGGGGTACGGGGCATGGGACTGGGGACCAATTGTTTGCTAATGTTGACACCTGCCAGAGCAGGCTTGGCCCATTTGGGGCCCGCCAAGCTGCAAACTGGATGCTCCCCCTCTTTAGCGAGATTAAGTGTGGGTTGCTGGGGTCACAAATCACTGGACTCCCTCTGATGTTGTGAGGCACAGAGCCAGAGACTGAGAGGACTAAAAGAGAAAGCTGGAGAGGGAGGGACAGAGGAGGGAAGAGGGATAAAGAGTGACAGTCTATTGTTTACTGAAAAGGAGGAGAATAATGTATCTTCTTGAGTGTGCGTAACCAGTGTGCCCCATTCAAAAAAAAAATATATCAACAGTGAAGCCACGTCGCCAATGCGCACAGCAGTTTTCTGCCGTGCTCTCTGTCTCCTTTAAGGTGCCAAATAATTGGGAATATTTTAAAGTTTTTTGCTCGAAATTCAGCATTACAAGAATGACCAATTGTCACACCACAAACAACAGCTTGTGCAATTTCCACATCAAAAAAATAGCATTGGAATAGAATAGAAAGCAAGGTTTTAAACCATCTGCTTTTATAATGATTCACAGGACAGACTTTCTGAGCTTGAATTTCACTAAACAAGATGCCGATAAAAGGACCTCTGTTCTTTGAGAATAAATAAACATGAAGATATAGTATACACGCATGGTCAATCAAAACTATTAGATCTGCAGAGAAAGTGCCTGTTTCCCCAAACATTATATATCTTCTTTTAAAGTTTGTTTAAGCACACATATAGTGTAAAGCCCAAGGGAAAACCAGCGTGGCCATGACTGACAGTGCCCAGCTTGTTCTCCTCCCCCTTTCTCTGCAGATGTACATTAATGCAAAAAAAAGAAAAAAAAAGAAAGGCAGAGATCTGAGCTGCAGCAGAAGCACCCTCGCTCCATTTAAAACTGCTGCTGTCCAGCCTGATCGTGTCAGTTTGAAGGCCCCTATTCAAAAGTATTCATGCATCTGCCTTTGAGGCACAATAGCAGCTAGTTTATAAACTGTCTGCCCAGGCACCCAAAGGCTTTAGTTCTTATTGTTTTCAGCCCCTTAATAAACTTTTTGGAGGAGTTCATCAACTTGCCTGAATAGCCTATGCAGCAAGTCTCAAGACAGAAAATAACAGAAGGGCCTTTTCTCCTCCCTCTTCTTTCTCTCGTCCTTTTCTAGTGGCTGTTCATCTAACAATGGTGAGAGTAGGCTGTCAGACATCACAGGGGTTTTTTGTACCAATACAAGAAAAAAGTATTCAATAAAAAGAGAATGCAGCCTCTTAAAATGAGAATCGAAGACGATTGTATTTTCACATTTGCACAGAAGACAGACTAAAGGCTAAATCAAGTAGCACAATAAGTTCAAAAACTGTTTACAAAATTCAATACATAAGGGTAGACAGTATTTTTGAGGCAATAGAGCCCTTAGCACAGCAAAAATGACATTGATATTTTTGTGGAAATGTAAATAAAAATATTGAACTCAAAATGTACTCTATTGAACTTCTATATTAAAAGACCATTAAAAGTGGAAGAGAAATTGTTCGAATTTATATGAACATATTAGTTTTCTATTCTGTATCGGTAAATTCAAACATTGCTTGACACCTGTTAGACAGGCAGCAGAGAAATGAGGGGATGCAATAAAATGTCATTTGGGCTGTAAGCCATTAATCCACTGTTATACCTTTAAACTCTGTATAAAAAAATTAGCCAAACTTAAAAGTCTTTAATAGATGTCTGCTGTAATTAATTTCATACCTAATTAAACAAGGCTATACAGTCCATGCGAGCTGGCCTGTTTAGCCCGCTGCATGGCCATAATTGAAGTAATAGCGGAAAAAAGCCTGCTTAGAAAATAAAAGCCCGCAGCGGTCCAATTCAACAACTTCACCATCCAACCACGCTGCTCATCCCCCCCTCCGCCATCTGACCCAAAAAGGCCTTATTGGCCGCCCCGGACCAACCACCTACTGTTTCCCATCGATGCACTCGGTGCGTTTTAACACCCTAATTAGATGTGACAAGTTCAACGAGCTGGTTTCAGAGCAGGAAAAGCTGGTCAGGTTATGATTTCCGAGTCAGACTCACAGGGGAATCTGCGGACAGCTGATTCCTGTCAGCCTCATTCATCTTCTTCCAGCTAATTAAACATCACTGCTAACAAAGCGATGGCAATTTAGGGAATACATTAAACGCTTAAAGTGGAAATGTAAATGTTTGAGGCGATGCTCAGTAGGCTGGTAACACCAACATTGGCCGGTAGTATAACTACGACTATTGCTAATAATAATAGCAAATGAAAAATAAAGTATAACACACAAAAAAACGATTTTTGATTTTAAAATATACGTTGCAATAGACTTGAGTGTGTGCAGTGTCTGCAGTGCAGGCTTACATCACTTGATGTTGAAAGTGGAGTTGTCATTTGATACAAAAGTAAGCATTCGGCAGAAAAATAGAGGGTAGTGTGTTGACTAAAACAGCGGGATAATACATATAAAATCTTGCCGGAATATTAACTGCCATATTAAAATTATTTGCCAAAATATCAATTCTTTTAATAATAATAAAAATTAACTTGTGTACCATAAATTTGAATTGGCCACTACAAAAAAACCATTATATCCGAATAAAGAGGTAATGTTATATTAAGTAAACTGGATATTTAAGATTCCAAAACCACGCAGTGGTAAAGTTTTAAGATAACTCACACCAAGAAAAAACACATACAAAACAAATCATCTGTAAAATTTGAAATATGGAGCCAAAAGAAAAAAATCATCAATCTAAACGTAAGCTTCAAATTCTGTCACACCTGTTGACACGTGTTACACACATGAGAAGGATATGCATGTGTGTGTCCGTGTGTCTGCGTGTGCTAGCGAGAGGGAGGGGATGGAGTCAAACTTCAGCAAAGAAAAAGAACGATAAAAAATTGAGATCTTCTATTTATTTTGGACTACAGCCCTGCAGGCACAGCGCAGGATCCCGGAGCCCCAGAGTGAAAATTGGCGGAATAAAACACAGACAGAAATGAGAGACGCGCTGAAGCACCCTACTGTTGTGACAGGATACCTGGAGGGCAACGCTTCCTCTTTAATTTGTCTCGTATGGTTTGAGACCCCCAACCAGATACTCAATCCTCAGAGTCTGCATAAGCCTACTGAATTTAATTCTCGATGGTGAAATTATATGCTATAATTAAATATCATATCATTTTAAAAATGCTCGGTGGCATAGAGGCATCTTATCAACTTGGTCTTTTTCAGCGTCGTCGTTGTTATCACATTAATAGTAACAACATCTAAAATGGGCCTATCTGCATTTGTGGGGAAAATTGCAGGCTAAACAAAGGGCACCTATGGGCTTACAGCTTATATTCTGATATTTTCGAGCAGGAAATGTTAACCTTGAAATGCTACTATCTGCGCCTAACAATGTGTGATCATAACCCCATAAATGAGGGGAGAAATTGAATCCTTTTAAGTTATTAAGCAGGAAAGGATTATAAACTCGTCTTTATAAATGAGCTAGAAATCCCCATGTCTTCCTCTGTACACTTTTAAATTTCCCACAAGAAGCTGGAGAGGAAAGATTGCCCCTTTTCAAGAGCCCCACAAGAGATGGAAAAACCATTTTTGTGCCCAGATAGGGAGTCGTCCCACATGGTAAGCGCCACTTTAATTAATAGACAGCCTTGAGAGGTATCACTGTCAGCCTGGATAATGGTGGCAGAGCCAGTGTTTGTGCTTCCATGAATATTTTTGATGTGATCAAAGTCAAATGCCAGCACAGAATGAATTTAAGCCTACTCAATTTTTATTTCGCCTAATGCCGCCGACACTTAAAGCTCCTGACACTGAAATGTCTCTCCAGTAGCCTCTATGGTAGGCCTACAAGCTTAAACTGCACTCCTTAAAATTGATGCATTACTCATTACTCATAAGCAATGGGCTTCATGTTATTATGTTGCACGGTTTGCTCATGTTACCTTGCTGGAACCAATAGGCTAATTTGTTACACTGGTGGTACCTCTTAACCATAAAATACAGCGATATGTCATTAACAACAAATTATAGGCTACAACAATTTCCTGAATTTATGAATAAAAAACTTTTAGATTTTTTTTAAATGCTGAACAAAAAAAGACAACAACTCTTTCTGGTGGACAATGTTTGTGGCCTATTTCTCGTCTTTAAGCCTGCTTAGTGGCATAAAAGGCTTAATAAAATGAATGGGTGTAGTAAAAAAATGCACAGGGGAATAAATAAACTTACCAGAGGTAAATTGTCACGAAAGCTATGAATTTAACCTAATGTTTAAGCTAAAGTTAAAACTAGTTACACCAATTTAGCTTAGGCTAGGGACTGAGATAGCCTACGACAGTTAACGTTAGCCGTTAGCCTAAGCGTTACCTGGCAACCATGATCAATGCTAACGATACTTTCAGCTAGCTAAAAGTTTCCCACTTATTATATGTCTGTTTGAAAGTTGTTATTAGCCTATTTGATATTATTAATCTTTGTGGGCCTTTTACTGAGCAGCTGTTCGAGGCCATATGCTAAGTACTCATTGACTAAAGGGCATTTTAATCCTACCACATTTATATACCAGATGTCTTCACTAGCCCATTTAAAGATTTTAGCCAGGTAAACAATCACCTTGCATACAGGCTAAACATGTTCTAAAGTGTTCTAATAATTATCCTAGTAAGACTACCATATACCTTTAAAATATAAAAAAATACATTTCAAGTAACATAAAAGTAACTTGGTTGTAGCTGTTTTAATTTTTTTAATTTGACTTTTTGTTCCAAAGTAAATTTGATGATTTGTTGCAATATGATTAGCCATTATTATTATTATTACTATTATTATTATCATTATAAATAATAATAATAATAATAATAATAATAATAATAATAATAATAATAATAATAATAATATTATAAATAATAATATTTTTTTTATTATTACGTGTCTTT
>JAQNCA010000014.1:10515871-10532862 GCA_029783725.1 Acanthurus tractus
CTTTCTTTCTTTCTTTCTTTCTTTCTTTCTTTCTTTCTTTCTTTCTTTCTTTCTTTCTTTCTTTTTTCTTTCTTTCTGTCATTGGTCAGGAGTATCTTAAGATATTGAAATCTACAGGCAAAAAGAGCACAATCTTAAAATTTAAACCGAAATAAATTCGTGAAACACATGATTTTGAAATATTTTTCTTATTGTTCATGTTGTATGAAAATTAAAAATCTTGTTCCGATAAAAAAATATTTTAAAATAAACGTGAATTAATCGACCATTTTTTGTTTTCGATCAAAAATCAAGAGCGTACATGTCTGCATCCGAAGTTATTCTTCCATCGATGAAGCGGTGAGCACGCAGAGCTCCGTGTGACTGAAAATCACGATCCAAAATAATTGAGTCAGAAACTGATGATGTGTTTTCTGAGTGTACAAAAGCTGCGCAACAGCAGCCCCGCTTTTCGAAGGTTAGACTCTTAGATGCTTTTGGCTTGTTAACCTTTCAATTAAGTAAATGTGCGCAGCATGAACATCTGAATCGCTCCTATAGCTTTTGTGGTAATTACAACATTTGGATCGACCCGCTATTGACAACAACAGGTTCACTTGCCCTCGAGTACGCGCGAGAGTAATTGCTGAAAGGTAATTGTTAAAAAAAATAAAGCGCTACTATTAAACTCGAATAAAAAGAGCACATATGGCAGTAAAGAAGAGGTGCATGTGTCAACTCTGTGGGCCCACCGTGCATATAAAATTGTGTGACAATTGCCGTGGAAAACACTCCTGGTGGAAGGCAATTTCACAAATAATTTTAGCAACAATTAGGGAGTGTGGAGGGGTGAAATGGCGATTTCACATGCAGATGTGCCGGTGGGAAGGATCTGGTACCCTGCCGAATAACTATGACCCTCACTCTCCCGCTTTGGTTTGCTTCACATGGGACAGAAAAGCACAAAGAGACCGCCTCACCCTCCTGGGAAGGCGCAAAGAGCACTGGATTAAGTCAAGCATCAATCATGTGAAATCCAAACAATAGCAAATTTCTCAAACGGAAAGCATGTTCTCTTAGAAATATTTCACCTCTCAGTTTCTCTTCACTCTCTCAAGCAACAACAGGTATGTTTTTGAAGTCACACAGACACGCAAATAAAGTAAATAATCCAGTCTCCCTGCAAATATTATTGGTTCACATCCACCAGGTCTTGACTCTGTTATCCTAATCATGATTAGCCTGGTATTCATTTGTTATGCAGCTGTTGATAATTACATCCAAACAGAAAAAAGTTTGAAGTGTGCAGAAGAATTCTGCATAATTTAGGCTACATTTTCCTAGATTAAACTGTGGTGCAGTTCAGTTTGGGATATTTTTGCAAACATAAAGACACAGGTTTTTATTTTTCCCACTCGTGGTATTGACATTTTCCTACTGCAGTACATGCATACTCTGATAATTTTATTGTGTCCATGTATCTAAACACCATGCCGTTACAGTTTTCACACAAGTTATGGAGGTTTTACTGCAGATCAGACAAAAGATTTTCATATAGTTCTCTGATTGCACCATATTTTTCAGGTGGTTCTTTGAGTTTCATTATTTCAGAATATGTGCAGAAATATTGTCAAACATGCAGATGATATAAAATCATAACACCCCCTTATCTAATGGTAACTTCAGCTTGCCGTGAACTGAATCTTGAAGCGTGAAACAAAAAAACTGATCATCACAGTCTCTTTGATAAACGTTTTGGTCTATAAATCAGCTCTGCTTTCATCTGAACCTTAGGAAGAACAAACCAAGATCTTTACATGTCAGTAAAAACAGTTGATGTTTTTCCCTAAAAGGCCTGTCTTTGTTTAAAAAAGTTAATTTTACTAAATATTTTATGTCCGAGGTCTCATTAGTTTCAAATTGTTGTGGCACCATGTCCACTAGTGGGCGACTACTGTTTCACTCTTTCCATTTGTAGAATTACGTTAGATAAGGACACTTCTTATGTGACCTGTACCTCTCTAAATCACAGTTTTGTGGTCCTAATTCCTGCATTAATGCGTAATACATCTGTATTATACCTGACCACAAATGGCATCTGAATCCCACCCGTCCTCGTCACACCCTTAACTCCATTTATCCTGGTTGTTTCTGCAGGGTTTAGCCCAGTGTCTGGCTCATGTAAGAAACTCTGTCACTTAAGTTTCCTTTCAGCTGCTGCAGACAGAAAAAAACACTCCCTCTCTCTCATGATACTGTCTCCAATCTTATCTTGATCAGGACCGCTCTTCAAACACTTTCCTACATAGCCTCTCATTATTTGTGTTATGGCAATTACCAAAGTTTCTTTTTTGCTTGTAGGTGAACAATTTTCTCCCCTTCTCCTATCTACATGTATTTTTTCTATACACAACGTTAAGCAACTCGCATTGAGCAGCACAAAGAGGAAAACACCTTTGATGAGAGGCATCGCCAATTTAAGCTTTATCTTTGTCTGAGCTGAACAAAGGCAAGGAGTACAGGCATTAAGTGTATATAAACATTTTTTTTTTTACCTCATTTAAATTTTAGCAGTGCTTTTATCCCAGTTAGTGAGGGCGGGGCATTGAGAACAACCAAACAACACTTTTGTCTGTAATGAATGGTGTTCAGAATATGCTTTTTCTCTCTGAAAGACGTTTGTTAGAGCTGATCTAATCCTCCTGTTTTGTATCGTCTGCAAACTGTAAATGACATAAAAATAGTTAACATTGTTTTTTTCCCCCAATATTAGGCCTTTGTAAAGGGGAGCAGACTGGCAGAAAATTGTTTAAAAATACAGTGAACAAAATTAAGGACTTTGAAGGACTCTAAAACACACCCAAAACACATAATTTGAAAAATACTATGTTTCTCACAACAGTGTCTTATGATTCCTGCTGGCCTGGACAGAAAAAAAAAAAAATCCACTTCAATAGTTTCATGAGGCCTTTTTTTTGTCTTTAGCGTACATATTTAATTCTGAGAAAACATTCTGTTCTTTGTTCATAAAAAGTCAAATGTTTTTTTAAAAAATACTCTTCCATCTCCATCAATACTTAGTATATGAAGCTGCCTCTGCTCTTCTACAATGGCTGGTCTCAACTTTGTTTAATTTGAAAGTAAACCATGTCAAATTTACCTGCATAAAAAAAAAAAAAAAACAGAGTTGACTATAAAACTGGGACTCAATGCTTTCAAGGAAGAGGTTTCTGTGCACATGAAGCCCAACAATAGTAAGCAGTCAACCATGTTTTAATATCTTACTTCCTCCATTCATACTTTACGTCCTCTGCCAGGCTCAAAGCTCTAGAGACAGTTTTTTTGATGCTGTTGCACACTGCCTCGACAGTGACAAGGTCTGCACTTCCACCACAGCCTTGTTAACTTGTTGAGACATTTTTCACATCTGCTCAGAATTATCCCAATGTGTAATCACTTCCTCATGGAATTATTTTATCACGATAGAGAGAAAGCGTATAAAATGCACTCTTAAGAAGAGACCGTCGAGAAGCTTACTTTGTGTTGTAACTTTAATTAAAGAAAGCTGATTTGAGATACTCATCTCATTATGTGTGGCACAGGGAGGGGCTCTGAACAGGCATGTAGGGTCTGACAAGGTGATGTTTGGTTAATAGGGAGAGCAGGGACGCAGGCATTCCTCACACTCATTTGGAACACGTTAGCCATACGTGTGAACCTTGCTTGAACTCCCACAGTTCAGTTTCCTCCTAGCTGACCATATACAGAACATATAAAAAAACAGGAATAATAAATTAAAATCACCAAAAGAAAGGCAGCTAGTTCAGAAAATCTGTTAAATTTCCAAAAGAACAACAGAGAACTTAAAACTGTCACAAAGACTACAGTGAGAATCTGCAGACTTAAAGGATAAGTGGTTAATAAAATACCGGTTTCATGTCTTTTTAAACCCTTTTTTCACTGGACTGAGTACAATGTGTAGGAATAGGTGACATTCAACGTTGTGATGCAGATTGCAACCAACTAAACACAGCTCAGTTTGGCCTAAACTCACCAAAAAACCCTCAAAACAACAAAAAAGCCCGAACAACTCACAAAAAGGGCCTTCTAGAGCCAGTGTCTGGTTTGTTCAAAATTTGTTGTAATGCAAGATAACCAGCTCCCTCTGTAGATACAAACGGCTCACTCTAAGGTGATGGAAATACAACAACTCATATTTTAGGTCATTATAAACTAATGAAGACATATTTGTATTCTATTTCTACCAACAGATCCTATTGAAATCCAAAACACTGGACCTTAAAATAGTCAAATATTTTACCCTATATATTAAACCCTCAGCTGAAGCATTCAGAATACTCTTGTTGATTTACCTACAATTTATCTCCTGGTGCCATTCATTTTTGGGATATGAAAAAAGCCAAAATGGGAGAGAAACACCACATTAGACATCTCACCAATCTTCCTCTTTCCTACACACAACGTGCGGTGGGGGAGCGGAAAACAACATATGTTATGTTGACATCTGAGTCTGGCGTCTGAGTTATGAGTCACAGAGACATCTATAACTCAACGAGTGATCAAACACAGCTAAAGGCCACTGAGAGAGGGCAGCTCTCACCTCCAACACTGGAAAAAATGCCACTTCAAACATGACTAAAAAAATTAAACCAACACAAGGTGTTTCTTGGTTGGAATGAATAAAAAATAAATAAAAAGGTGAGAATTTGCATGAAATTTTTATTGGAATAAAATGTGATGTCTGAAAACAAGTTCCTATATCCTGTTAGACCATTGTGTCATCTTAAGTATAATGAGATACTGAATACAAATTAAATATATTTTGTAAGATTTTGAAGTTAATGTGTCAGAGAAGAGAAAATATCAAATGGTAGCAAATGATACTAAAAACAAAAAGATAACTGATTTATTTCAGGCCAAGCTGAGGAACAAGATACAGAATGAATGTTGCCTCCATGTTGCAACACCATCAACAGGCTGATCGGCTCTGCAGAGACAACAGCTCTGTGGAAACAAGAGACGTGTCCGGGTGACATCACGCGAACAGGCGGACTCAGCTGCACGGGTGCAGGGGTGGCAGCAGCAGGCTGGGGGTTGATCTGTGGCAGAGTGGGTGACATCCTGTCACTGCTCATTAAAGTGTGAATGTGAGTGTATCCTCAATAACACCTTCACTTGGCACAAGTAGTACGAGCTAGGGATGTGACACTGGAGATGGATCTTTGTTTAGAAGGAAAGAGAGCCCAGATATTGTTTAAACACTAAGGAACAGGTGGAACACTGTAGAGATGGGGGGCTGAACAAAGGCAGACGAACTGAAGTCTTCAAATGAGAGCGATCTCACACTCCACAGCCAGGAAGTAACAGGGAACAAATAAGCAGAAAATACAAGGCACATGACAAAGCAACAGTGATGACTGTTGTCTCCTCGGCGTCTCGGAAAGTGCAACAGTGCTCCTTTATCCTTCTTACACAATGCGCTAAGAAACCTGTTGTCTCTAGAAACCAAGAATCTTATCACCTCACAGCAGAGCTCACCTGTCCTCTTCTTTTTTACGCAACAGATAACCATTATGCACCTCTTTCTTTTTTACTGTCACATAAAATCACACTTTTTTATTTCAGCACCAGTTTGTATAACGTTGGTTTATGCAGGGATGGCATTGGTCTTGAGAGTTTAAGGCGATGCCTGCTACTCTGAGTTGTGCATAAACAAGGCAGCATTTCATCGCCAACTGCTGATCTGGTGTCTTTGATGATTCACCTCACACCGGCACAAACGCATTGAAATAATGCAACCTTTGAAATGGTGTGTAAGTTGTCATGGCCGCCTACGATGTCCCTAAGATAAGGCAGCCTTTGGTTTAGTGTCAGTTTCCCGAGAGAGGGGCATCAGTACAGTTACACAAAGAGTAACGCTGTGATGCTACTGGGTGTTCAATAAGCAGGTTACACTAACACCTAAATGTGAAAGATCACAGATGAGCAGATTTTCCTGCAGCATGCATGAACACCAGTGAGACTAAATCATCGAATGAGCATTTTGGATATTTGTCACTTCAAAGGTTTGACTAGAAAACAACTAGAAGGTTTATTTTTCTATTAACTGCAACATTTTTTTATTTGTCAAATTAAAAAATTAAAATCTACCTTCAGGTTTGACAAATTTAAACCTGTTTGAGCTTACAGCAAAGCATGGCTGTTGTCAGAGCATGAAACACAAATTATTTCAATGTTATAAAAAATAACGCTGTTCAAACTTCTTTTCATGTGTTAACAAAACTGTTCACTGAAACCTTTAGTGAGTTTGGCTGTAAAGGAATACTGGGGGTTGCTGGCATCATTTCATTACAGTGGCCAGTGTTACAATCCATTTTACACGACCAAGAATGCTCTGTGTGTGTGCGTGTTGTTGCACTTGTATGTGTGTGGCATGTGATAGGACCAAAATGCTTGGGTATCACGCTCTGATGTGCATGCCAAATCCACTTGTCCTCTCACACAACCTACCAGTGTGGCTCTGCCGTTTCAGCTCTGCCAGCAGAGGTCTGGGGACAGCAGCAGCACAGGAAGCAGGTCGCGACCCCGGATTGCAGAAATCACAATGTGGTGTGCTGACTGCATGTGACCAAATATTACTTTTAACAAGCCATGGGTGCCCTGTCTGCCATTGTTGGCTTTTAATTGTTTTATAATAAATAAGCACTCTGAAATAGGGTTTAGATTTTTTTTTTTTTTTTTACCAGAGTCATAAAGCTTAATAAGTACAGCTTACAGTTGCAAAAATTCTCCATGCAAAATTTATTTCAGATATATTATCTGACAAATATGCTAAAAGCATTAGAAACAGTGATTTCGCAACCAGATGGCGTCTGTCAGAAACTATATATTACACTATTAAGTCATAATTTGTAAATAATATACATTTATCAAGAATTTTAACGTTGTAGTTGTTTGCAAAGGGATATATTTTATATAGAGATTACATAATCTGTCTGTCTGTAAAATAAATCTGAATCTGAAGTGTAACTGTAGCTGTCGAGTGAATGTTGTGAACTAAAAAGGACAATCCTCTTTTTTTCCTATACATACTGCAGTTGAAATAAAAAGTAGCAAAAAATGAGAATACTCCAGCGAAGTGCAAGTTCCCTGAAACTTGGGTCAAAGCACACACTTCACCACTAGAGTGTGACATTACGTAGACATGCTGTGGCTCTCTTTGTCTTTCTTTTTCTTTGAATAAAAGCAATATTTTATCTTAAATCCACATCCAAATGAAAGTTTTTTTTTTAATATTTTTAACTTCTCTGATAGCCTCAGCAAGGACAGACTCATTACTGCAATGCAGCTCATCACTGCTTTGAATAACTGTTTGGTTTTGGGCCTTTAAAATGTAATTTGAACAAACAGGGAGCTTACATTATAATCAGACACACACATCAGTTGTACACCACCATGGCCACAAACATAGTATTTATAACATTTTTTTACATTGTGTTGTACAACATTAAATACCTCAGTAATGGTGAATGCTGAAGCTCCTACGTGTCTTATGAAACTAGTTGCTATCAAGTGGCTTGATGACGGTCAAGGACCCTAAGCATCATCATGTTAAACACAGAAACTTATACTCGCCTTTCTACCTTTACAGCCTTGTTGGTTAATTCCAAAGCTGTTTTCTAACCCAGTCTTTTTAACCTGTCAATAAGTATTGTGTAGTAGGAAGCTTAGTGGTGGTGACATTGAAGTTATGTCACAGTGAAGGTTGTTTTATAGCTGGTGTTAGTGTTTCACTGATGGCAGTTGTGTTAACACTTCAAAAACCTTGAAAGGAATGTTCATTTTTGAAGACTATCTTGGTTAACAAACCTGTAAGTATCCCAAACTCTGTCCGCAACAGAGCTCATTTCCTTTAATAACAAAACAGCAAATGGAAGGCAAATGTACTGGCTTTTTGATGAGGGAACCAAGGCAAGGTTAACTTCTGGGTTGGCCTCCATGAAAATACCTCATCCCTGCAACACTTTTTTAGATTAAAATGGAATTAATTTTCGCACAGCCTCCTGTTTCCAGAGCTCAAGAATAAATAAAACATATTTTTCGTGTTGATCATAAAGCACCTGTTAGCCACGTGTGTTTGAAATGTCCTGGTCTTTTAAAAGTAACATGAAATACCATTAAACAGCACTTAGGTCCCATGGGAGGTCATTTCCTCAGATCAAAATCTGTCAAAAGGATTGTGTTCTGCAAAATGTACATTGTTTTAGTGTGACTGTAGGCTTCCTTATAACTATTCCATGTAAGATGTATGAAAACTAGCCACACCATTTGGCAACACAACAGTTTGGTTTGGCAAATTAGTGACAAATAAATCTTTTTGGAGTGAAAATATTAATTTTTTCAACCCAGCGTAAGGATTTGACATATTTTTCTAATACAAATGGACTGTGTATCATCCACAGCATTAATTACTTTGCTGGGTGGAGCAAGTGACCACATGTTAGAACATTTTGCTTTCATCAGAGTCAACAAATCCTGGAAAAAAAGTTAGAAAAATAAAAAGTCTCTTTGTCAATGAAGATAAAAGTAATGCCTTCATTTTGCATGCTATCACAATTAGTCTCACCAGAAGCATCTGAAAGATCCTTCCAGAGAAGAGAGATCACTTGACCTTCCATCTGTGACCAAATCCTGTCTTTCCATTAGGTGCTCTGCACAACCATAACGTCTATCTCTGCTCGAGCTGGACACAGATGCTTAAAAAAGCAGAGGGCATCACAAAGAGCTCACAGACTTGAAGTCACACGGTGCCTGTGATTGAAAGGATCCATTATTCTGAAGAATCCCAAGCAAATGCTATTCCTTAAGAAAAAAAAAACAACTTAAAACAACATGTGGTTCCAAAATGCACATTTAAATCTCAAATGCAAACTTTTTTTAAAATGCAAATCACCAGAGCGTCATTGGTTTGCAGTATACACTAATAATTCTTGCAATAAAGCATGAAAGTACTCTTCTATTCTGCAAAAATACAGTTTTTCTTAGTTCTTCTTGAAGTGGAGATGATATTGAATCCAAGGAAAATTGGCCATTTTTTTTTTAAAAAAGTGATAATGCTCTTATCTTAAAGGCATTTACAAGCTGCACTAACGGTTCAACACACTACAATGCAGTTGCAAGGTTTCTAGAGTTTATCGATACATTTGTTAAGATTTTTAATTCTTTCTTGGAAGTGTTAGACACTGTGTATTGGCCTATAAATAGTCAATTAATGACAATGTAGTTAAACACTTGTCATTATATAAAATAGTGAAACTTGTTGCTCCGGATTACATTATAGTGTGTTTCGAACAGTTCATTAGAACAACGACGACATGTAAATTCCTTTGCAGCAATCTTAGACCCAATGTGGAGGTTTGAGTATTGAAAAATAACAGAAAAGATAATCCAGTTATCAAAAGGCAATGAGAAAATTTTGGTTGTCACTCAATCTAAACAAGCACTCTGACCGGCTGTTTTCCTGATAATCCACCTTAGAAAATGTATTATTTGGTGCAGAGATGGTGGTCAGAAGTAAGAAGCATAAAATGATTTAAGCCGTTCAAGAGGTTGACACAGAGATTCCGTGGTTAATACAAGGACCTCGGTTTGATGGGTGTGTTTTTTTTTAACTATTTCTCCAGATACAAGGAGTGAAAACACACTTGGTGTCCCTTGTTGGAATCTGGTTCATGGATCTAGACATGTCCTTGCATAATTTTGAACAATGCATTTTGTTGTCTTCATGTCGTCCTGGTGTTCTTGTGGCTTTCTTATGGCTTAGTTGCATATTTATAAAGTCATGCGAGTGAACTGGATAAACATAGCCCAGCCTGTTAAATTGAATGTCTACACAGTGTCACAATGTTGGAAAGTCCAAGGTGCCTTCTTGCCTCTCATGTAATTTCTTTGTATTACTCCGAACTGACCACAAGCCTGAGAATAATTCATCAGACATTAGAAAGTAAGACCAAATGATCTACGAAATCAACAGACACCGTCCTAGATAACCTAACCCACATGCATGTAAGAGCCAAGAAAATAGTTCAACATGCACAAACATATGTGTTTGTGTATATGTGAAAATATATATGTAAGATTTGTTAAAAAGCAAAGTTCCTGATTTAATGTAAGTTTTTTATAAGCTCTTGAGAAATACACTTTTTGCTTTCTTGTGAAAAGTCAATCTTGGAAACCATCAGCTATCATAAGAGAACTATTTAGCCTCTTGGAGCAACAGCCAACGTGGTTTTTGTTTACAGTTTAACTTTCAAACTAAATAACAATTCAACATTTCAGATATTTTGCATAAACATTTATTTGCATATTAAAGTAACTAAAAAGCAAAATTTTCATCAGACAAAACTGAAAAGGTTCAGAAATTATTTAAGTCCGAGTGTTCTGCCTCTTTGCCTGATCAAACGTGATTGGTCAAGATTACTTGAACAACAAACAAACTACAAACTAAAACCAGAACATTTCCTACACCAAAATATTAATCTTTGCCTACAGATTCTGCAATTCAATGCAGATATCTGCTGATAGAAATTCATGAGGAGGCAGAAATTTAATATCATACTCATGTTTTCTGGTTAGAACAGAGAGGTGGAGCCAGCAGTTGGTTAGCTCATCTTAGTACAAAGGCTGGAAACAGGGAGAAACAGCTAGTACAGTTCAAACTCTATCTACCAGATCCCAATTAAAACGTGTATGTGAGCAGCTGTAAGACAACAAGAGGAGGTTTCAGGAAGTCAGTGCTCTCAACCAGGGAGCAGTCCAGTCTATAATGCCCATGAAACAGTGATTTGTTGTTTTTACACTTCTCTTTGTGTGAGGATTTAAAAACGAGCTATAATTGTCTTTAGTGAGCCTTTGGACAAAGCCAGGCTCGCTCTATCGATAGTCTTTATGCTAAGCTAAGCCGACTAACTGCTGGCTGAGGCTTAATATTTACTGAACAGGCAGTTTAATGAAATTAACTCTCTCATCAAGTACTTAACCAAAATGTGAAGAAATATTTTTACCAAATTGTCAAAGTATTCCTTCAACATCTGGGATTTTTTTTGTCAGTGTGTCACAGATACTATTCAAGCTAAAAAGTGTGAACTTCATTCAACAGTCACTTGCTTAGTTTATCTTACTTTCAGATTTTTGTTCACCTGAAATCCTTACCCTAACCCTGTTAATCAACATAAAAAAAACATACAGAAGAGAACATATGCAGATGTTTTGGACTACGAAATATCTCATGACCTTAAATGACTTTAAATGTTACCTTGAATCAGCTTACAGAGATAGACAGAGGTAACACTCAGTGCTCAGAAGATATTAGTAGCATCTTCCGCATAATCAAATTAAATTCAAACATCTTTGACTACAGTGTCTGAGGCAGCCTTCTTCGTTTAAAGCAGACTCTTCTTGCTTTTTTCTGTGTAAAATATCGGGTCATCTGAGCGTCTCTAACTGAACTGTCACAGATGATTAGAGAAGGAACAACTTGTCTTGGTATCCCAAAGAGCATGGGGTCCTCACGAGAGAGCGAGCCACCACTAGAATCAATGTCACCGTTCAGATAATCACGCATTGCCGATTCACCATGTAAGATGCATTTTGTTTGCTGCCTAACTGTGTAAGGCCTCTATTCATTTTCAGAATTTTACGCAGAAAAAACGTGGTCAACTCAATAATGACGCCTTCCTCTGGAAATTTCAGCCCTGGGTGTTGAGAAGCAAATGTTTTGCATTACAGTGTTCGCTGGTTACTGATATGATTTCTGTGACAAACCAAATTGACAAGACTTTCAAAATTTTTTTAAAGTAATAACCTTGTAATTTTGTTATTCCTTTCAGTTACAGATGTATGTGCATGTTGTGATAATGTGATACAATGAGTCCATTAGATTTGTTCAAAAAATACAGCATACCATAAAGCATTTCTCAATTTCATTACTAAAGCATTTAATCTTTGATGTTTGTGTTGATATAACAATTCATAATTTAGATTATTTTTAGGTATACTGCATTATGTAACATAGGATTGCCACTTTGTGTACTGTACATTCAAAACTGGAAGCATTTATTGTGCATGAGCATGTGTTATTCAACAGCTGTACAGAAATAAGTATTTTACATATTAATATCTACTTGTGATCTGTTGTAAGTCATTACTGGCTCTATGTATGAAGACTCATGCGGGGACAGTAGGTTATTTTCAGAATTACAACCAGGGGCCCATTTTTTTTTGCATCTTCAGTGACCTCTCCTTGCAGAAAAACATGTGTTTGTCACACACACACACATACACACACGCATTCACACACAGACACAGAAAAACAAGCTTTACACAACAAGAGTGTGAAATCACCATGTTCCAAGACTTGGGGTGGGGATGGTGGGGGATAGTTGGGCTCCCAGAGGGTAGAAATCTCTGCACTCAGATGACATCAGGCAAAGCAATGACCCCTGAATTCATGAATGTTGTCAGGAAATCAGTGTTTCATCTCTTCTGGGGTCAACAGGGGAAACTCATTTAAAACTCAATGTATTGCTGTTGTGAGAAACACAACACATGTAGAATAAAAATTATAGAACAAAGAACATGGAAGGTGACATGACTTACAGCGCAGAAAGTCATTCAGACCAGAAAGCTTGCAACCTTGAGTGACACTGTTATAATTTCTATGTTCTAATTATAAATTAAAAGGCTGGTTTGTCATAATTTCTGTGCATTTTGTCTTTGTACCTGCTCATCTACTGTTCTAATACCAGAAAGTAGATTTTACATGTAATTGCAGCATCACATCGAGGTACATTTGAAGACATTTCCATATTCATACACTTAAGGAAATCATTTCTTTCATATACTGAATAAAATATTTGCATTCGATCAAGGAGACTCAAGGAGAAACACGAAAGGCACTGAAATCACTGTTTTATTTGTCAACAAAAACAGTAGCATTTTTTATGTGAGTGCATTTAAAGAAAAACTATTTGAAAATTGAAATAATTGTACATAATTTAGTATTTTAATTGTGTGCTTCTTGAATCGCCTTATTTCCCATATATTATATTTGATTAACCAATGTATGGACTAGATTTATCAGACAGCTGTAATTACTATTTAACATGACATCTGTTTGTTTATAAAATATGACAATTACTACCCAAAAGTGAGGAAAAAAAGACAAAAACAACAGCAACAAAAAAACATAGTTAAATTACTTCAGCCTCAACTTAAACATTAAAGTGCTGCTTATGCATTGATAATAATTAGGGATGCACAGTGATATTGTTACACATCATCTTTGAAGATTTTGAAATGAAATAGACATCAGCCTGAAAGTTAATCTCAGCCTGTTTGTTAGACTATTTGTTAGGTAGCAGCAGCATGTAATATTAGCCTCTTACAGTAGAAAGGAGGAATTCTTTTTCATAATATGCTCCCTTTTCTTTGCATACTCTGCATGGATTTTTTTTTAGGAGGATACTTAGTAGTACTCAGTAGATGTACTGAAAATTTTGAATGCAGGACAGTTAGTCTACTCGTTACATATTGTTTGAAAGTATGTTGATACTACTTTTGATTAAGAATCTGAGAACATCTTGCACCTCTGCTCAAAGGAGACAACACCTCTTCTTTTTCAAATAACATTTAAAATAATACACACACATACACACACCAAAAAACTTGAGTGCAGGTCTTTATCAACTGGCATAATTTTTTAACTTATGGGACAATTTTTGAAAAGTACATGTCCATATTACAAACTTTAACATTAAAGTGCGGTACACGACAGTGTAGGCCTTCAGTTTCCTGCACTGACTGTATGGTTTCCTGTAGTTCACTGAAAGAGCAGTGCAAGAGCCCCATCTGGCGTCAAACGAGCGCAATGAAGCTCAGGAAACTACGTAACTTCCGGTTAAAAATGGCTGCTCACAGATAAATGTCACATTAGGTTGTTGCTAAAAAACATTTAGATATTGACGTTTATTATACCACTTGTCCAACGAATAAAAGCAAACGACACCTGGGAAGATTTCAAGTTACCTCGTTACATCAGGTATTTCTCTAAATTATTTGTCGATAATTTTTGAACCGCTCGTGTTTTTCGAGATGCGGCGCTCTGCTACGTTTAAGTTAGCTGCTAGCTACTTGATGATATGTTCAGAGTTATCGGGTATATAATAAACAAGTAACAGAATGAGAGTTGATGCTGTTTGGAAAGACAGTCCCCCATATACACTTTGCCTTCAATGTTACTCTTTCTTTTGCAGGAAAACCGGTCAATACCATGGTTCATTTGTGTAAGTACACAGTGCTAACAGCCACACTGTCTTAACGCATCAGGTCAAAGTGGCATGTGCTTAGCGAAAACAAATATTTCAGTGTTTGGAAAATGTAAAGTCATACTGTTTTACATTTCTGTGGAAAGACGAACTGTTTTTTAACAAGTTTGAACCTGCTCAGTAAAAAAAAGCTCTAACAAACTAAACGCACAGCCTCTTGCAGATTGCTATAAAGTTAACTATTAATGTTCTAACGCAAGGTCCAGTTCAAGATTTTTACAACACAAGGTGTATATAAGTAGTATAAGTTTTGAATCACGTGTATTTAAGAATAAATGGTTCATAAGTAACATCGGCATCTGGAGAACATACAGAAACGAGTATGCAGACGTTTGCTTTAAAACAAGATAACGATCAAATAACGCAATGCGCCGTCAGTGTATTGTTTTCATTGTACATCATGAACAACTTGAGATGAGTCATATTTCATGCATGGGTATGTCTGTGTGTAAAGCACAATTTACCTGGAGTCATTCAGTGCATGTTCTTCTCAAACCGTTGAGAGGAACCCCAGGAAAAATGCCATGACTAATTTTTTTAATGAAATCGAGTTTTGTGCGACTTATGAACCGCATGCTAGATTAAACAGAAACACGAGGCTAAAATAGCCTCCTCAAATTGCTCGTTTTCACATTGGCGCATAACAACTGATGTTGCATTTAAATGGCTATTTAATGATGAGTCAAAGAATAGTAACAGTTTCCTTTTTTAAATAATTACTATGAAGTACATCGAGTTTATGCTGATGTGAGGGTTCATTTGGGCTTTTAAAGTCACAAATATTTTATGGCAATATGACGATGTGAAGATGAATGTAGAAAAATATAAATATTACTAATTGAAGAGCTCATGTAAAAAACAGCACCATGGTGGTTAAGTAGTAATCTAATTAGATCTTGCTGCAAAAGAGCAAAAGATGATATATATATATTTAGTTGCTGGGTTCCTATAACCCTCTACCGAATCTAGTCATCTTCATCTCAGACCAAATTGTTCAATGGAATCAGCTTGGCACACCTCTAACATAGACTTCAAGGAGTGCGTTGAACTTACATGCTCTTTTAAGGTGAATCCACATTGCTCAATTTTATGATGGTTTTATGATGGGTCTTTTCAAAGAACTGCTTTATGAGTATTATTACCTAGGAACTGTATCAACTCATGTGACCAGCAAAACCTTTAGGCAATTTTTTAATTAAGGGCATGATTCCCTCTTCTGGCTCTTCTCTGACACGTGTTTGCAATCATGTCTTGAGTGATTAATGCAGTCCAGTAGTCATGTTAACTGTGCTTCAAGCACCATCCACGTCCACTCCCTTTGTTTGAACACATCGTACAGATAAGGGTTAAATATAACATTTATTGTTAAAACAGTGCAATAAAAATATAACTCTGTTGGTTCTTTTTTAATTTAATCTATGTGTCTTCATATTGCAAGGCAAAAATCTGTAGTCAAACATTTGAAGGGACATCCTGAGCACATTGAATGAAAAACATCATTGTAGGATTCAGATTGACTCACATTGTTCGCTGTATTTTAAAGATATTTCAGTAGAGTATAGTGGTGTTAGATTCAGTGGTATAAAAATATGTGAAGTGATGTTGCAGCTGTGTGCACACCCCTGCTGATCGAAGCTGTGCCGACTGAGGCTTTATGCTGGAGGCACTGTGTTTTCTGGTTGTGTGTCCCAGCCTTGTGAAGACAATATCTCAGGAACACCTTGATGCTATATAGATTGTTTTACAACAAAGTTGTCTGATGTGTGTTATGTGTGATTATTTAGCCACTATGTGCTCAAGATAGACTTCCTGCATGGAACAATAAATAAATAAATGAATGAACAATAAATATTATCTTGAGTGTAGATCTAGAAATATTTCCCAACTAGATGGCACTACAAGAGATGACCTTGGTACCCCAGTCCCTCAGATGACTTTTCTGAATGTTACTTTAAAGTGTTGTTGTCACAGTTGGTTGGCGCAGTTGACCTTTGCTGTAAATTGTACAAGGACACGATTTAAAACAAGAGGCTCCCAAACTTCCCAAACATGTTTAGTAAATTTTGTCTGTATTTGATTTTACTTTATCCAGGTCATGAAAGGAAGAAACTGTCACATGTGTGTCATACCATAATAATGACTGCATAATATAATCTTTAATCATAATTTAGTTATAAGGTGTTGTTAGACGTTGATTGCCTAATGGAAAGTTAAATACTGCAGTTCCAGTACCCAACTTCCTCAAGTGCAGTTAATCATTTAGTAAACTTTTAGGTAATGCAAACAATTGGGAAAAACATGAATTTCTCATTGTATTTGAAGCTTAACATCAGGTACTGATATTTGCTTCCCTCTATTAGTGATTGGCTCCATTGAAAATGGCTGCACTTATAGAATTAGAATCAGGGGTGGCATGTGCCCCTTGTTTAGACATTATTTTTTGGCTGCAAATGCTAGCTGTCCAGCTTTCTGGCAATCAGGTCCCCCTAGTTGTACTAATCTGCTGGTTTAAAAAAAAAGTCTCTTTGTGTTGTATCTGTGTAGATTCTCACTCATCCAGGTCATGTTTATCTGAAGAGTCAAAAAAGCAAGTCAACTGGACTGTGT
>JAQNCA010000014.1:10536671-10567648 GCA_029783725.1 Acanthurus tractus
TAATAACAATAACAATAATAATAATAATAATAATAATAATAATAATAATAATAATAATAATAATAATAATAATAATATTTAATTATCTGCAATTACAGAGCAAAGGCAGCAAAATAAAACAGATTATAAAACAAAATAGTAAAGCTCAGTTAAATAACAACACATACTAAAATCTATAGTAGTCAAACACATGAAATGAACACAGTTACTGCGACCAGTTTAACATAAATCCTCAGCAGCTGCCATGCAACATGTGAATGTCAGTAAAATCTTGGTTTTTAAGTTCATATTCAGGGTTTCTAGGTTTTTTATCCATCACTGTAAATCAAGTTAAACTAAGCTGAAGAGAATAATGGTTGTTGATGTCCCGTAAATTCATTAATATTCACTGTCACTAGATGGCGTACACACACTCATTTTAATCACGTTTTACCTTTGCAATATGTAAGGAGAGAAGCACAGATATGGCATGAGTTGATTGTAGTTTTTTTAACACTTAAACAGATTATGCTGATTTGAAAATACTTCATTTAATCAACCACAACAGTGATCATCAATTACATCTTGTAGAGCTGGGGCTCCATCGTCGGCATCAGCATTATGGGTTATTCGAACCACTGATGGCTATTTTTCGTCTATCTAGTTCCCGAGGGAGAAAATACAAAAACAAAAAACACTTAGGGCTATTTTCTTTAACTTTACTTGATCTACTATATTTTCTTTACAAGTAGGTGACCTGAGTAAAATTTAACCAGCAGTACTTTGGTCTAAGTTAAATATTTACAAACTCTGTCCACCCATCAGCAAATGATAAGAAATATTACGCTAAAACAAAAAGCAAGTGCACACATTAGAATTAATAAGCAGGCTTTCCAATCTGCATATGTTTTTCAGCAAAGTGGGAAGACTACAGAATATCTACAGAAGATAAAATGTAGATATAAAGACATATAAAGAAATATGTATATTTGTATTTCTTTTAAGATTTTTTTTTTCCTGGAAGTAGAGACCGTCATGTGGTATGTCAGGAATAAAAGGTGTTTTGTGTACTTGAAAAGGAAAAATATGGCAAAATATGATGAAAAGGTTTCATAAGTCAAGTCAAAACACATGCAAACAGAGAAAGTGGAGCCAAAGCTTTTAGAGCAACAGCAATACACAATGTGTTGCTTTAAAAGCTCACACCTTTGTCTGGCTTTAGATTTCTTTATGTCTTGTTGCCAACAGACATTTAAAATGAGCAGCCAGTCTTTAGTTGCTATAGATGCCACTAATGCTGGTGCTTAGCAGCTGAAAGTGAAGTGAAGCAGGTGAAAGGGTTTGCAGGTGGCCTTAAGAGTTTTTTTAGTAAGAGGCTCATGCAAAATCAACTGCTGTCAGCACAGCAAAGCTACAGAAAGGGTCACCGCCTTGCTGAGAGTTACAGTGGATATCGGAACTTTAGCTAAGATTCACCTACTGAGTATTATTTCACTTCTAATGCTCTGTGTTATTCTCTTTGGTCTCGGCTCACTTTCTAGCCACATGGACTCTAATCAAGAGTAAAATACTTGCAACATTGTTAAGTGATTTAAAACCTGTGGGCGCAAAACTGGCTGCCATGAAGCATCTATGCAGTCATGCAGGAGGCAACGGTGTTATAACCAGGAAGAGGAAGGCAATATATTGTACACCTGTCAATCGACCATTGTAAGTCACTCTTCTCTGTCTGGATAGAGGCCAGTCACAATAAGGCACCACATGAGGGTGTGTGGGTGATAAAACAGGCCAAACAGCTGAGTTCAGAGTTTAGACTTGGCAGATTCAAGACACAAAATGAAGCAGGCTCATAAATAAGTCATTTTATTTTGCTTTCTTTTCAAAGACTATATATGTATCAACTACTCATGACAACAAATGGAATTGTTAAATACTGTACACAGCATACTGTACTCTCCCAGTGCATGTCTTCACCACAGCAGAGAAGTAATTTCTTTAAAAACTAGTCTTCATTTAGTTTTATTATTTCTAATAAGACATATGAATACCTTAAGATTAAATAGTATCAGTGTATGATGTAAACATTTTTTTTCAGACATTTAAGTCAAAAGCAATGTAGTGTTGGCAAGGTTTTATGAGCAGAAGGTAGAGAGAAAGTATATTCAATGACCGGTTTGACCTCAGCAGTTATCTGTTTCCCAAACTGAACACCATGTTTGATACCAAGGGTTTCTTCAATACATGTGCTACATTTATTATATCATCCTGTTGCTTCTTGTACAATCCACAACAACAACAAAAAAAATCGTATATTTCCTAAGCTGCCAGCAGCAAAAGTCTCTCAGACCACACCCACTGCGATCATGTAAGGCAGGAATGCATGAGCAGAACAGGAAAGTCTGTGTCAGGTAGGTAAATCCTGCACTGTCTTTGCAATACGTCTGTTTTAACAGGTTAGCCTAATATCTAAAATCTGCTTGATCTAAAATATCTATTTATGGATATCTGGTTAGATTTGACTTTGCGTTACTCTAAACTGAAGTGTAACTTAATTTGAAAATTTGTGTCAGGTCACAAATGGAGCTGATTATCACAACTTTTGTAGATCATAATGTCAAATTTTGCCTGTATTAATGGGGAATATGTGAAATATAGGATTAATATCAAAGAGAGGTAGTACTTTAGGCAAATTAGTTCCAAGCAATAACTCACAGCTTGACCAAAAGAGAAGCTTCTCTAACTCTGAGATGGAATATCAGTAAGAATAGCATACATTCACTTAATGTTTGACAGGCCAATTTCTGTGCAACAAAATCGACCTGGACACTGCAAGAAAGCAATCAAATCACCTTCTAAGATGGCTGTTTCTTAAATGCGGGCACTGCAAATAAGCAATGCACAGTAACAAGTATGGCTTACAAATTTTTTTTAGCAATAGCAGAAAGTGATTTCATCACCAGATCACCTGTTCATATGCACGTATGCACAAACATGTCCACGCACATACACACAGATAACTACACTATAAAAGCTGCACTAGACATTCCAATGGAAACATGCATAGCTACCATTAATGTACCCACGGCTCAGTACATTATGTACCATGACAAAGTGCCACATGGGAAACACAATTACACAGATACAGTGGCCTGAGTAAGACTGTAACTTCATCGAGGCAGGGAAACCATATCAGTGTGTATATATAATAGCAAACAGAATGGAGATTTGTGTGCTAGCATCCTTCATTTTTCATTAAAAATTAATTGGCCTTATATTTAGACTTCATATATTAAGTGATACATGGTTGCATTACTGACCTTTTGTCCCTCTTGAGATACAGAAGCAGCATCCATGTATCTCACACAACATCCTCAACCTTTCAGACACAGAAAACACTGAGCACATGAGGTTCAAGGCCTGCTTGTACCTTCTGACTGTACCACAACAAAAGCATAAACACCTCAATATTGAATCACATGAAACAAAAATCATATCAAAAATAAGCTCTACAATGTTGAATTTTTCTCACAATCTATAGCCAGAGTTACAGTTTGTACATGAAGTATCTAAGCTGTGATGGCTATTCCAACATAACCAGTAACTGAATACAGTGCGCACATACCCTGTGTGTTCAGAATACATAAGGGATTTTAAAAAAAAGTAAAAGCAGCTTCTTAAGGGTTGATATCATTCAGTTTCACCATTTTTCAAGTGACTTTTTATTTCATGTACAATTGAGTCCTCTGCTACTTCCACTAAAATGTTTCAGACTAAGTCCACAGGTGCTTTTCTCCTGGTGTGGCAGTCCCAGTCTGAGTCTGATACATCTGTAGAGTCCACAAAAGCCGGCCGCTGAGGCAGAAGATAGTAATGTGTGGTACTAGCCTTCTTGCCCTTCTCCATAACAGGTAGGATGTAGGGGGAGCCCTCACTGTTCTGTCTCTGTAAACCCCGAAAGCTAACATACTTAGGATCTGGTGCAAAGCTTTGAGTTGGGGGCATCACGCCATTAACATAGGTAGGGAGGCTCTTTGGGCTGGGGGTGCGGGAGCTGCCTCTGGACAAAGGTTCCCTTGGGGGAACCTTGGGTGGTTTGTCCTCATCGCTGTAAGCCCCCGATGAGACCTCTGCTGACCAGCGGCGGTAGTCTCCTGTCTTGATTGTCCGTGGAGGGATAGGGGGTGGCACCTCAGGCTTGTCCATACTGTTGGTGTGACGTTTGTGGCACGTGAGGCGCAGCAGTGAGGGCTTGTTAAAGGATCCAGCGGGACCAGAATGTGAGCGTCGTAGCCTCCTCTGAGCTTTGTCTTGTTGTCTTGGACAGACCACTGGCTCAGGTGGTTCCTGTCGCTGCTGCTCATATTGGTCCCACACTTCCTGTGGAGGATATGCCTGATGTTGTTGCTGCGGCTGCCTGGGGCTTTGTGGTCCTAATGGACCGTCATAGTAAGCATAGTTAATCTGCCCGCAGTCCCTGAAGCTCCTTCGACTTGGGACCCCATATCGAAAAGGAGACGATTTGGGACAGTGATCGGACACCAGGCAACAGCTGTCGTCCGAACTTGTGAAAAATTCTACCTCATTGTCCATAGCCTGCTCAGGGGAAATGTCTGTCTGTGGAGGGATGGGGGGCAGAGGCTTGGAGCATCTGCCTGGTGTCTGTGGTGGACTACTGCACTCGCACATGGAGAGCCTCTGGAATGAGGGGACCACCTGGTCGTCATCAGCAGGACTTGGGGTGGATGGTTCAGCACTGCAGGACAGGGAGAGATGGGAGGGCCGGGATTTCTTTGGGGGCAATCTTTGTGAGCTAGGACTGTGTTTTTGTCCTGTCAAAGAGTAAAAAAATTTTTTAAAATTACCATCACATTCATACCACAGGTTGGTTAACTACGTTCATAATACAATACATCAACTTTGCTGTATCCTGTTAAAAAAGTATTAAATAAACTACCAGCTACCAGCTCTATTTCTCTGAAACACCGCTCGGTTTATCCAGTGTGTGGCTAGCGATTTAAAGGCACAACATCTGTAATGTGACGTTGTGTATGTCAGAGGACCTGCACTGTGCACATTACAAATCATGCACTTACTTTCATAACTTAGAGACAGTGGAGATGGTCCCTTTTGCTGGACACGAGAGCTGTGATCTGGGTGCGCGGTGTTCATACTGAAGTAGAAACTGTTAGGAATTAAAAGTTCAGTTAGTGCCACTTGAAATAAGCCAAATAACATATCAATTTAATTTACAAAAAATCTCAGACTGACCTGAACCAAAAAAATTCAGCATGTCATGCAGATTTCAAAAACCGTCCCTCTCTAAAAATCTTCCCCCACTGAACTGCCAGTCCTGGCACCTCAACACTCACTTTTCAAGCTCATGGCGATAGCTCCAAGAGGGTTTGGATTCGGCCATGCTGTGACAGTAGCTGCCCCTCAGGAAGGGCTCTTCTATGGGGAAAGAGATCTCCTGGGCAGTCAGGCCCACTGTGGACATGCTCCAGGCACACTCGGGTCGCATCAAAGCCAGGAAACACTAAGATCACCCGGCTGGCTGCTCCTGCTTTTGGTGTACCTGTGACACAGCCAAGACACAACCATGAATGACAGTGGAAGGAGACTGAAAGCAAAAGCAGATGAAGAGAAACAGAATATGCCTTAGCACACTGAAAAATACTTTTTGAAAGAAAGCCAGCATCCTCCAGTGAAGCCAAAAAGGACAGAAAGAAAATCCTGATATTAGAGAACATATTCCACAAGTCTTTCCCTTTCTGCAGCCCACCAAGCTAACTATCAAGTTATGGTCTTGTGCATATGACTTTTTCCTCTAAGAAGTTTCCAATGACAGACACATAAATAAAACTTTGCTAAGATTTACGGACAGATGTTGTAACACACCTTGATGACAGAGCACTCTGTTTTTTCTGTCGCTCTGGTTTTATAGTGTTTTTCAGAAGACACATAATGAGCAGTGAATAGATTGAAATCGCAGCCCCTGCCAAAGAATTCATTATTAAAGCTGTGAAAACATACAGACTGACTATTTTGGTCCGTTCTACAAGCCTACTTTATTCATCAATTGGCCTTAAGTAACTGGAAATATGGAGATATTGCTAATGTGATATGGAACGAAACATAGAGACCATCCTGTCTGACCTTGTTAGAAAACTGAGTTTGATAAATGGACATACTAAGGGCAACTGATGTTTTAACTTATCTTGCAGTAAACCTTGAATTTATACTCATAAACAAATATGAAATGTTATGCCAGAATGATCTTCACATTTCACCTATAACCAGATTCTATGGAAGTCTAAATTCAACACAGTTATCTTCAGTCTGAACTCATTAACACATTTTCAGACGTCTATTTCTCCAGATTGTGCCTTGAAATTTTCAAAAATGTATATTTTATTGTAAAACTTTACTGTTCTGTGCTCCAGTGCTGCAATCTTGCTGGTCCTGAATAGCAGAGGAAGGGGCTCCTCCTGTTACCAGAGTAATACCTGATGTTGCAACAGCTCTTCAAGTGAAATGACCTGAATGTTGGTGTCATGTCAAGTATGTGTCAGGGCTGAGTAAACAATGTACACAATATTCAGAGGGAAAGAAACGCTGCAGTATATCGATATTTCAGCAGTGAGCGATACACTGAAGACAAAATCTGATTTCTTTGTCCTTGGACCAACTGGACTAACCTAGTGGCTATATGTGGCGAAATAAGTTTAGAAAGTCAATAAATTGTTATATTAAAGTAGGCAGAGGCTTTATGCTCTTATGCAAGTGTATCATGGGTCATTATAAGGCGTCTTCGTTGTGCACAAAGTTCACTGTGACACCAGCCATGCATTGCTGTAGCAAATCCCCAAATGACTTTAGTGCTCTATTGGAAGTCTTAATCATTAATTTAATTTTCAGAATGCAGGAGAACAGGTGCATCCATAGCCCTGGTGGCCATCTCTCCTGAAGACCACAAGTGAGGTACGTGCACACCCAGAGTCATGCTGTCTTCCTAATAATGTAGGACTGATGACTGAAAGAACCCGGCCCCCTCGTTCCAGGTCTCCTGTGAGCCATATTTATGTGCTGCCCTGACAGCTGGTGAGAAACAAAGCTCTAAAACAACAGGAAGCCTGGGGCATCAGCCTGAGCCAAACTGCCCAACAAGGCATGCAATCCCCCTGCCCAGGGCCGTCGATTCGGTTCGGCGGGGATGGGAAGCAACATGATCCCCGATAATGAACCCCCAGGGGCTTGTGCTTCCTCTTGCAACAGGTGCAAAGACAGTTCATCCTGGCAGTTAACCATAGGAGCATTTACAGGCAACAGGATTAAACAAATGATGTGTAGTCATGCTGAGCATTTTGGAGGAATTCTTTAATTCACTTAACTCAGACACTTTGGCTTGAGGATGCCAGTGTTTTGTGTTTTTTTTTTTTTTTGTTTATGTTTAAGTCTGTTCATGCATGAGGTGGACAGCCAGGCTCAGCAGACTGAGTGTGAAGGTAACACTGGGCCCATGGGTGCTAGTCTGATGGGGTTGGCAGTGATGTAAAGCATCAGCAGGTAACTTGCCTTTGATTCATGGATTGTAGTCGTCACACGCAGACCTTGAAAGACGCAGTTCACACCCCGATCATGACACCCCTGCAGCGGTTTCCGAGCAACCATACCCGCTCTACCTGTGCGGCAAGCAAACAGCGCGCACACCCCCTCACTTTACCGGATTGAGATAATAATGGTTAAAAGCCCTCTAGCAGGCAGGTGACTCACACCACAACACACAAGTCAGCTATCTGGCAAGGCCAGCCAATGATGATATAGAATACTTTGTTATGTCCCTTTCGTTTGCGATGAAAGAATACAGATATTGTGAACTGAATAAAAAAGCAAAGCAGGATACATGTTTGCAATCGGCCAAAAACTTTAAAGGACAAAAGAAATATTTAAATGTTTGTTTTTATGATAATAACAATCACGTACTAAACGTTGACAAATCCGTTTCTTATTTTTACTTTATTTTCCTCAAAACTTTTAAAAACTTCGCAATGCCAGCTTAAAGGCAGGTTGCTCCACTAAATGGCTCGGCTAAAAGTTCAAGAATATGAAACAAAATGCAGCATAATGCATAAAAATAATCGCAATAGGACGTGAGGTTGCATCAATCAGCGGTGACTGTCGTGCTGGCACCAACATACAAAACAAAAGACAGGCGATACATTGATTCAGCAACCTACACAAGATATTTCAGATCATTTTCTGAACTCACCTATCTAACTTCGCAGCTCTTCTCTGCTGACGGACTCCTATAGACTCCTCTTTGATAAAATATAGCTCCTCGGTTTGTTTTATCGGGTCCGATTTGAGTCTGTAATCTTCAGATCTCTATTGCATCAGGTACAGGCCGCCAGCGCATTGGTGACGGTCCATCTATAATGTGACACTTTATGATAAGTCTTGTGTTGTAGTGAGCAATGTCTTATAAGCTCCACTTCACTACACGAGAGGCGTACTGGCTCCGCCTCGACGGCCTTAAAGGCGCAGGCTCCGTTTTCCCTCCCGTCCCTCTGCGGTGTACGTGCAGCAGGCCAAAGCGCACGGATTGCAAAATCTACCCTTGAACATACAGAAGGCTAATTTAAGCACAAGTTCCCTTGATGTGACTAAAATCTGCAGCGCTTCATTTATCTCCGCTTTTCAGCTCAGAGGACGAAGCAGGTGTGAACATAAGGATACAAGGCAGCTGATAATCAGTTTCTCGTGGGTTGGGGGACATGCACTGTACATGCACAGTAAACACCTTAGTAATAAGACATGCAGCTGCTCTGAGTAAATTAAAGTACAGACCAAGGGGTTTGCTCGGTACAGCGTAGTGATGATTAGGCCTATTTTTATATGCATCCTGCTGTTTGCTGCAGTGAAGTCAAAACTTTCCATTTTATCACCTATTTTTAACATCTAAAGTGTCACCTGTGTGGTTGCATTAACAACAAACATGGATGCTGCAGTCAAAATTATAACACAGATCTGCAGAGAGACAAAGGAGGTTCATGACGATGGCTACAGGTTAGATAACACAAAGAAACACTCTTATCCACACTGTACTCCTCTGTCAACTGAATTGAGTCCAGATTGTTTTGCTGCTCGCTTATCAGATCAGATCTGTCATTTTCTTTTCAGTTAGACATGTTCTCTGTTAATCTGACATCATGATCACTAAAGCAATCAGAAAGCCCATATTATAGGATTATTGAGGATAGACTTTTTATCTTTGTCTCAGCTCGTAGCAATTCCTCACACCCTCCATTTTCAGTCACTTAGCCTACTTAGACTTTGTGCGGTGTCACCTCACCGACCTGTGCTAAACAAACCCAACACTGACATACACACTAACCAAACAAAGTGACACAATGGCTACAAACAACTCATTTATTGAATCAGTAGTGGCAGGAGGCAGAGGTGTGTGGGGTGAGAGAACAGACTGTTCTTGTGCCTGTGTTGCTAAATCCTTTACAGCTTGGGCTCAGGATCCCCGAATCCAAAAGGCTTATCATTACGTATTTGGCCCCTACATGGACCAGGCTCTCGCTAATCCCCTTTTACAATTTCAGGCACATTTTTGGGATTCCACCGGGCCAGTTGTGGCCAGCAGAGAAATGGGTGAACATTTTATTGGTCAGATTTGCAGTTCAATTGACTCGTATGGGCATATGAGTCTCAGTCAAAGTGCTTTAAACGTTTGATGTGGAAGGTGGTGCAGGAAATTCTCATCTATATGAAAAAGGTCGACTGTCCAAAAATGAGAGAAATGAACTAAAATCAAATCCAGTCCACCAAAGCATTTGTTTGTATGCACTGCGACTTCACATCTGAGAATGTTATATGAAAATTTTTTTTCCATGTTCCACCAAACAGACAGATTCAGTGGAATAAGTAGATTCACGTCAAAAGTGTCTCTCCTTCTATTTCAACCCCCTCCCCTCCCTGCCTGTGAGCCACACTGTGATGTCATCACTCACAGGAAGTTCCTTATAAAGTTAGTCAGGGAGGGAAAAGAGTTGGCTGTGGAGGAAGATAAGCAGAGGCAGCTCTGATTATAGTTTTAGATGGTAGATGAAAGAACTTGTGTCAAAGGGGATATCCTCCTTCTCAGAAAAAAAATTACTCTGCCTTTTCTTTGGTTCTGCTTCATGACTCATGCTTAGCTTCATCCACCACATCCAGCACCACCCACCCAAAAAAATATGACACCTTCTGCACATTTTCCTTTTAACTGTGCTTGGAGTAGAAAGGAATTTCCCTTTGTGGCCTAACACATCGACACAATGGTACACTTATGAAGTGACGCCTCAGTCTCTCAACTTACTATGAATCCCTCACCAACAGGAAGGGTGGAGTGTAGCTGGAAACAAGGCAAAAACTCCTGTGTCATCAATGTAAATGATTAATTCATTATGGAGGTCACAGCATTGATTGCCCCTGTCTGCTGAGGTAATTAAATTACGTGCATATTTAGCCTGCATCCAAAGTTCACACTGATATAAACACAGCAGCATAAGGTTCAGTGTTGTAGTCAGGTGACGTCAAGCCTGTTAGTCTGTAGATGATTGCTGTCATTAGGGGTTAAACTTGTGTTTGTTTTTGCTTGGTTTAAACCTATGTTTGCTGGGTGTTCCTATGAAAAATGGAAAGGTTGGAGTAGAAAAAGTTCTGGCCATATTTAACTCACAAATTGAAAGCAACTGCCAGCTGCCGGTTAGCTTAGCTTAGCACTGATAATGAGGCCACGGGGAAAAGCGTTGTGGTGTTACAGCTTTATGTGCCTGACGATTACTTGGCTGAGTGCAGTGACTTTGTGGTGTTTCCGCTGGCTGCCTGGCGCTCTCACAGTGACTGCAAGGCAAAATAGTTTGGCTATTTGGCTCGTGTATACACCTTATGACCAGCTTAATAATTTGCTGTGAGAAACAAACAAATGACTCTCCTAGAGCATCAAACTATTCCTTTAAAATCAAATTTTCCAAATTTGGGAGACAAATGGTGTGAATGAAAGTCATAAAGTCATTGTGAATTTCTCCTTGAGATCAATAAAGTATCTATCTATCTATCTATCTATCTATCTATCTATCTATCTATCTATCTATCTATCTATCTATCTATCTATCTATCTATAAAGTAGGAAGTAAGAAAATATAGATATACAAAATTGGAGGAATTGATTTTGGCTAACCTGTAAGGAAGTAATTTAGTTTTTGGGTGTCAAGCAATCCCTGAGTATCCACAGACCACTATAGCAGCATTAAACAGTGAGAACACACTGAACTTCATTGACAACGTGTTGATATTACGTGTGTTTTTCCCTCAGGGATCCCACTGTAGATGAACTGCGAGTCCAGTCGTTTACAGCTGTAAGCACTGCAGTCAAGGCTCAGGCTGACACATCCCAGTGTATCCCTGCTGGGTCGTGGTTTAGCGTGGCAGACCCACACACACTTGGCTCCTTCTGTGGAAACAAAACACAAATCCCCAAGCAACGCGCTGTCATTCCTCACTATGATGTAAATACAATCATATTAAAGCACTTCTACTTGTTAAGCATACCAAACTCTTGAGAGTCCTCCAGCTGCTTTAGCTATTAATCACTTCCTGTATTGGTACAAAGACTTCTGGGAAATGGAGAATTTTAGAGTAAGTGGCCTCACACAGGTATTTTCTCAGTTGATGTTCAATATAATCAAAAGCAGCAAGAACGAGTCATCATTGCATCACTCCTCAACATTGTAACATTAAGTGGTTCAAGTTCAGCCACAGCCTGCTGTTAGTAATGGGTGGAGCGAGCCAGTCCGCCTCCTGGATGATGACAGGGTGTGTTTAGTCTCCACGACCCAAGGATCACTTTAGACATAGTCTGGGGGAGTTATTGGCGAGCTCATTGTATGACTGAGACTGAATCAAAGTCATGTTAGTAATTATGATGGCTGGTTAATAGTACAGCCAGCACACTGTATTATTTCTTCTTTTCATGCTTTGGGAAGTTGTAAAAAGGATGAGAACATACTGTATGTTACATCCACAGTCACTCATAATTCGATACACAGACGCCCACACAAACACTTACTTGTGTCTGGTGTTTGGGGAGAAGCTGTGAAATGGACAGCTGTGGTCTGATGGAGAACGTCATGCTGGTTCGACTTTCCCCAACCGTTCAGAGCCAATTTTGCTCACAGCGGCTGCACCACTGGAGTTCTTGCAGGATTGACTGCCACAGATGGAAACTGCCTCATAATATCCCTTGTTTCCGGTCTCACAACTAATATTCAGTGTATAGAAAATCAGCCATCAGCTATCCTACATTTTCATTTTCTGTTCTGACTGTATTTTTGAATTCTAAAGGGTGTCATGAAGAAACACGTCACCAGTCTCCTGCTATGTGATGCCCATATTGTGTTTCAAACAGCCAAAACAGGAGTTTCTGGCACTCGGCCGATGAGTATTCCAGGTTTCCGGTGTTTCTTGATGTCGGCCCACAGAGGATGAGGTTTAGGCTTCACTTAATGTAGCAATCTATTAATCTTAAGTAACATCTGATTGCTTGGGGAGCTTGCTTTTTCCCTGATTTCCTGGACCAGACTCACTCGTGGGGGATATTAGAAACACAGCAGACAGCAGCACACAAGGCACCGACTCTGCTGATAAAGATTTCAGATGTTGTCCACCAAGGAGATCTGCAGGTTTGCCATCAAAGGGGGTCACTTTCAGCAGAGTACGATATAAATCAGTAGTCATGGGTTTATGAAAGCATTGCTCTCTACGGAGGACGAGGAGGACAGAAAAACACATGTGTAATATAGGATGCAATCCACAGATAAGCTGCAGTCAGCGAGCTAAACAAGTCTTTATGTGTGTGTGTGTTGGTGTGCGTGAGTGTGTATGAATGAATGCATGTGGCATGGCGTGATGACAGGGACTGAGTCATTCAGGGCAGAGTATGTGCTTTGTCAGTGTGCCCTTTGTTTCATTCACACATGGATTTAGGTCCCCTGGTGAAGTCAGTCAGAAAACCTGATGTAGCACCAGCTAGCAGCAACAGCAGCATTAATTCCTCACGACAGAAATGCTCTGGATCACTGCTCGCACAGGCCTCCTAATGAGCAAGCCAATGAGTTCAGGAGAATGCAGAGGAGGTCCAACTCGTATTTTCCATCCTCCAGGAGCAGGTTGGCTGTGCACATGCATATGTTTTGGGCAAAATGTGGCCCTCCAGGGAGAGAACTGTGTGTGTGGAAAATGCAGTCCTGTCCTAAACTCAATGTAAGCGTTTGAGGACTATAACAGCCGTAGGGCTTCATGCTGAAAGCCAAGCTGGATGAATAACTAAACTGCCATCAACTTTGCACCATAACATAATTTGCACATTATACTGTACATACACAGTCCACAGAAATGTTTCTCTCCTTGATTTTATTGCTCCGTGTTACAATGAAGAATATTTTGACAGGGAATGTAACTAAGAAAAAAAGCTAAACAATTTCAATGAGTCAGTGATTTGAATTGTTATTTTTCATATTCCTCAAAAAATATATATCATGGTGCAACACAAATCCGAGACTAACTTTACCAATTTTGGATTTTTTTTTTTAAATGTGTGACTCATCCCAGTATTTATATCTTGATGTTTTATTATAGTAACTGTCCTGTGCCGTACTTCTTTGCTCTTAAAACAATGGAAAATAAAAGAAAGTGACTTAATTTACACTATGCTGCTGCAGAGACAGAACAGATGGAAAAATAGAGGCTTTAAAGGAGCCTCCTTCACCGCTTTGTAAACTTAGCTCTGAGTGGAAAGAACGTTCAGAGACAAGTTTAAATAAGGACTGTAATTATCTCGGAGCCAGCAGATTATTCTCAGCTCTGCAGAAAAATAATAGGTTATCAGTGATGTTCACCCTATTTTTAAATCATAAAGTAAAGCTGATGGTTCTCAAGGTATGATTATTTAGGCTCCATTGTGTAGTTGTAGTTTAGCTTCTCAAACACAGGTCATGCTTGTGCCTGTAGGTCGCCAATGAACCAAAAGTTTCTAAAACAGAGGGGTCACAAAGACAGGCAGCTTCTGTTTGAAGAGGCGATAAAATGTGGAATTAACAGTTGCCATGCCTCATAAATTTAGTGAAACTCTTAGTTTATCTGTCTTTCTGCCTTCCGGCAAATCCTACATATGCTGTCCTCCACGCACTGCTGTGGTCCCTGGCAGGAAGTAAATCAGTCAGGGAGCCGCCCCAGACCAAACACTGCAAGGGCCTCTGGAGCCCGAATGTGAGTGGGAGGTGTGCGCCGAGCTTACGGGGCACATTGTGCTTGTTACTTCCTTGTCAAGTAAAAAAACAGACTGTATACACAGATGTGCACACAGACTCATTGACTCATAAAAAAAAATGCATGCACACATAGATACCTGCATATATCTCATATTGAGCACAGGTAATAAACAGTAACATGTAACATAATAACATGCACATGCACGTGCTAGCATCAAACAAGGCTTTGACAGCAGCAGTCCAACACCCTTTACTCAGAGATCTCTGAAAGTGTATTTACTGTAAAGCTCCTGACATAATTAATCCATCACTTGGAGCCTTTCCTGAATCCTCTAACTGAAAACATTCTAGGATATCCACTACAAAGAAAAACTGGTGTCATTTTACACTTCTCTTTGAGATATCACACTCACATACGTGTGCCTCTGACCTCAGACTGCCTTTGTTGAAGGACTGGCTTTAAATAGGGGCTCATGTCGAAGTGGTAAAGATACAATGTGACACTCTGCCCGCGTTAAAGAGTCTTTTGTGTTATCTCCCATGACCTGAACCAAGCCCTCAATGTGTCTGTCTTCAGATGCTATTTTCAAGAGAATAAAGATACAAGCAGTTTCTCTTGCTCTGTCCTGTATGGCACAGTGTGTTCAGCAAAACTCCTTTCTTGGAAGAAAAAGTATTGCAAAAACATCCTCAGCTCATGTAAAGTTTTCAGGGAGATCAAGCATATTAGCTATCTGACGATTAAGCCTTTAAGCATGTCGCTCAGTGCCTTAGTGCAGCCTGATAATTTGCCTTGCCAAATTGAAACGCTTTTACAATAAATTGAAAAACTATGCAGATAATACACTTGAGCACAAAGCATCAGATTGAAGCGTGGGTAATTTTCCATGAGCTAGTGTGTCTCTGAGCGAGTGACACATCAGTATCCGTGTCCTTCATTTGTTGGCGACAAAAGCCAACACCAATTACCAACCCTGTTTTCTTGACAAGGATAAGCTCAGCTTTCCTGACCACAAACGATAGCCCTGAGTCATCTGCTCCTCACCTCATTATTTCATTATATCCGTTTCCGTAACTCTTATCTGCTTAGGGGATGAGAAGACCGGAGGAAGAGACGCCTAATGTTTACATTAGCCTAACCACAAACACACACATGATTGTGTTTTCCCCACAGATTGAGCCTCTCAGGCCACCATTGTGTCAATAGAGAGGACACACAGAGTGGTAGTCAGACTAGACAGACAGGGAGGTGGCCTTTCTTTGAATGTTTACTCAGATAAGAGTTCTGACCGAAAGTAAGCATCTTTAAAAGCAGCAGAAGTCAACAGGAAAACAAGATGGCAGAATAAGATCGAATAAAAGTGCTTGACCTAATCAAAAAACAGTGATATATGGCAAAGTAATCACACCTTATGGCCATGACAAAGTAGTTAAAGAAAGACAGAAACAGCTGATAGTTTTTAACAAAAAAAACCCACCGCATTAAGTTTTAGACATAACTTTGTGGAATATTACAGACTGATGCTACTTTTCAGCGAGCGCCTTGAGCTCTTCCTGCGAGACTGCAATCTTTTTTGAAGTGAGCTTGCAAAGTGTTCCCACCAGGACCCACTAATTAAGTTCATGCTCATTAAAGTACTGAAAGTAGCTCCTTTAAATACTGTCTGGAATGCTGCAAACACCCTACAAATCCCTACGAAATCTTCCAGCCCACGTCTCTGCAGATTAAGAACAAACAACTAAAGTTTTAAATCAGTATCCATTCTCTGTATGGTGAGAAAGCATGATAATATTCAGCATGTAGGTGTTTTTATGCTAAACTCCATTGATAAACTGCTGCAGCTCTACAAATTGTTTACCATTTGTAATATAGAGGAGAGGCAGGGAGGCTGAAGCACATTCTCCACAACTGTGCCCAACTAGTGGATGCATACCAAACTTCAACCAGATAAGATTGTACGTCATTGAAATGGGTCCAAAACACCCAGCTATCCCTCCCCTGTTCCAACAGCTCCTTTCAGGGATATCTCTACTTGGCCCTCTATCAGGACAGGAAGCACCCAGTCGAGAGAGACAACAACAGCTCTGCTTCCTCTGGCTTTTCCCTGCCCTGGGAGGCTGAGCTAATAGGAAGTAGATAAAAACATCTCGGAAAATGGAATGTGTTGAGTTTGTGTTTGTGAGTGCTCATATGCATGAACAGTTTGTCCACATGCACTTGAATCTATGTCACTGGAAGCGTAGGGCTGGGGCAAATAACGGAAACACAAGATGAACAGCAGAGCACAGGCAGCACTTCGTGGGAGTATGTCAGCATGTTATTGGCACTCTGCGTGAGGAGAAGCAGACATGGCCCTAGAAGTGTTTTCTCAGTCCCCAGTTGCCTTCCTCTCAGAATAACAGCAGTCACACAGAGGAGGGATGGATTCTGTAATGGGAAAGACTTCAGTCTCACGGACGTGCTGGATGATACTGAGCACCTTACTTGTACAAGGGCATAAGTACGCCACTCCCTGCTGTCTATTGGCCTTTTGTGCTTGCAAAGGCACGTGTACACGTGACGTAATGCAGATCTCTCATGTGACACGGCTGTACGGCATGTCAGTGTAATAGTCCAAAGCCAGTGTAATACTGGCGATGGCTACACATTCAGTCAAATCATGACAAGGAAGAGAAGAGTAGGCCAAATTTCTGGGGGATAAACATTCATCACCTAAATCAGCTCGATGATTCACATGGAAAGAAGGAGTTGCAGAGAAGGGGTGGGAGGGAGTTTGAGAGAGATGGGTCAGGGAGTAGTCACAGGAGGGGAGCCACCCACACTCACCACAAAGGCTTGAGTCATGCGGTCTGGTTGGCATACGGCTCTGGGACATGGACATTACACTGGGTCTCCTCTCCTGGATGAGCTGCCTGTCCTGGGAGCCAGAGCAGAGAGACCAAGCAGCTCTACGACTGGAGCCACGGTGACTGCGGCTGATTAGAGTAGACACACAATTATCTAAATCATGACATACAACTCTGCAGAGAGCACACTGCTTGAGCTCATAGTCACACACATTGTTGTGTATGACTATGAGTGTCCCTCCTGCTACAGTGAGGGTGTGTAGCATGCTTTAGCAGTGAATAATTGAGCTCTGCAGCTCTTTAATTCTGGGTGTCTGATTGTTTCATTTATATTGTTTCATTGTTTCATTCATTCACATTTAAAAGACCTTCCTATCTTTGAAGAGGGGTGTGTAACTCACTTACAGAGGATATCTTGACTGTATTTTGACAGTAGAAGTATGCACATATGATTTTGCACTACTGATACTTTTTCCTTATTTCTGCAGTTGCTAGGTTCTAATTGTAGAGGCTCTGAAGCAGCTTACGTAACTTGAGAAAACAGAAGTTAAGATACCCTTCAAAAAATATGCATTTAAATATACTGTATATATCCAAATGTTGGAGCAGCTATAACTAACTTTATTACATCATGTGATGCAATTGAATGCATAGTTATAGCAAGTTACTCAAAAGCTGCTGATTAAAATCATCTCAACTGTTGCGTCACTGCTTTTATAGAATTCTTTAAAACAAAGGACTGCATTTTATATGACACAATTTCAAGACATCTACTTACTTCTGCTACTGCAAATTAAATAATGTTCCTTTGGTTCAGCTTACACTTGAGTATGTTTGATGATCAAAATCTGAGCTCGCCTTTTAAGCAATAATTGTCATGATTTTAGGCATGCCAAACAGTTCCAAAGCTTTATGAATATTTGTGAAAATTGAAAAGATTCATAAAGCTTCACTGAAAAAAGTGGTCCACATCGAGGCCTCTGTGTTTCAACAGGAGCTGAGTGCTTCAGTCGATTGCTCAAAGAATATCCCAGTGGGCAACTGGGCTGCAAAGCAAAAATAATAATTTCAAATAATTATAAAAAATTGGCTGTTTATTTTGGTGTATTGACAGCAAGATAATCAAAGTTCTGACCCCATCAATGGGAGTAAAAATATGTCTCTTTAGAATGAGGTAGCCTCTTGTCTTTAACATTTTGTGTGAGGCTTTAACAGACAAATTACACAATCTCATATTCAGTCCAGGACTTTATATTTAGTATCAACCAAATGTAAAACATGTAAAAGTGAAAACTCTACAGTAAAATTATGATTGTTTATGTAGTCAGCTGTGTGACAGTGTAACACATCTGTCTGCATGATGCATGTGTCAGATCACTCAACTCCTGCAGCTAATCCTCCCTTGCCTTCCTGGTATCAGCAGTAAAGGGTTTTTTTTGTTTTGGCTTGATATTCAGCAGGTCCTGCGACAACGTGGGGTTCATGTCAGCTTATGGTTTAATTTCCCTCACTAAAGATAGCTAACAGATATGCCACATCAACAAAACTTCATCGTGCTACTGTAAGCAGATAATAACAAAACAACACATTTCATTCCTGAAGGACTGTTAATAGTAAACACAGCCAGAACATTGCAGCTGCTGTCGATGAAGGGGTGCTTAATTTAATTCTTTAATGAAGGTTTGTGGGGAACATTAGATGGAAAGGGTTGGCAACCACTGATATACAATGTTTACAACATAATGATTGAGACATTGCGCTTGTTATTGCTGTTTTCTTTCAATATCTTATCAGATTTTTTTTTCATGTTGCATCACGTGGCAGTTTATTTCTTTGTGATGCGAAGAGAAAAAGAAACAAGGACATCACTTTACTTTACATGCCTGAGTGAGACATCTGAGAGAACTTCAGAAAAATGAGCTGTTGTGCAATCTTCCTCTCAAGAGTATTTATTGTTCTTGTCCTTAGTAAGTCAGCAACAGGAGTGGTTATGATCATATATAACACCCGATGTTTTGTTAGATTTGGCACTTTGTTTCTCCTTCCTGTTTTCATCTCTTTGTGTCCCTGGTCACTTTGTGTACACTCTGTTTCCCTCCAGCTTGCACAGTCAAACTGATAAAACCTTCCCTCCTCTGGACACTTAGATAAGAGCCTGCGATTACGACAGGTAGAATTGTTAGTGTGCACTCACACCAGGGCACGTCACACATGTGGAGTGCATAAATCTGTTCTTACCAGCTCTCCCGGAGCTTAAGGGTGTTTCCTGATTGAATATGTTGAAATCTTTTCTGCCTACGGAAGCCACACTGTGACACACAATGCAAAAACTTTGGCGTGCAGGCTGTGTATGACATGATTACTCAACAACCAAGGGTCTAAGATGTGTTTGTCACAGCTCTGGTATTAGTCAGCCCGGTCAGATGCAAAAAACTAGTGACAGATGGACAGCTGGACCAGAGCCATACAACTCCGGAGGTTCAGAGGCATTCCATCTTTTAAAACACCTGTGCAAAAAATTTCAAAGCCTGGCCTGCTTAAACAAATTACTGAATTAGCATCTCAAAGTAATCATGACCTGCCATTGTTTCATGCCACATTGTTAGCAAAAGCCTGGGAAAAGTTAAACACGTCGGAGCCAGCTCATCCAAGAGTCAAATCAGCCCTTCACTGGAAAGACCTCAGTGAGCCCTGGATCCAAGCCCGCCGGCTTGTTGGAATAATGTTGTGGCAAACCCATGTGTTTAAAGAGCTTCCCATTGTGGTAAACATGGATTAAAAAGAGCCTGACAGCTTTTAAACTCCCACCACCCACACTGTCTCCTAAAGACAGGACGTGGTTAACAGTACAGTTTGAACCGGGTGCAGACCTTCTGTTCCCACTAACTGCATTTTGTGTCTAGTGTTTCATACACATACGGAACCTACACATTGTTTGTTTTACTTGTTGCCCTAGTGATAGTGGCATCTCTTGCTAGTTGACCTGAATAGATGGCGCGGGGGTAGCGGCAGGGACAGCCTAATTCCCCTTGCTTCCCGTAAACTTATGAGAATAGAAATACATCACATATATTTCAGTCTCCTTTAATGGAAATCTGTCCCGGGAGATACATTATGCTAGGTTTGTTTGCTCTTGGTAGCATCAAGTACACAGTGTCTTCTTTGTTAGGATTCAGTGTCAGCTGCTGATATACACAGACAGTGTTGCTGTACACAAAGCTTTGCCTTAAATAAGATCTTTCCAATAGTTATGTTCAAATTTAGATGGCCACTTTCAGTGCTGAGTGTATGATTGGTAACTTTACCCAGTGTGGAGGGAGGCTGGAGTGCCTGTATGTGGCATTGGGGGCTCTGTTTCTGGAGTGACAGTGATGGAGAGAGACCAGAACAGATTATCCCGGGCCAGATGGGGAGGGGTGGGAGCTGTATGTTGTTTGTTTCTGGATCGACAGGCTGTTCCTCTTCTGCTCTGTTAGTTATTTGATAGGCTGAGGGATATATTACAGCAGACTGATTGCTTTACAACCCACTGGCACCAGACCGTCTGCCTCAGGTAGGATCTGCACCTGTGCTCAATAAGACAGATGGGGCATAAACGCAATAGACACAGGTCTGGAGACAGACACCTGAGGCTTCAAAATTGACTGTGTCCTGAGTCACTGCAGCCAGAGACTCTATGAGTAAATGTGGTGTTGGGAATCGGATGAATCCATTCAGGACTCTCACACCTTGTAACCGATGCCTCTGTGCTAACAATATGAACATAAATAATCTCTGAGACATAGTATTACATTACAAAGCTCGCACTGTTCTGTGCATTTATCAGTCGGTGCTAAACAGACAAACAAGGTACTGCAGCAAATTCAAATGAGTTGAGACTTTCACACTGGGGCCAACTTTGGTTGTGTAATCAAGAAATCAAATTTCTTCAAAGAAAGACTCTTGCAGAAGGCTTGAATGTTTGTCAGATAATCGTGGGGCAACACTGAAGGTTTGTCATCTGTGACTGGTTGGACCTGATCTGTCACATGTATCTCTGTCCTCACGCTGAGCACAGAGGGTGGGGTTTACCCCTGGCCTGTCTGTGCAAAAGAGTAAAAAGTATTATTTACTCTTTTGCACAGACAGTCTCTGTCTATGTATTTGAGCATTATCTGCTCTGTTATGGAACACATAGCCTCTCCTCACTCTTCCGGAGTGAATGAGTTTAAAAAAGTGGGGTTTTTACAATAAAATAAATCAGAAATACACTGTAGAGAATGTGAAACTAGTGAAAGTAAATCACTAAAACTGGTATGTTGCCTCTTCTTTTTTATTCTTTAAAACAGGCTTCTAGGAATCGAAAGCAATTTGTTGCTGTGATGCTCCGACAATACACTTACTGGTATGTAGTTTACAAAGTGTCACATATATTTCTAGCAGTTATGGTACACTTTATCTTCACCATCTTTGATGCATGACTTGGATCCTGCTTGCACTCACTGAAGGAAGAAAAAAAACAGGTCAGCATATTGTGCAACCCTTTCACACTGGGATCGTGGTGTGTCAGGTCATGCAAGTGAATGTGTACAGAAACATAGCGAGAAATTGCATTTTGTAATTTGAGCATGCAAATGTGCCTTGCTGATTCTGCGTCCACCCACATGCAGCATTATTTTCTCTTACCAAAATACTTGGATAAGTGTGTTATAAGGACATATTTTGCAGATTAAAGTATTCTTGGATGAGTCTGACTTGACGTCTCTTTGTACTTTACGTATTTAAAGAAAAGAAAAAAAAACTTGAAACGTCAAACAGGAAAGTCAGGATTTATGAAGGCAGAAAAATGTGTGGCTGCAAGGTTAACCCAGTGTTGTACAGGAGAAAACATATGCTCGGACCTCAAAGAAAGCACCCCCCTCCTTGATGTTACCCCTTCCTAACCTCTGGACATGAGTACATATGTTTCCATCACCTGTAGATCTGTGCATATACAGTGCATGTGCACTGCAGGCTTTCGGTGTGTCATATGGCCACAGTTTACAAACACAGTCTGTCTCCCGTTACCAGACACCGGAGCTATTCTGGCCTCCTCTTCCGATGCACACCATCCTAGTGTCCTGTCTCCATGTGGAAGTCTGCAAACCAAGGTCACCGGGTCACATTCCTCCAGCTCTTTGGCATTCTGCCTCAGGGTTCAAGTAGTGTGGAAGTGTGTGCATGTGTGTTTGTGTGGAGTGTGTGTGTGCATGAGTTGTTTGTGTTTCTTGCCACAAAATGCGATCTTTTTGAGGAGAAGCATTGCAAGGGAGTTCTGCACTGGCGACAGATAGAGGTGCACACACACACACACACAGACACACACACAGAGGTCGTATTTGAAATGTAGTGCTTTAAAAGGACATGTTATACAGGGCTGTGATTAATGTGGCTGTCTCCACACATACTTTCAACAGTCCTGGTTGGCTGGGAGGTGAGGCTTATGAGAAACTGCTGTTTGCTTGGGGGTGGACACCGATCCTTCAGGATCAATTGCGGATAGACATATTTTAAGTCTATCTGAGTGATTTAGACTCTGTGTACTTGACACTTGAGCACACCAGCGGAAGTGAAGAGAGTCAGTACAGCACCATAGTGTGAGAAATTCAACACAGTTTGGCAGCTTAAAAATCCAGTCATAGAGACCCACCAGAGGCAAAGACTTAAGTAATATGTGTTTTTTAGAATGCAGGACTGAGGTACTAAAACTCTTATGCTGCAGGATGTTCCCCAGCAGATTCATATTTTAACCTGTTATATCACAGGACCATTCTAAGTCATAAACAAGAAAGGAGCATTTTGATGTAGCAAGTGGAGGTGGAACAGAATAATCATGAAGCACACTGATTCAAAGTTAAATCTGCAGCAATGCATCACTTTTCGGAACTTTGCATACTGAATGTTTTGCATGAAAAAATCTTGATGTGGAAAGTTACCAGTAACAACAGCTGTTACACAAATGTACTACAGTGAATTTATATAAAATAAAAAGTGCAAAATAGCAGAAAATGGAAATATTCATTTAAAGTTGTTAAGTTAAAGTGCTTAATTACATCCGAGCACTATTACAACTCTAATTCATTGAATTCATATCCAGAAATCCTTCATACCAAAAATACAAGAAAAAATTCAGTCAGGTTTTTTTTTCCAACAGCAACAATTGAACTAGCCACAAATACACCGCATCGCCAGGGACTCTTTTTTCTGAAACCTGCATGTTTGTTTTTATAGCCCACAGAGGGAGAGGAGGCCTAGGTAATCCTAGGCTGACAGACACCCTGTTCTGGTCTTGTCGTCTTTACTGGCCAGCATCTGGAAGAGGAGGAGCCATCTGATGAGCCCACAGAGAGACACACACACACACACATACACAGCAGCTCCCTGTCTGTCTGGAGAGGGTGGGACTTGTGGTGTGGGAGGCCAAGACAAAGCCATTTTTTCTGCAACAACTGTGATTACATGACAACACCAGTCAATCACCAACATGAGAAACATCTGATTGCTGCAGGCAAACTTATACAAACAACACTGCGAGGGATCTTGTTGGCTCACCAACTGAGTTAGGTGGAAAGATCTGTACTTAAAAATATGCAGATCATTTAGAAAATTCTCACCAGAGAGCTATGACTTTAAGTTGATAATTTTATTATGCTAAATAATCTAATATGACTGAAGAACAAACCCTTTTTCGACTTAAACACATCACACAAAACCTCCAGATCTGTAGGCATGCTGGCGGGCTGTGAGATCATGCATGCATGGAAACTGAATAGACATCTTTGTCATAAAATCTTTAATTCTAGCAGGGCACAGATGTAAAGTGTGGCCTGAGTTGGTGCCAGAGGAAAGGTCATGGAGTTACATAAAAAAAAGAGTTTATTTTTTATGCACTGTGCCTTTTTAGTTGTTTAAGACTCAGCTTAAACAAGGATAAGCTCTATTCTTACATCCAGTCTGTGCTTTAAGCTAAGCATTAGCATCTTATAACTCCTTCATATCACTTATTAACATGCACTATGTTCACTACTGCAAAAAATCCAGCTTAGATACTCTTTTTCACCCTTTATGCTCATTTGTCATAATACTTTGGGGTTTCAAAACTTAGCTTAAACCTTTTTACTTGAACTCAAAGCTAAAAATCAGTCGTACTCTAGCCAAATTTTGTTATATTGTACTAAACGATCATGTCCAGTTGAAGACAACTGATATGTTACATAAAAACGTGAGACATGTTGTACTTAGCAAAGGGCAGTGAAGCCTGAACCCTAACAAGGCCACGGACCAGAGCTTCCTGGAGTTCTGTTCCCTGAAATTCCAAGAGTCCTGCCGGAAATCCAACATGAGGCAACAAGCTGGCCCCTGAAAGGGTCGCAGAGTGTGAATAAGTCCACAGAGTGAACATGGCCGGGGCTGACAGACGGACTGAGTCAGCGCCACATTCCAGTGGAGTCAACCATCCACTTTACCCTCAGCACACGCACCCCCCTGCACAAAATACACACACACACACACACACACACACACACATACACACACACGGACACACAGACACACACATCACCTCTTCACCCTCTTTTTCCTCTTGCTTACATGAACATACTGTGCTTTACACAGGTATACTGGGTTTATACCATCCACTTTATCCCATCATAACATATCCTACTTTCAGAAATAGTCCATCTTGCTCATGTGTATGTACACAACATATTCCTAATGCACACCATTTCAGCTTTTATCTTGATGCTGCTATTCAAAATGTAAGCATATGAGATTTTAGATCTTTTAGTTATGTGGAGCAGCTTCTCCCTTCTTTTTCTACTTAATCCCCCCCCCCCCCGGTTTGTCCACCCTGCCAGAACTTGGCGGGTACACACACACACACGCAAGCCAGTGGTCAATAACAAGTACAAGGAGCTGCCACATGATGAGCACAATAGAAATGTCTAGCTCGCTGGTTCTGGGTTTCTCACACACTGACCCACACTGACAAATATAGCAGTAAGCAGGAGAGGCTGCCTGCTCACCTGATGTAAACAGATGCAAAAGTGTCTCTGCAGTCTGTCCCGGGCAGCTTCTAATGACTGCATTAATGCTGCCATAATTCATGTAGACGCAGACTTATCCCTTGCCATGTAAGTCCAATCTATCTGCAAAAACTGCATATCAGTGTTTTTGTTAAAAATATAAGCTAAGCTAAACAAATGTAAAACAGTAAAGGACACAGATGTAAAAGTTTTAGGGTCAAAGACAGCAACATGCTGTTGCCTCCACTCTTTAAGGAGCAGTTTCCATCAGATTTTAAACCCTGACATTTGGATTTTTCTTGAAGTCAGGTACTGATCTCAGAGGAGAAGCCCTAGTTTGTATTTAAATCTGTGTCTCAGTCGGATGTGGATAAAGACAAGGATCCATGCAGTCCACTTAAACTCCTCTTCACACACCTGGAAAAACATGTTTTTGTAAATCTCACTTTTCATCAAGGACAAGAGCCATGTCATGTTGAAACAGGAAATGACCTCATCCGAACTATTGCCAGAAAGATTAATTATTGTCAGAAATTCATGGAAAGGGGTGTCCATGTATTTTGGACAGCATACTTGAACTTGTATCTTTACTTTGTGACTCCTCTCTTTAAAAAAAAAAAAAAATCAATAAATTTAAAAGGTCCCCGCTGATATGACAACAGTGTGATATAGTAATTGCAAAAGCACTGCCTAAATATTGACATAAATGTGTTGCAATCGAGGATTCAAAGAGCAGTTGGTCAAGTGCTTTTTGATATGTAACTGGTCATTTTAACATTGAACGCAAAAGAGAAATTGAAAATGAAACAATTCCATTTCATATGGTGGGTCAACAGAAAGTAAATAACAGCAATATTGATGAATAAAAAACTACTAGTTATTTTAATGAATAAACTTAGGATCAGTGGATCAGTGTGCGTCTGTCTCATTGTTCTCTCTGTCTCTCTCTTCCTTCAGTGTTGAACAGTGCAGGGCTGTTCTGCTGCACCGTAAAGGTGTGATTAACTCTGTGTGACTCAGATACAGGTGTTTTGCAATTTAAGAGAGGCCTTTGACACCACCCCCTTCCCCGGTTTGTTTAGCTTTACAGCTGTGAGTTAGCCCGCATCTTCACATGCAAGCCTGCTGCCTGTCAGGAGGAGCCGTGTCGTGCAGGTTATCATTCATTACACTGGAGACAGTTAGGGGGGTCTGCAGCTGGGTGTCTGCGTCTACACGCTGACAGATTTAGAGCAGGCTGAGAGATGACTGATCTCTCTTACGGGAGGAGACTTGATTGCAGAGTAACAGAGTTAAATCTGGGTGTTTAGATAGGATATGTACACAGTGACGATCTACAGAATTTTCCGGACACCTGCTGTGGCTGTGGCACAGGAGGTAGAGCGTCCAGACTCCAGGGTTTCGATTCCTGCCTCCTTCAGTCGGCATGGTGAAGCAAATTGCTTTCTGTGGCTCTTTCCATTAGTCAGCAACTCCTCCTGATGAGCAATTTGGCACCTTACATAAACGCCCCTTCCATTAGTGTATATACAAGCAGTTTAAAGTGCATTGTATTAAGTAGTAATTAGTCTACAATTGCACTATTTAAATAAATTGCAGTCCATTTTCTATTTACTGTAACTGTCTGGGGTCTTCTGTCCAATCCAGAGCCCCGCCCTGTCGCACAGTGCTAGCTTGTCATCAAAAGGGCTATTACCAACGCGTGATGATGGTGATGACTGGTATTGTCACTTGCCTGGAGTAATACAATGTGGATTTTCCTGTAAGATCACCAGAGTGACGCAAAACCTGTGTCTCAAGAGCACAAACTGAGTCATATCCAAATAAAATGCAATATACCTGGTGTGAATACAGCACTTTCTGAAGTCTGTTACCTTGTGTTTGAGACACAGCTGCGTACACCAAAGTTGCTGAGCAAAATTAACAGCAGCTTCCTCATCTTTTTTTAGCTTGTCTGTGACCCGTTTAAGGAGACATATAATTTAGTTCTGTAAAAATCATGACTCAGGGTTCAGCTTTGTCTCTTCACAGAAAGTCTTTTGAACACGAGCAGGTTTGACTGAGGTGTTTCTGTGTGGAGTTTACATGATCTCTCCATATGGGTTTCCACTTTTCCTCATATAAGTCAGATGTACTGATACAGATCCATATCACATGCTAAACAATGTGCCAAGCTTGAACATGAAAAAATCATTTAGAACAGAAAAGAGGACATTTTAAAGGCATAGTTTGTAAAACGGGTGCATTAAAATGTCTACAGATGACAAAACTAATGTTTGAAATGTTGCTGAGTTGCGCACTTGCATTAGTACAAACATTTTTAACACTGTTCATTAGTCATGTAGTGAATGAATGAAAGAATGTGGGCGGTGAGCGCTGCCAGAATGGTCACTGGAGCTGGATGAGCAGGCGGTGGGACCAAGGAACCAGCAGCCTCTGCAGACATCAGGACAGGGGTTATAAGACAGAAGAGGACTGGATAGAGGAGAAAAATAGACAGAGTTACTGAGCAGAAGAGAGGGACAGGAGTAATGGCAGTCTGTCTTTTCAGTTGTTGCCAAAAGCTTTGCATTTTAAAAGGCTACAAGACAGATGCTGAGATGGCCTTCTTGCTGTTGCACAGGTTATTTTTGCTTTTTTGAACTTGCTTGTTTTTACTATTTCCCCTTTTCATCCCTCTGCCTGTCAATTTTTCCCACCTTCCTTTTTTTTCTTTTTCTTTTTCCTCTGTGTTGCTGCCCTTGGGCGCTAAAAATAATTGAAATAGTGATATGCTGTTAAGCAGTCTTAATGAGCAGCTGGAAACTGCAGAAGAATTGACTTCATGTGCAACTCATCAGTGGTCACTGGAAAAAGTGGAAAAAGTGGGCTAGCGATGGAGTGATAGCAGTTATGTGAAGTCTGCTTTCACAAAAGGATGTTCAGGGTTTGTGGCTTTTCTTGCTAATAAGCAGATAACCAGCAGTCAATGTTTCCACTGATGTTACACAACAATGCTGTGTTTCCATTACATCCAACATGATTTTTTTTGAAGATTTGAGAAACATGCAACTATTTACTTTAATTTCTAATTATTTAGCATTAAAGGCAATAAATAAACGTCTAATACGTGGTTTTATGACAGTTTTATATACTTATACACAGATTGAAGCACTTACTGATGTAAATGTCATCAACTGTTTTATTATCAATCATAAGTTGAGGGCTTTGCATATAATTATCTAAATAAATGAATTCAGAATATTAAATTAACTGCAAAAATTATTTTGCTACAGGAGAAACTCTTATTGTTATCACCCACTTTATTTTAATGCTTTTATGTCTGCATACAACTATTAAAATGCACACAGTAACAATTACAGTGAGGTATAAAGCATTCATTGAATATCAAATACTGAATTCAAATTATATAGTGCCTCCAAATGATAAATGCGGGGTTAAAGTAAACTTTCACCCCTTTGGTTAATCTAAAAGTATATTATTTTGTCTAGTGAAAAACAGAAAAGGGGTAATTGGCGATTCTTCACTCATTTATATAGATGCTGAAGTTGAATGTTGACTTTTAACTAACAGAAATTGACCTAAATCTTTCTCTAATCTTCACAAAGAAAGAAAACAACAGAGGGCACATGCCCTAGCTCACTCACATAGCAATAATGAAATGTATGAAAGTGCGTCTTTATGTTTGTGGCGTGAAGCATGAAAAGGACTTAGACTGAAAACAGGTTCAGGTAACCTGAAGTGACTGGGCATGTGGCTGCATGGGGCAGCTTTTAACCTGCGCTGAGAGGACAGTCATCCAGCTGGTCTGCTTCCTTTAACAGGCAACCCCCGCTTCACCACCTCCTCCTCCTCCTCCTCCTCCTCCACCTCCTACTCCTCCTCCCACTCCTCCTCCACTCCTCGTAACAGATGCGGATCTCTGTCTGTCTTCAGAAGGAAGTAATTATTGAGTCAGTGGGACAGACACACCTCTTTTTAATAAAACCCACATCAAATCATATGATGACTGACAGCTTCGGTGTGACTCATGCGTTTTTCGGAAACGAAGAGTGAAAAAGGTTAAACAAAGACAAAAAGAAAACTGAATTAAAGGTCTTAAGAGGGGCAGAGTCATTCAGTCAGGACAGAGCTCCAGGCACCAGACATCCAAAGCTTTCATCCTCTTTCATTTCTCAACTCATAAACAGCTTTTCCCTCCTCCACTCGAGCGATGTAACCTCTGTTACTCTCTCTCCTGTGTTTCCAGCTGCTCTCTCTTTCTTTCTCTCCTCTGTCTCAGTCTGTCTGACTGTATGCCTCTTACATAAGGTTGACCTGGTAAAATTCCACAGCGCTCATTTGCTCCCTGATCTTCTAACTTCTTCATTTTTCAATCCAGCCACAACAATTTGTTACTGTTTCAGATCCAGCTTCCCACTAATAGGATGTTTTTTCAGCTGCTTACAAAGAGGCTACCTCTCCTTTTGAGGGAGTCCATCATCTGAAAACACTGTGTCAGTGTTGTCAGTTCTCCTGAAGCTCCTCATGTGAACTCTGGACAATTCATTTTCACTTATTTGATGGACATGAAGCAGCACTTCCAGCTCTAGAGAATTGTAAATTATGTCTGGTTAGATGCTGCATTTCATATAGAAGTAATATTATCTTTAGCTATTTTATTTTAGTCATATTGAACATGTGTCTGGCCACCTGATGGATGTTTGTTCAATATTTTCTCTCTTTTAGATCTGTTTTTGCTCTCTACCAACTCCACCATGTTCACCAGCTATTCTCTTATCTTGTCTGTTTGTTGTTTAGTGCACAGCAAGTAACATGCTGTCAGGACATGAGGGTTCAAACAGGGACTCAAAAGCATAACACCAATACTGGCAAACACCGGCTTTAATAAGAAAAGCTGATCTATGATAATAATATAACAAAAATTAAGGGAGCATACAAAACAGAAAAATACAAACTGAACTGACAAACAAACAGAAACTGCTCAGTGGATACAGAAACGAGGAAATGCAGAACTGGAGAACAGAAGTAGATAAACTCACAGCTGAAAGAGGAAAAGCCCCTGAACTAAATACACCAGGGACTAATTAACTAATCACACACTGGTGACACAGAAAAACAGGTGGGAAATGAAACAAAGAGGAGAAATGAAAAGAACCAAGATCATAAGGAAGGATTGTTAAGATAAAAAAGGAAGTAAATAAACCAGAAAGCAATCCATGGCAACTAATAGAGCTGTGAGAGTGAACCACAATGGCAATGTTGGGAACTAGACAGCTCAACAATGAACTGAATGTCACTATTGAGCTCTGCAAAGCTGAGAGGCAGATTCAGGTGATAATTCTTTGCAGGTTCTTGTTACATTTTGATCTGATGCATGCTAAAAATATAGATTATAGCCACTCTGAAGAGTTTGAACATTTTCAGTCTCTCTCCAACAGCATTGCACCACATCGTCATTTCAGTTTTGTGTTGCTTTACAGATTTGGCTTTGTCTTAACTTCAGAAAGTGGAAACTTCACATCACCAGTTACAGCAGGTAAGAAAACACAGCAGGAGAGAGATCACAGATAACTTGTCTGATGAGTCACAGACTGGAGGATGACAGATGAGACCTATCAGTTAGCTTAGGGATGTAACAAGACACCAGCACACAGGCAGGAGTACACACACACACAGAGTCATACTCGACATATAAAAGTTAGTTATGAAGACCTTATGTTGTTTTACTCATATGTCACTTTAAACTTTAAACTTTCAGAGATCCTGATAGTGCATCATCAATAAAATG
>JAQNCA010000014.1:10567748-10608850 GCA_029783725.1 Acanthurus tractus
CCTTATGTTGTTTTACTCATATGTCACTTTAAACTTTAAACTTTCAGAGATCCTGATAGTGCATCATCAATAAAATGCATCAGTGTTACACATCCCAACTGGTGCTATCACAAACTGTGTTGTTTGTTTAAACAGAAAAGTAAGAGGAAATTAACTGAAAGCAACAATATCTCTCATTCATTCATGTCTTCCTCTTTTCTATGCCCTGTCATCATATCTGAATATGTTTACACGCAATGATCACAATGATGGTTCTTATCAGATTCCCAAACGACGCCAGTGTTGTGCATGCAATGTGCCAAAACAAAAAACACTGAGCACAAGACGTCTTACTTCTGCTGTTGAGCATACACAGTTACAGTCAGTGCATATAATCACCTCTGCAGCTCTGGCATTAAACTGCAATGCAAATTGTACTAATCTCCAGTTCATTAGTCCATAATGTCACAAAAGTTTACACAGCTGTGACAACCTGGATCTCCAAACACTGTGTATTTGCACAAACTGAAAGATAACAAAATCAACTGTTTGTGATGTCTAAAATTCAAGGTCCTCTGTTGTTCTTTCCTTGGCTCCTCCCCCTCTCAACTCTCTGCCCTCACACAGTCTGAATAAATCATGCAACGTTTCAAAAAAAAAAAAAAAAAACTCAAATAAGAACTCAAATCTTTTGCGTGACAGCTGTGCAAGTCAGCTTTTTGCAATTTAATTTTACAACAAAGAACAAGTTTCAACTACAAGGTGAAACACTTTGCTCACCCTTGCTCATATTGTTCAACAAGCTCATAAAACTCCCACTGCTTGGAGCTCATTGGCTGCTGTGACTCAGTCGTTCACTGCTGTGTCAGTAGCAGAGCAGACTGGCAGAGAGAAAGCCAAACAGTCTTGTCCCTGATTTGAACTGTACATGGCAGAGTTTTTTTTCCCTTTGACCTGCACGTTAGTCAATCCAGTGTGCAAACATCATTGTTCCAGTACTTGGTCGGTGCTAACACACTTCTAAGAATCAGGCTAATTTGTTAGTGCATTTTCTCGAAACCCAATGTAGCTTTCTCACTGCTGTGTTCAGCAAAATGTTGAAATCAGCCATGAAAAAGCAATTCCACATGTAAGTGTGGTAAGTTCAAGCTTTGGAAAGTATGAAAAAAAAGAGTCAACAAACTGCAAGTACAATGAAACAAAGCATAATAATGTATTCCATTGTTTATTTATCCCTGCACATGTGAATGTATGTACAAACACAAGTTGCAACACACTTGTGACGCACGTATGCACGCGCGCGCACACACACACACGCTGAAGACACGAAGAAGAACAAGTTTTACTGCTGAATGGGGGAGGATGAATCCTTTATTTAACCCTTTAAGGTGATGTAAAAAAAAAAACAGTTCAGGTTGTGATAATGTGCAGAAGTTTTCTGCATGATGTTGTTACACCACCAACGCTAGTTCCACCATGACTGGCCAACTCTGCCCTCGCACAACAGGATCATGTCGTTCCCACATTTCCTCCAGCATCATCCCCACAGAGCCGATCAAGACAGATGGCCTCATGTCCAGCAGCACAGTTTAGTATTCTGCTGCTTGGCTGCATGGACTCGCTGGCTGGCTATCCTCACTCTGCACAGTGAGGCTGGCTAATAATTTGTCAGCCCCTGTGGGGTGCGAGGCCAGCATGTCAACAACGGGCCCAGTGTTTCTCAGGCCAGCGATGGAGATTAGAGAGCGAGGCTGATCCGGCCATTCTGCAGGCAAAAAGAGAGGGGGGAATTTGGGAGGGGAGAAGGGCAAAAAGAGGCAAAGGGAGCGAGGAGGGTATTCCTGGGTCTCTCTCAGTGAGGGAATGTGTTTTGCAGCAGTCACAGGCATTTAGGTCTGACAGAGGGGGCATGTGATGTTTGCTTGCCACAGTGCATTACCACAAAGAACAAAGACACAACGCAACCAAACGTGCAGGAGTATCTATTTCTTCACAGCAGGACGCACATCTGATGTTCCCTTGATGTAAAGAACGTGTATGTTTTCTCAATCCAAGAGGTGTTGTGCAACAGTGTGTATGTGTGTTCCCTCCTTTGCAGGTCAAAAGGCTAACTGACGGAAATGTACAGACAAACACAGGGAAAACAGATTCGGGCTTACGCGACAAAACATGTTTCTTCAGATTCTGTGCAAACCAAAACATAGGGACCAGGAAAATCGTTTCAGAAATTATGCAGGTTGACTCCCCTCTGTTATCAGTTGTTCAAACAGCCCTGTTCCACACAATGTACCTGCTGCCCTCACAGCTGAAGGAAGCTCCTCCTTCACTCCATCAACGATAGCACAATACATCTCGTTCTGAGTTTTTTTCACCTCAGGCCTCCAGCTCTTCATAACAGAAATATTCCTATTCTGTACACAAGTAAAGTGCCAGATTTCAAACAGGCTTACAGGCAAGGTACATTGTATGAGTCCAGCAGGAAATGCTGATACAATGCACACATCCGACATCTAGTGGCTGAGCTATGTAAATGTCCAAACTCAGGAAGCGGTAGACTCTCTGCATGAAACGAACATAAACTGTGCAGAGATTATAAGACTGAAGGTCCAGTATTAATGTTGCCCAGTTTTCAAGTAAGAATATACGGAAAGCATTCTTTATTACTTTTTTAATGTGATATAAAGTCAAGCAAAAATTTATTTTATTTATCTTAAAACTGCAACATTTTATTTTATTATTATCCTAAACATTTCAGTCATTATCTAAGAACTTTGCTGTTTCTTCTTGACCTCACATTGCAGTAATTTTTGTAATAATTTTGGGGTTTTGGACAGTCAGTTGCAACGAAACAAGACATTTGAAAATGTAACCTTGAACTCAAGGAGACAGGGCTGGACATATGGATTGAGTTTGATGTTTTATAGAGCAAACTATTAACAGGTTTACAGCTGTTTGGAAGTACTACTGCATATGTGAAAAAAAGTTGAATGAAGCCTTTTGTGGCTCCAGTGGGAGGTGAGCAAAGACAGATAAATTATTTAAAGCGAGGTCACTCGAGTCTGTGTCGGTTGAGACTGAAGACAACAGAACATAAAAAATCTGGGGGTGCAGAGTTGGAAAGAAATGAGTTTACCATATTTCTGTAGCCTGCTCCTCAACAAAGGACTTAATGCTCCAGGCTACATTAGCAGCTACTCGCATAACATACCCAGGATGACAGACTGAACTGTCGAGTTGCACTGTAGGTAATGCAGGCGCCACGTTTTGACAAGGGAGAAGAATGGGTGGAGTAATAGGACGATTTCTGAATATGCTGAATTGATTTTTTAAGTTTTTTTCTTTACTGTCTATAGATAATATGAAATATGTCATAGAAATGCAATAATAAAGCAGGAGGTTATTCTTTCAATAGCTTAACAGAGAAAAGTATCAGCAGATAAACTGATAGATTATTTGAGGTCTAAATTTGCCTAAAAACACTTCACAATTTGCACAGAATACCACACCCTCTATCTGTAGACTCTGTCTAAAAATTCACCCTAAAAACCTTTCATGGGAAAAAAAGGAAGAAACCTCACGAGGAGAAACAGAGTAGACTTTGTTCTTATACAACAGACAAACATGCAAAAGATGTTATGTGCACAGAATAGGAGTGGAAAAGGATAGTAAAATTAAAATATGGAAAATCATAATGGCAGTGGTTTCTAACCATGCAAAACACTTTTTATATGCACTCAATACATGGTGTCAGCAGTTTTCACAGGCATTTTTTTGAAACAGTGAAACAGTCTATGGCATAGGTTGAAATTCTAGTTGCTTGCCATACTAATTTGACAAAAAAAAAAATTCCATTCACACTCTTTGTATTTAGAAAAAAGCACAAATCAAAATAAAAGAAACCTTACAAACAGCCCAAAAATGCAAAAAAAAAAAAAAATGTTTGTGCAGTATTTTTAAATGGGCCTGTTATCTGATATTTAAGAAGCTTTCATCCTGGCGAAAACCTCCACCAGCTCTTAACTACAACATTATAACTGTTCATTTACTGTTCTGAAAAACCCAGAGGCGGGGAGATTTTATGACCCTGAAGTACCCCTGTGCAGCAGTGATAGTGATTTTCCATGTGCCAGTTAAGTGCGTCGTCAGGCCATTGAGAAATTATTTAATACCTGGAAACAAAGACCGAAAATGTGTTTGCATGCATGCAACGCGGGCGAGGATCATCAATGAAAGTTCTCCATAGCTACAACAAACAACAAGGCAAAAGGTGAATTCACGCTTGAGAAAGAAAGCTGCTCAAACATAAACAAGATGTTAATCTGTCCTTACAGCAGGAACCGTGCAGAAACACTGAGCCCACATTAATCAATCACAAGATCAAGTCACAGACATGTAAGTTATCTTAAATGTTCCTGCAAATAAAGTGATTCTGACTATTCATAAGGAGGATAAAAAACTTGAATACCAGCATGGGTAAGAAGAATGAGCCGTAGGTGGAATGATCAGACAGGCTATAGTAAAGAAAAACACTGAGTTTCATCACTGCTCCTCTTACGTCAAGATGACTAACAAGATAGAGAACAGAATGCCTCCATTATGCCCCGGAACAAACCCTTCCTGTAACTGATGCATCCTCAAAACCAAGCTTGTTCACAACAAAAGAAGAGCACACATGAAAAAACAGCAATGGAAGAAAAGAAAAGAATTAGTCACTTAAAAAAAAATGCAAACCCATAATCCGAGGTCCTAGTTTGTTCCATGGGATGTAATATCATAAAATATGCAACAGTAAGTGCAACTTTGCATTTATGTATTTTTTTTTATGTATTATGTGAAAAGAAGATTTCTTTAGCTTTTTTTTTTTTTTTTAAAGAAGCAAACACGTAAGAAAAAAACAATTCGTAAGACTTAATAACCCCTGCACAATTTGTAGTGGATGAAAAATTATTCATTGCTCAAGTCAAAGAAGAAACAGTGTTGCTTGCTCACCATAAAGACTATTAAACATTATACCAAGTCTACTTTGGTTGGATGCTATTGGTCCCAAAAGTATTATCCAATCTTTTAAATCATTAATAAATGAAACCTAATACTGTAAGTGGCTGTAAATTCATGTAACATTGTAAAGTGTGCAGGGTCACTGTTTTTCACTCTGGCTTTCCCTTTTGAAACAAATGCTTAGCCTATTAATCTGTTCATATGCAGACACCACTCCCTCCACTGATTCTGTGTGGTATAACCTAACCTAACCTAACCCTAACCTAACCCTAACCTTTTGTACAAAGGCAAGTATGCAGACATGAAGGAGAAATCCTCAGGAACCTGAGCGACTGTTGTTGTATTATGCTTAGACTTGCTTTTCTTTTGTTTCTGTTTTTACTTTCCATCTCTGGATAAACTTCTTTAGTCTCATGTTGAGCCTTTGCTTTAAAAAGTCTAGAATTCTCAAGACCTTCCTGACAAATGTATTTTGTTATGAAGGAGATTTAAGGGCTCTGTTTGTTAATTCAAATATTTGCTTGACGTATGGAAAGTAAAAAAGGCTTACAGAGACAATGTGCCCCAAGAAAGTGCCCTTCTGGGCAAGAGGTTTATCATTTAAGCAAACTGAACAGAGTCAAACTGATTTAATCTTTGAAACGTTTTGTAAAATTGCATTTCATTTCTGTGTCTTATATTTTACCAGACGGGAACCTTTGAGAGGAACTGTTTGCAGATGAAAGAAAGGAGAATAGTGGTTTAGTTGTTTGCACTGCAACTTCACTTGAACTGTTTTCCATCTCCTGTTTCCACATTTGCCTGAATTCACATTGTTTCTCTCTTGGTGCTCAAGTTTCCTCCTTCCGTCCAAAGATTTGCACATCAGGTGAACAGAAGTGAAAGTGTCAACGACCCAATTATAAATTACCAAATAAGAACATTAGAGACTGATATTAATAAGAAAAAAATATTTGGACTACATAATAGATTAAAAAGACTATTTAAAATAGCGTGTATCTACTGACTTTAATGCAAATATCTTGGTGGGGAATATGTCAATTTGCGTGTGAGGATGACAAACATCCAGTGTTGGGTTTTGCATGCAAATATGCATGCAAAACCAACATTGAGGTGATGTAAAACAACAACAAAAAAACAATAAAATGTAATGAAAAAGGTCTTAACACCTGTGGGACTGCAAGCATTTTGTGGTACCCAGGTTTCATGATATCTAGGTACTCAATGCCGTTTTAATAGCAGCACACTGATTGTGACTTAATGTAATGTAATTTTTGACCAAATGACAATTTATTCCACCCACAAAATCTAACATTTGCAAAGTGATGAATGTGAGGTTTTGGCAGTGATACAAAAACTCAGGATGAGTAGGCAAAAAGGACTTAAGTGTGCTTATGGGCTCACCTCCTGACAGATTACACCAAAGAGTATCAAAGAGAAAACCACAAGCAAATGTCAGGAAAATACTCCGGAAAGATGAAACTTACCTCCACAAAACACACACCTACACACACACGCACACACACTGGGGTACAAAGGGAATCTTTCCTTCTTACATGAGATGCCTTCAAAAGCAAACATCAACAGGCCTTCTTTCTTAATTCAAATGAGTTACAAAATATCACAAAATAGCACACAAAATAGTTTTTTTTTGATAAAAAAAACTTTACTAAAAACTTAAATGTTGTTGTCATTTCATGACCATTCACACCACAAATGTAAACATAGGTTAATATAACAAGGACCACTTTACTTGATTTGCAGTTGCTTGTCATTATAACTTCAGGTTGCCATTGGAGAGGAGGGGCCAATTGCCCAAGTTCACTTCAGTGACTTTGCATACAACAATATTTCCTAATGTACCAACACACAGGCTCACTGTTCTCATCCTCATCTCTGGCTTATCTGCATCATGGCTGCACCTGTCTTACTGCTTGTTTTGTGCTGGGCCTTTAGATTGAGCTGCAGCACAGATGTGCCTCAATGGTTTAACAACATTTCCACTCATCTCTTTAATTTATCTGGGGACATCATGCTTGGAGGACTCTTTCCCATAAACCAGCTCACCAGTAACCTCAGCCAGAGGACGGAGCCTGACAACATCAGCTGTGACAGGTATGGGTAAAAGAAAAATAGTATTGTTTTCTAATAAATAGCCAATTATCACAGATTCTTCATGCATACGTATGCTTCACCTGATTCGCAAGACTCCTGATTTAGTTTTTTTGTTTTTTCTGCCTGTGGTCCCGCAGTGTAAATGAGTTCGGGCTGGGCCTTGCTCTGGTGATGAAATATGCAGTGGATGAGATCAACGCTGAGCAAACTCTGCTCCCTGGCATCAAATTGGGTTATGAAATTTATGACACATGCATGCAATCTGCAGTTGTTGTGAAGCCCACTATCTCTTTCCTCACTGCAAAATCGAACAAAGCACTATCTGTGTCGTGCAATTACACCAATTATGAGACTAGTGTATCAGCTGTGATTGGTCCCTATAACTCAGAGATGGTTTCAGTCATTGGAAAACTCCTGGGATTCTTTATGATGCCACAGGTTTGGTTACAAATACGTGTTGTTGTTAGTCCACATACTGCACATTTGCTTCCTGTGCTGATTTGATATATCCTCAAAGATAATTCCTAATGTTGGAAATACATCTTGGAAGTAAAGCTAAACATGCACCTCTACTGTCCTGAAAGAAGTTGAGTGTTTTGTTTTAAAGTGAGTTGTCTCACAAAGCAAGCTTTAAACTTAGTAAATGTTTATCAAGCCTTTGCATCATATCAAGCATTGCTGGAAAAATCTATCTCAATCTCAATAATCTTCTTACTTCAGATTAGCTACGGCGCCACCAGTGACAAGTTCAGTGACAAGCTTCTCTACCCGTCATTCTTCCGCACGGTGCCCAGTGACAAGTGGCAAGTGGAGGTCATGGTACTTCTGCTACAGAAGTTTAATTGGAGCTGGGTGGCGGTTGTGGGAAGTGAAGAGGAGTACGGTCAACGAGGTGTGCAGGAATTCTCCAAATTAGCAGAGAACCATTCTGTCTGTGTGGCCTATCAGGGGCTGATTCCAGTGTACACTGACCCTAAACCCGCAATCAATACCATCATAGACAACATCAAAGTAACCAAGGTTGGAGTGGTGGTAGTCTTTTCTCTTCCAGTGCCAGCTGAGAACTTTTTTAGGGAGGTAAGTAAAGAAGTGAATAATATTCACATAAGTATTGAATGTCATCGGTGGATAGATAATTATATATTTATTTATTTATTTTTATTTTTTTTTAATAAACTCCTGCAATGCACTTCCTGCAGGTTATTAGGAATAATATAAGAGGCGTGTGGATTGGCAGCACAAGTTGGGCTATCCATAATCGACTGACTCATCTTCCCAATATCAGTAATGTTGGTACAATCATAGCATTCACAGACAAGACAGAGAGCCTGGATCAGCTTGAGGCCTACACTGAGAAGCTCTTCAACAAACTGGTAGAGGAGAGAAAGAAGACATCCCCTAAAATACCAGAGCAGAACAATCCTTATGATCCCTGCCCACAGTGTTGGAAATTGTCTTTAGAAAACATTTCCTTGGTGTCAGATCCTGCAGTCAAGCGTGGAGCTTTTAGTGTGTATGCTGCCATCTACAGTGTGGCTCAGGCACTGCACAACCTGTTGAGATGCACTTCAACTGCTTGTGTGCCGCTGCCTGAAACCAAAATCTATCCCTGGAGGGTGATTTTTCTTTTCTACTATATAGAGCACTGCAGACAATTTGAAATTAAAACTATTTTTTAACAATGCTGAAATTTAAAAAATGAAAACAATCTTCTGTTACAGCTTTTGGAGACTCTGCGAAATACGTCTCTAGATATGAAAGGCATGCGTTTAGTATTTGACAAAGATGGCAACCCAAATCTGGGATACGATGTGATACAGTGGGTCTGGAATGGCTCAGATTTAAATTTCACGATTGTAGGAAGCTTTTCTGAAGAACTGCAAATCAATGAGTCCCTCTTTGAATGGCACACTCTGGACTCACAGGTAATTATAGCATTTTATTGGAATACAGGTATAAAATTTAAAACACACAAGTGTAAAAGCTAAGTAAATAAGCTTGACCTAACTTTTAATTCCTAAAATGTTAAATTTTTTTCCCTCTAACAATCTTAACAACTTGTGCAGGTTCCTAAGTCCACTTGCTCAGCAAGTTGTAAGGAAGGCCAGATCCGCAGGGTAAAAGGCTTCCATTCATGCTGTTATGACTGCATCGATTGTAAGGCAGGCACTTACCAGAAAAATACAGGTAATAAGGTTTGCCCAAACATCTCTCACATGTAAGGATAGTGCAACATTCTGAGGAATATGCTTATTGGCTTTCTTTTCAAGAGATAAATTAGAGATTTGATACCAAATTAAGGTAAAACTCAGGTACACTTAGCTTTGCACACAGACCATAAACAGGAAAACAGCTCGCCTGGTGTTGTCAGAAGGCTGCAAAATTGCCTTGAAAGCACCACGAAAACTCAGCAACTCACAAGTCAAGTGGTTTTGATCCTCTAAACTTGTTTTCTACAAGACAGCAAATCAATGCATTTCCCAAAAATGTCAGTCTATCCCTTTAATGGCAATGCGATTAACCCATGTGCTTAATAAACCAAACTTCCGTTGTGCTTTCTCTTAGAGGACGTTAAGTGCACTAAGTGCCCAGCTCGTCAGTGGTCTACAGACCTCAGCTCTAACTGCACTCACCCCATCTTTGACGTTTTGTCCTGGGACACGCGTGAAACTCTGGCATTAATAATGGCTGGGTTACTGCTACTGGTATGCCAGGGGTCAGTCGGTGTCCTGTTCCTGAAACACAGGGAGACCCCACTGGTGAAGGCCTCAGGGGGAGTCCTGAGTTTTGTGGCTCTACTAAGTCTGATGGGAGCCTGCCTCAGTCTGATGCTCTTCCTGGGGCAACCAACAGACGTGGTGTGTCGTCTTCAGCTGCCCCTAACCTCCATTTTCCAAACAGTGGTCCTCTCCGTCATCACCTCCATTTCACTACAGGTGAGGAATGACTGGTAAATTGCATAACAGTATTGTAGAAGAGGAGTGCAAATAATAATCGAGCTGCAAACCCCTCTTTTCAAACAGATATTGTACATGTCAGAGTTCCCAAAAACGGCTGCCTCACACCTGCATTTTTTAAGAGGTCCTGGAAGCTGGCTGTTTTTGCTGATCTGCTGTGCTGTGCAGGCTGGAATTTGTGGCTGGTTTCTTAAGGAAGGGCACTCACTATCTAAGTATTTGGAAGACATGGAAATAAACTTTGTGAGAAAATTTCTGTCATGTCCTGTAGAACCAATGTCTGGCTTTGGCATAATGCAAGGTTTCAACACTGCAATGGCCCTTTTATCATTCATGTGCACTTTCATGGCAGCAAAGCCTCTTCACCAGTACAACCTTGCGAGGGATATCACCTTTGCATCTCTGATCTACTGTGTATTTTGGGTGACCTTTATTCCAGTGTACATAGGTTTTGATACTAAGGGCCGCTCTATTTTGCATGTTTCTTTTACCTTGGCAAGCAACTTCGGACTACTGGCAGCCTACTACTTCCCAAAATGCTACTTGTTGTTAAGAAAAGCTGAGCTCAATAAAGCAGACCACTTCAGTACCTTCCTAGAGGGTGTCCCACCAACACCAGCTCAGGAGGAACCACAGGCACAGACACAGACACAGATGGAGACACAGACGAAGTCAGAGCAATAAACTAAAAAGCAGTTTTATAAATAAAAAGTCAGAGAAAGAGACTGTGGGAATCACATATCATGTAAAATTTACATTGTTTGCTTTGTGTTTAAAAAATAAGGGTTTATGAATTATCTAGCCTGGGATGACAGCATGAATATACTTTACATCTGCTATAGGTCTAATAAGTAGACCTAAAATGTAATATAAATGAATAATCATTAAATGTAATGTTTGTATATTTTCATTATAACAAAAGATAAGCTGATTTTTGCAGACAATTTATAATTATTTTCTGTTTAATCTTACATTTATACTTGTAATTAAAGGAAGATTAAAGAAGAACGTAAGTGTTTCTTTGTTTTTGTTTTCTTATTTGCATTTTTTCTGTATGTATTCTGTAAGGGACAACTACTTGTGCTTTTTAAATAAATAACAGAATGTTACTGAACATACTTAAGTTTCAAGAATAAATGCCATTTTTTTTATATAAGAAAATGGGCTGTCTCTCTCACAGGCCCAAAGCATTTTTTTCTCTTATTGTCACTAATTTTCCAACTGTTAACAGCAGTTTGAGTATTTATGTCACTCAAGGTCGGTGTATTTGTAGTTACAGAGGCCTACGTCGTGGAGTAATTTAACCAGTACATTTCCTGTACTAAGAACACAAACTGACTGCCTGAATACTTGACATTTTGTCCACGTTACATTGTCTCCACTGCCCTCGTTAAAATCCAATCAAAGTGGCCGTGAGGTTTCCTCCACCTAAATCCTATCAGTCAGCTCCACCTCTCAGTATGTGCGCGTGCGACCACCTTCAAGATGAAAGTATGCAGCCCGCACCACGTCACCAGGTAAAACTTCTGCCTGAGAGACAAAACCCGGGGACTGTCAGACCAGGCCTATAGCAACGGTTGCTAACAACTCTGACTGCCGTGCGTCCTGGGATTTTACTTTTTACACCAGTCAGATAAGTTGGTGAGGTAAATTCTCATATATCCTGAACAGCAGTCATTTCCTTCTGAATGTTACTTGTAGTAATAAAGTATGCTTTGCATCTAGCTAACGCTAACGCTAAAAATATGAAGTATTCAATAACATTTCTCGCAATTCTTTGCTACTTATTTTGTTTAACGCTAACAGGCTAAATACCCGTTAGCCTGTGTAGTCGCCTTGGAATGACTTTTCTGCTAAATTATGCTATAGTTAGATGAGTTTAAACCTATTTTTTATCTCTGTTGCTAGGTTAAATTTAACCTGTAGATATATATATGTGTGTGTGTGTTAATTTAAATGTGTATGTGTATTGTCAATGCATAACTATTGTGGGGAATCTTGACAATTCATAACGAAAACAACTTATACTATATTTTTTTAATGTATTTTTGAAATAAGTACTTGAGATGAAAAAAAAAAAAGCATAATTTTGTTGTAATTTCCCTCATTTTTCCTCTCATTATTCAGAGTCTTACCCCAGTAATTCAAAATATAATCACAATATTATAATCAAATGCATCTTCTAGGTTATTACCAAAAATAAGGTCTTTACTTTTTTAAGTTTCATTAAGCTGAAACAAGTTCTAATCAGCCAGGTTAAAAATCAATCAAGTAATATATCTTGAGTTTTTATGTTGAGCTTTGAACCCAGATTTGAAAACTCAATAGGTTTGCTCAAAGCTAAAGGTCAAAAGGACAGTGATATTTCCACCAATATAAGTTCAGTGTTTTCTTGTAACACCATCACTTTTTGTTTTTATCCAGTGAAATCCAGTGTAGCCATGCTTCGAGGAAGATCAGCCGCAAGTGCTCGCTCGGACATCAGTGAGATGGAACATGATGGTACAGGTAATGTTTTTGTTTCATTCACTATTGGCTGTTTATGCCCTTGAGGTTGCATGTTTGAAACTGCTACACTGTCCATACAATGTTTTTAAATCAGAATCAGAGGTGGCCAAACTGCAGAGACAGTTCAGGATAATGGAGGGAGAACAGCAGGCATGCAACCTTCAGGCCCGGGAGCATCTCCGCAAACAACAGTGAATATAAGCTTTACACCTACATCACATTTTCAGCAGTGTTTGTTTGTGTGTATTGTTTTCATTATTGTCTGTTTGTGTGATGTGGATAAAGGCAGTTGAAAGAGAGGCTGCTAAAGGAGCGAGAGGAGCTGCTGTTAAATCTTGGTGCATGTAAGAGATTCTCTCTCCAACAGCAGAAAATTAAGGGTCTTCAGGGTCCTCCTGCTATGCTAGAACAGAGCAACACGCTTGAGGAGGAACTAGAGAAGGAAGAGCAGTGTCAGCGACGGATAGAGAAAGAGGTGAATTAAGTCCTTTTTTTTCTAGGTAGTAATTATTCTGGTGTCATTTCATGTTTACTCTTATATTTAGTCACGGACCACAGTTTCCTGTCCTGTGTTTGTGATGTGGGCAGATCAAAAACATGCTGCTTAAGCCAGAAGAGATGAGAAAAGAGAAGGTCAGTACCAGCAATACACGGAGGTCCAAGATACGGCAGACTCAAAGGACCATACGCACTTTGGACTACAAACTCAACAGGGTGGGTCATAAAAACACTCATTACAAAAAAATAACTAGAAAAACAGGCAGGTCTCTTATCATTATGTAGAAGTCAAAGGAACACATTTTATCAATTGCAAATCATGACATATCAATAAACAGTTTTGCATAATTTTTTCTTCACTAGACATTGATTTGCTTCAATGAGCAACTGACCAAAAACAGCCACCTAAGAGAGGAGTTGCAGACCCTTCATATTGAGCATGTTCGTTTCCAGCAGCTACAAAACAGGATTGACAAGGTCAGTGCTCACACCATAGAAGGCCACAAGCAAGATTTGGTTGCTGTTGTTGTTATTGGTGGTTTTTTTTGGTTCCTTGTGATTAGGCTGTTTATTCACATTTTTACGCTTTTTACATCTGCACTGATTTTTGTGTGTAGGAACTGCATGACGTCAGCAAGAAGACTGGTAATATTGTCAGTCTCTCCACTTCAGCTTACGATGCCAGGTCAGATTTAAGAGAGTTGTAAAGTGCAGTTAATGTAATGCCTCTCTATTGGTTTGAGCTTATGTATAAATTTTCTATCAAGGTTGGAGATTCAGTCCAAGATGACCATGATGAGAGAGAGGGCAGTGAAGGACCTTACCCAGTACAGTGCAGAGATGAAGGATCTTGAGAGAGTTATTGCACATGAGTCTTGCCTGAAAGAGTTCATGTCCACTAAGTGCAGCGAGAGGAGCAGCCAAGATGACGACCATGATGTGGGACCCAGGCAGTGTAAGACACAGTCAGTGTGTTGTAGCTAATATTGCTGTTTTGACCTAGAAATCATCTTCAAAGGGTAAACGTGATCATATTAATGCTAGTAATTGGTATCTGGTCATAATTCAGTTGGAAATTCCACTATTTCATTATCTTGAGCTCAGTCACAGTCTCCTAAAAAATATCCCATTACCACAAAATAAAGAGAGAAATTTTATCTGTGTGGAGCACAACTGCAAGGTCCATACACAATATTTTTTTGCAAATGATCAAAAGCCTACTAGTGCATACTGAGTGAGCTTTTAGGCAATAATTTGTTTTTCTGCATCTCAACTAAGGATTATAATGAAACCATCTATAGAGGAACAATGTTTGAATCTTTTTTTTTTTTAAAGATATTTTTTGGGGCTTTTTCGCCTTTATTGGACAGGACAGAGTTGAAACAGGGAGATAGAAAGAAGGGTTAGACATGCGGAAAGGGTCGGAGCCGGAATCGATCTCGCGACTGCCGCTTGGAAGGCTGAACCTTCCGTATATGGGCTGCCGAGTGAACTAAACGGCGGCCCAATGTTTGAATCTTTAACATAAATTTGCCCTTTATTGCCTGCCCTATATAAGGCACTTTGGCACTGCCTAGTTTCAATTCAGTTTTATACTAACAAAAAAAATAATGGTTATGAAAATCAAGGTCATTTATTTGTCATTTTAAGTCAGGATTGCCCTGGGGATTGTTTTTATGATTTTTTAAGATTGTTTTTATGATACCCTGACATACCGCATATACACAAATTTAAACTAGAATAACAACAAAACTAAATGAAAACAATGTATAGAATTATTTATGTGCCTATATATTTTAATTATATACCAAGAAAAGAATAATTCAGTAGGCATTTTTTAAAATAAGTCTTGGAAAAATAAAAGTACAAAACAGTTCAGAAACAGTCAGAAATTTACTTATATTACATATTGTCTGATGTATCACCAACATTTTGGTATTGGTATTGAATCAGATATTATCTTAAATTTAATATTATTTTACTAGAATGTAGCCAGAGTTGCCTTTGTTTTAAAGGATGCTTTACAGTTAAATTACCTGTTCTTAATGATTTTTTCCTTTTCCAGTGGCAGAGCTGAAGGAGCAGAGGAGGGTGGACTCAGGTGAAGAGTCGCTGGAGGCTCTAGAGGAAATGTTTCAGAAGATCCATACTGTGACAGGAGAGGACAACCTGGACATGCTGGTCAACAGATTCATCCAGGGTAAGCCTGTCTGTTTCATTCTCATCACTGCACAAAGACATTGCTTCATACAGTCTTTTCGGCATCTTTCGTCTATCCAGATCTGTTTCAGTTTGTGTTACATGTGCTTTATTTTTATATCTGTATTTAATTTATAGAAGTGTCGCCATAATTACAGCTATCTCTTTCTTCACAATTTTTTTTTGGAACACTTGTGCTAAAAACTTTGATTGTTGTTTGATTAAAAGAAAGAAAATATTTTTTTAGTTTATATGATTTAAATGTTTCTCATGCTGTGTTTCACTCTTAATGTGTAGTCGAAGACCGGAACTTTGCACTCTTCAATTTTGTGAATGAACAAAACAGTGAGGCTGAGAGACTGAGGGATCATATCAGCCAAGTGAGTATGACTTCTCCATTTAACTGTGCAGTGTGAAATACTAATCAGTTTTTTATTCCATTTTTAACTTCATATCTTTACTTGAATAATCAATATCATAAATATAAACATTGGTTTCTAGATACAAGAAGATATTGCACAGTTTCAAGTGGCAGGTTTGCAACTGAAGGAGGATCATCTTTCTTTGCTGAGGAACATCGAAGAGCAACAGAAGAAAACCGAGTCTCAAGCTGAAGACTATGACAACCAAGACAGCAGCATAGGCAAAGTCCTGGATGAAATTAAAACAGGTCTGGAGACTATTTGTTTAATGGGTTTGTAATTTCTCAGTGATTTCCCAGGAAATTGCCTTAAAGATAAAATTGGATTGTAAATATAGGAGAAACAGAGTGAGTGTTCACTTGGTATAATTTCAGTTAATGGGCAGCACAAACTTTCAGGCAGTGCACAGCAGGTCATATGAAAAATGTGAATTTTGTTTCATGTAATTTAGCACATATATGGAACAATGTACAAGGGTTAAGGAAAGAGTTATTGTCCCACCAATTACCATCAAATAAAGTTATTTTTTCGAGTTTTTGTATTAGGTTGTCAAAAAATTACAGACATGTTGCAGACCTTTTCTTAGAAACGTGTATCTGCATCCAAACGCACCATGTGATTACACCAAAGCTAAAACATACCGCAGTATTTGGTTGGAAAATGCTAACGCAAAGGAACACAAATAGTTCTTGATACTCCTAACTCTTGTTTCTTCCATCACACAGGAGTGAACAGCATCTTCTCTAACATTGAGTGTGACCGCTCTGTGATAGACGATTCACTCGGTTCCTCGACGGGGATCAGTGAAACCAACATCATGTCTTATCTGAGTCTGGTTGAACAGAAGACAAATGAGCTGCTCTCTATTCAAGCTTTCCTCAATTCAAAAGTAACCTGTCAACTTTTGATATGTCCTGACTTTTTTTTTGTTCCAAATATTCATGTTGTGTAAATGGTACTTTCTTTTCTTAATCTTCTCCCAGGATCAAGAAAAAGACTACAATCCTAAAGACCTGGCCAAATTTCTTTTGGGTCAAAATCCAGAACCGCTCCAGCAGAATATTAGCTTCCAACCTGCGATGACCAGGTGGGCCTTCTCATCCGTCCGTTTTGATATATCTATACATACATTTAAATGCTTCAATCATCAGCTCGATGAGTGTTTCTGTTTTGGCTGGATCCCTCAGTGCGGATTATGACGCAGAGGAGTCTCCAGTGACTGATGTAGAAGAACGGCCACTTTCACAGGACGAAATTCGCAAAAAAATAATAAAAGGGGTGAGTGCAATAGTTCTCCACTTCAGTGATTATTTATGGTTAACATTCTATTCATTTTTTTTTTAAGTTCTTTTGATTTTTATGGAAATCATATTTTATGTTTTGCAGAAAGAGAGCTCAGTCCGGCCAACAGCAACCAAAGCTTCAAAGATCAGTCAGCAGTTTGATGGCAGACAGCGCTCCCTGGACGAGGAGCAGATCTGACACACTGATCAGAGTTGTTAATGTGCGCATATTAAAAATGGGATCCTCACCCACACAATAATCTGCAGTTCAAGGGCCTGCTTTAAGTATTTAGTAATATAGATCAATGGAGGTCATGACCGATGATTGGTGATTTTGAAATGCTGCAGCTTGCACACATAAACATTTAAAGCTTAATGATGTTATGTGTATGTCATCTTTTATCATGAATCATTGGCATGGCCTGTATATTATATCTTGGTGTAATTTGTTTAGTTACAACTAATTAGGTTTGTAGCTACAAAGATGCCTTTTCAGACTCTGGTAACCAGCTGTCCTTTTGATGTGCGACTTGCCATCTGGCTTTCACTATACAATCTGGTCACAGAGCAGCTCTCCCTCGCTGGCAGCTTTTATTACATGATACTTGCTGCTATGCTCAAAAGGAAAGGTTGGGGGCAGCATAACCTTTTGTAATCATAATTGGCATGCTGAGACCTTAATTCTGTTACCACAGAGGAGGTGAGAGGCTTTTTAGGGTTTCACTGTATGCACGTATTGATCACATTCTTGATGGGGGAAAAATAATTACTTTTAAAATTTATTTTTTATTTAGGTGGATCACAGCCATTTATTCGGCTATTCAGTCATAAAATCAGGGTCATTATTTAAATTAGCTGTCTTGTTATTACCTTTACATAAACTAACTTATTTGCTTGCGTACACCTCAGTCAGAAACATCTGTCTTTGTTAATGCCCAGTCAAATACCTTTTCTTCTTTTAGGTACAATAGTAAGATATTATTTGCATGTGTACAAGTGTGTCATTTTTTTACCTTAAACAGTAAGTGTGACTTGTAATGTGCTAGGATAAAAAAAAAAAAGCCTTCACTCTAATCCTCAGCAGTTTCAAATGTCATCTTATCCAAACATCCTGGAGCGAGCCTGTGTTAGGGCAAAGATGGCAGTGACTGCCGCAGAGAGCAACTTCCTGTGTATAAAAGAGAATGTCGAGGTTATTTTAAGAGACATACTCTCTCTAACAGCTCAGGAAAACAATCAACAAAAGCTTGTTACTATATTTGGGTTTTAAAGCTAACACCGATGCCATCATACTTATTTTTATCTTTGGTCGTCCAAGGAAAGGGGCCTGTTTGACAGAAGTATACCTGTCTGAACAAGAAACAGACACATTCAGGTCATTGTGTTAATTTTCTGGATTGAGTGGTTTTAATTAGCTGTTCTGTTAAACCTTTTTAGTCCACTGAGGTTTTTGACAGCTGCAATTTGGGGAAGTAAAACTGCTACTCTGTAAACATTTGTGACCAATCGATCAATGACTTGGTTTGCTCAAGATAATCCCCCTTGCAGTCTCAACTGCGTCGCTATGAAAACAGATTATCAGAGATAAAAGGGCGCTGTGGAAAAAGCAGAGGGGTGGCGGCGTTGTTGGGAGAAGAGATGGAGGAGGCTGCTTTCTTTGAAATTCTACTCTCACTTAGCCCCCCCTCAACAAATTCTCTGTGCACACGGCTCTCTGCATTGCCATAGAAACCTTCCCTTTAATCACAACAGAAACCTCATTTCCTACTCCTGACAAAGAGTCCTCATTGCCTGTAGAGACCGCCTGCATCAGCCATTTCCAAGGCCCACCTCCTTCTGCAGGCAGCACCCCTTCTCTCCATATAAGCACATTTTCCACCTTTTCTCCTCCTTTAGCTCAACAGTTTACTCATTCTCAACCACACCTTTGGCTTTGCACCTCATAATCTCTTGTGATTTTAATCCTGCTTTTCTTCTCTTTTTTTGTATACACCCCAGGCGGTTGAGATTGTTGTACTTAGTTCAACTCATCCTAATTAAGAAAAAGGTTGGTAATCCAAACATGCACACACCCAACCGTACAAACAAATACAAAAACAGGCAAGTACAGGTAGTGTTTGACTACATTTTTCCTGAGATGGACGCGGCCTATGTCATTTGTCCTTTGTCAAACTGTCAACTGCAACAGTCCATGTCCTGTTATGCTCGTCAGTGTTTCTCTCAGTTCCACATCTCCGTACCCAACAAGTTGTGGTGGCTTGACTCACCTCAGTTGACTTAGTCTTATATCCTTGGGTATCATTCTTAAAAAAGTTCTTCTATCGATGTTGTTATATATTATATATACTGTATATATTATAAATTATAAATATATTTTGCATTTGTTATGTTTTGTGGCATTTTGTATGTTGTACAAACTAGTTTAGTTATAGTTTCCTTTAATTTAATGCACAATTAAAACTCAAAAATAACAGTGATAGCAATAGTGTACTGTGAATATAAGGATAAGACCTTCTGGAATTTTTAAGGCCTCCACCTAAACATCTATTAAATTTCACCAAGTAAAAAAATACATATCATATGCAAAAATAAAATATATATTATGCATAAAAGTGACAAAAAAAGAGAAGTTAAGTATAAAGCGCTGTTATTATATGAATATAATAACAGCAATATTAAATATGATATATGATCCTTTGGGATCAATAACTCATTTTTGTATCAAAGTATTTCACCCCATCTCTTCAAAAACTAACTTCATAATCCACTATTGTCCTAAGGAACTTGCAGTTTGTTTTGTATCATAAAGTTCAAATGAACTTTCACCTCACTACAGGCAGAGCTTTAGTAAAACACTGTCTACTTCCTGTCCCTGGTCTTGTTCTGCTTCGGGCACAAACTGTAGACCTATTACAACTTATAAAATGTCTTGTTATCTGAACTCAAGTCTGTTGTCTTGGAAATACTCCTGTCCTCTGTCTCCCACTCTGTCCCCCTCTCTCTCTCTCGTTTGTTTATTCAGGAATGGTGCCAGGTATTTCCCCAGTCGGTCTGCCTTCACCCACAATGCTCCATCCCCTTGACGAACGCCCCACCTCCCCCAACAAACACTCGCACCCTCCCACCCACATCCCACCCTCCCATGAGTGTTGCTAAGCAACCACCCGCCATGAGAGCTAGTGCATTTTCCAGCCAATCGAATGACTGAACATATTTTTCGAACAGTGCTGAACAAGAAAAGAGGATATCACTTTTTTTTTAACTTCCCTCTTTAGTTATAGTGTTTTACACCTTGCTTGAATTGCGACTATCTCATCTTATTGCACATACATGCCTTATGGAGGTGAGCCTTTGATCATTTTCAGTGCCAGTTCATTCATAGCATGTACTGGCTGCCCACCACTGGGTGGCAGCAGGATCAGTTTCTGCGTTACCACACAGGCTGCAAGAATTTTTTTTTATTTTTTTTTTACTGCTGTTGCTAAGCAATTCTTACTCTCATGTCCTACCTGTGAAACATTTGTGATTTTTACAGATGTCCCTGACACCATTTTGTCTTTGTTTTTTTACCATTTTGACATGCACAATGTAAAACTAAAAACCAAATGTAGGTTGCACTGGAAAAACCTGTTCAGAACCACAACCCACTAAACACAGAATTTGTTACAATTCAGTGAAATGCAGAGACTAATCCTGTGGAAGAAATAAATTGAAATGCTCACTGTGTTTGAGGTCCAGGTTTTGGGTTAAATATTAGCCTTGAACAGCTTCAGTTGACTTCATCTCATCATGCAGGAGGCAGGAAATGTGCTCTTGAGTGATTAGGCCAGCAGCACTTGTCTTCCACTTCACCAGCAGTAGAGAGATCCAGCTACTCTCTGGGTTCATATATTGAGTAGCTTCTTGTTTTCTTTGTGTACAAACCTCTGAAATAGTTGCTGCTTTGGTGTTTCAGTCACAATCCAGCTGATCAAGTCCCATTTAAATGTTTCCTAATCACCGATTTGCTTTTTTTTTTTTTTTTTACACTCTCCAGGGTCCTGTGTCCCTCCCCCCCTCGGTCCCCCTGTGTGTAAGTCCCTCATCTCAGCGTTGGTTGCTGTGCAGATGGCTCTTTGTTGGTGCTTCACAATGGGTCTAAGGTCAGTGTGCTTCATGCCATCAACACACTCAAACTTCTCCACTCCAGCTGTCTTGTGGCTTTGTTTGTAGTTGATCTGAAATGCTTCTCCATCAAGCATCAGGGCTGCTTGTGTACATGGTTATATTTAGGACATGAATTAAGAGGAAGTTATAAAACCACAGATGTGTTTTAGATGTAGCCTGGACCTCTCAGGCTGCAAAAATTATAACAGATACCATCTTGTTGTCCATATCTTAGCCACACGTAGGTCTGCTTTATAATCTCAAACGCTCTTGTCACATTTCTTGATTCTTAGATGTGACAGTTGTAGACTTCGGAGCATGTGGTATCACCGAAACAAACCAGACACCAGAATATCAGATCAGCCAGAGAAACAGAAATGCAAATCCACCATCTGCTCTGTGATCCCAAATCAACCCTTGTTCATCATTCAAGAGCTAATGTAATAGTTACACACGGCTTAACCCTTAAGAGTTTCTGACTTAATACTATTTTGTATTCCTAGTCTGGCTGTCATCCAAATAAAACATAAGATTAGGCTCTAATCTTTAACATGTTAATACAAGGATCCTGTTTCTGTGTTAATGTACATAGAACGAGGGATGTTTCTTGAAAAATAAGAAGGTTTCATGGTTTGTCTTTGTTAAAAATAGCATGTTTTCTCATTGAACAGAGTACAAACTGCAGGGCACCAAAAGGCTCAGCAGCAAAGGGCCGTGAGGTCTTCAGAGAGAAAGAGCAGGTAGAGTGAAAGGCGGGAAACCCAAAGGAGGAGGAGCATTTCTTGCAAAGCAGTAGGAATTACTGGAAATTTCCACTTTTCTCTGGCAAGGCAGTTGCAGGGGTGGAGGTAGTACAGCTGTTAGTGAAACTCAAACACTGCAGAGGGTAAACTTTTGCTTCTCTTTCAAGTACAGTCCATTTTTGAATTTTAGGTTTATGAAAACTAAGAACAAATTTTAAAGAAGTGGGAAATTTTAATAGTAATAATAATAATTTCAGTATTCTTAGTTATTTTTATTCATCACAGTCCCTTTTAGTTGTTTTTTCAATGTACCATAATAAATCATACTTGAATTTGTAACTTTAATCCAGATGTACAAATAGTATAAACATCTGCACTTCTGACAGCATCCATTTAATCCAAATTCAGATATGTTTCTTCAACATTTTATTTGAATTGCACAAACAAGCTCCTAAATAGGCCTGTTGGGAATTGATCCAACAAGTATATGTACATTTTAGAGAAAATGTAAAGTGTTTAGGCTCCTGTACTTGATTTATCCATCCATGCATACGTACCTTTATTCATCCTCAGGGAGCATTTTAAAGTTAGGGTTTTGCTGTCGCTCAGTAGAATACCCCAGGTAACCTTTTCCTCAGCACTGTCCTCCAACACCAAGCAGTTCAATGCCAGCTGGGAATTTCAGTCTCAGTGGCATGTCCTGAGTGTATTCTGGGTTTTTTTCCTTCAGTCCATGATGACCCAATCCAGTGTGAAGTTTGAGGTTTTCCAAGCTTTCAGCTGCTTGTATTCACATTGAATTGGTGCCTGTAAATCACAATTTACAGGCACCACTTATAGGTTAGGGTCAAATTACAGATGAATTTAGTGGTTCACCTTTCTAATCAGCATAATATTCCTGTATAAGGCTGTCATGATATCAGATGTTCACCACACCATTACTGTGGCCTTAAGAAGAAAAATATTGTTGTGATATCTGAAGAAAATTTTCATTGAAAAATTCATTTTTATATATACATCTTAGTTTTGTTTAACATTCCCCAGAATCAATATGATTTCCACATTATTGCAGTTAATGCATTTCACTGTCACTCATTTTACAGTCCATTCTATCCATATTTATTGATAATAAAACTGAAATAAGTAAAGTTTTGTAAACTCTGAAATATGTAAAGTGGTTGCTTTCCTCTACACCTTTCATTTGAGAGAGTTCCTGTTTTTAAATAAAGAGACAATAATCCTCCATTCAGTTCCTTTACACCCAATAGCAGTTGGCTCCTGTGGATCAAAAATATAGCCAGCAACAGCAGAGATGATAATGCAAAGTTAAAAAAAACATTCTCTGGACTTTTGGCTGTACCTTGATATCCTGCCTGCAGTTATCTCAAACGGGAAGTAGACAACATCGTTAAATAAATCCAACGCCCATCTTGAACTAGCTTGAGATAATGGTTAACAAGACTTTAAATCCAAAGTGTACAGAGACTAGAGCCACAAACTCTGGCATTTTCCAAATCCTCAACGCACCTACAGACTAATCCACACAACACTGAGGAGACATGTCAAACACAACAGCCCCCACCATTCAGAGCAGCAGGATTTCAGGAACTCTAGGCACTGCGCCTCTGACCTGCTTTGGTTTACATTATGTGTGTGTCAGTGAATTCAGATACAAATCGTCATATTACAGATTCATGCCAGATACATCTAAAATTTCTGTAGTAGTTGTAGTAGTCGTTTATTGTCATTACAACAGTGTTAACAACAGTGTGTTGCAATGAAATTACATTCAGTTACATCCCGTCCAAGAAACATAAAAAGACAGATTTCTCACTTTACTCCTGTTTTCCTTCCACTGTTTTATTGAGCATGTGTCAATACATGACTGAGATACATGTGCTGTTCACACACGATGAATGTGAATTTTTCAGTTTTTATTGGCAACTATTACGCTCACTGTCTTTTTTGATCTGTTACATTGTTCAGTTGATTACTGCGATGAAATCTTTTTAAAAAAGTGACCTGTATTACCAAAACAATAACAGAATAAGTAACATTATAATTGGTAGGTTACATTTTTAAGGGTTTTACCTTTGTAACGGTCCTTATATGAGTTCCTTATTTGAGTTGCTCATTTTTTATTTAAATTTGAACATTATTGATGGCTGCCTCTAAGTAATGTTGTTTAATTTTATTTGCTTAACTCGTCTGGCTATTTTTATTATTTCTGCTTTTTTCCTTTTTTTTTGTTTTTTGTATTTGTATTGATGTAGGGGCCGCACTGTGATTTTTCTACTAAAAATTATATCAAAACATCAAATCAATCTCTTTTAAGAAAAATAATGATACACTCCCTGCAAAATAAAAATAAAAAAGTATAATTCAAAATAAAACTCTGTAATTGTAATTGTAATTTAATTTATGAACCTTTTTTTGTAACTAAAGGAACAGTTTTTATTTGAAAATTCGTATGAGCATTTGGAGGTCTCGTGGCGGCACTGCAGTGTGCATGACTTAATTATCGTCATTATCATCATAATGACTGTACTTAATTGTGTTAATTATAGATCAATAATCCAAGCACATTCTCTTGCTTACTGTGCATTCAACTGTAGAGCCCCAGTGAGAAGTCAAATTTATGTTGTCCCTGTACTCTGCAGCACTCGCCTAAAAAACCAGAGAAAGCCTGCCAGACCATGTGGAACACTGCTGTTCAAAACAAAAGAGCTCAGTTTGCCCCCACCAACTCCTCCAATTATCAGAGCCCTTCCCCCGCCCAATCCTGACCTCTGCTCTTTGATGGGCCCCACTTTGCTCTACCCCCAGCACTGACATTCCTCAAGTCAGGTCAGTCCTTTGTCCTTGAGAAATAAAGGTGAAATTAAGGTGCTGAACTTTCCATCCTATATTCTTTATCCTCTGACCTGTGCACACAGTGGAGAACAGTTCAGTATTCAAAGAAATTTATTCCTAGGCTACGGGAGCTGGTGCAAAATACCAAATTTACCTTAAAACATGTGTCATTGTGAACACAAAGAGGCTTTTCTTTTATACAGTTTTGCTTTCTGTGGTTCCATTAAAAAAAAAAAAACTTTTCCAGTTCATATTTATGGAAAGTGTGGTAAACACTCCAGTTATTGGCAAATAGGAGGTTTATAAAAATCCCTTCATAAATTGCATCTCTTTTTCAACTTTTCCTTGACAGCCCAACTTGCTCCAGAAGTTTAATTCACCTCTTTACCTGCACAATGAACAGGGTGCCCATAGATAGATTTTTTTCTTTGTAACAGATTGGCTCCTCATGGAAACATGTTGAGGTAGGCATATTTAAAAAAAAAAAAAAAAAAAAAGACAGGAAATGATCTCACAAACACTCCCCCTCTGTCTGATTGCTCCCATTTTCCAGTTACAGAAACAGAATGAGTAATGCCTGCTTTTTAGTCTCCCTGTCCCTCCCATGGATCTTCTGAAGTTTCTGCACACACTGAGACCATTACACTGTGGATGCCTGCTTCAGCGCTCTGCAGTCGCCACATGGTCTGCATTTCCCTAATAAGAGGCTGACAGTTTATACAATGTCAAGAGAGCCCTTATCTTCAAGTGCAGTTATGCCTTTCATTGCTGCTGTGTGTCGTTATTTTTTGACCACAAAATATGAAACTAATATTGCAATGCAATGATGCTGTTCTTTGTTCATTGTTCATGATGACTTGTGTTTTGTCTTTCATGAAAAAGAAAGAAAAAAAGGAAAAAGACCAGCAAGAGTATAAAATATTTTAAAACAATATTGGTATATTTACCAGATAATATGTGATGATAGAACAACAGACTTGGTTTTAGTGAAAAAGCTTCGTTTATGAGACAGAAAATAAATCTCAGAGTAACCAGTTATAGTGCACTGACACACAACCCTTTGATCTCAGCATGTAATTACAGTCTTCATAATTATATTTCAGCTGAATGTGAGGTGAATGACTAAATAGGGCCTGGAGGCTTCTTCAAAATCAGTGGCTTGAATGCTAGCAAGGCATGGAGAAGATAACTGAGGTGGTATGGGATTAGGTCCTAGGAGCCCTTAAAATTAGAGGCTGAAGAAATACTTAAGTCAAGATAACCTTCATGGGTGTGTTTGGGCAAGTTCAGCTATGAACACCAGTAAGAATGTCTAGAAATATTTCAGATCCAGATTAAACCTGTGTCAAAATATGTGGAGCACATGCAAATATGTTTTTGAACGAGAACTTTTTTCTTTGTTTTTAAGAAAACAAATCAGAGCTGTGTGTGGCAAATACTTGAGGAGTCATTGGCTGGAGTGGAATGGCACAAATTTGAAGATATACAAGGATGCAAGGATACAAGGAAGTGTATTTGTCATTATACAACAAGTTCTATAATAAAAATTTAAAAAATTAAAAATCACTGACAATATAAAAACATTGTCAGAGTTAAAAAAAAAAAATCTATGTTTTTTGAATAACAGTGAAGCACTGACCATGTGGTTTAATTACAGAGTTCGGGCACCACACAGTTATATGTTGCCACTTCCTTTGGTTTAACAGTTGAATGAGCAAGTGCAGTGACAGCGAAGAGAGTTCACCTCAAATAACTGCTGAAGGAGAGGGCAAAAAGCCAGTGTGGAATATTAAACAACAATCTATCAACAAGACCAAATCATTTTTTATCAACACTAATAAAGTAAAACATCTGGGGATCTATTACTTCAAATCATGTTAATCTGTCAGCTGCAACTTAAATATGAACTATATCAAATATTGTTGTTGTATTTTAGATAGCATTTTCTTCTGACATCAAATACCCATTGATACTTATTCATAAAGCATGCTATGTTTTTTGATTTTTTAATGTGTATGTATAAGATCTCATAAAAGGTCACTTCTTTAGGGTAATTTATATTTTACTAGAAATATACTCTCACAGACCCTCATCAGAAAAATTTAGTTTTTCAGGAAAATACAAAAACCCAGCTTGATTTTTAATGACAGCTGTAATTGCATGCATGCTGGTTTTCACACAGCACAGTAAGCACTTACACTTACTGTACCACACACCATTTCTGTATTCCCTTAATCTCTGATAGTCTCACAAATCATGATCACTTCCACTAGTCTCAACCAATGTATCTGACACGATTTTTTTTCGTTTTCTTTGTATAACATTGCCTGAAACACACAACTTGTTTCCCCTATCTCCAGTGACAAGACTACTTCTTCAAAATAAAATTATCTGATTTTAATTTATCAATTTATGGGTCTTTAATGTGGTATCTAATAATTATTTACTATCTAATCTAACATTGTATTTTAAATCTGAAAAATTTATGTAAACCGCTCAGGTTATGCATTATATGTTTTGTCTTTAGATTATGTAGCTCTGTGCTAAAATAATACTTTTCTTAATCACTTGCGTGTTGCATGTCCACATTGCAGCCTTCCTGGTTTGACTCAATTAATCCTACCAGTTTTGTTTAATAGTGAAAGTATACGCACCGTCAACACATTTCGTTTTTAGTGTTAAATATAGAAAGGAGGAGTGGCCGCATGGTTTTCATATCGTCACATTACTCCTTTTTGCATGTAATTTGATACCCGATCTATGCAGAGAAAGAGCGCTAAGACAAAAGATGCTGCCCGTGTGCAATATGTTTTGAAACTTTTACAATATATCTGTTTTAGACAATATTCTGTCGCCAGTAGACTCTGGTGAATTGTTGTAACTTCAACAAGCTTAGCGGAATCCATTGTTCAAATTAAGGTAAAGATACACATAGCCTATGTAGAACACAACTGATCGGTAGTAGAAAAAAGAACTCTGGTGTCACAGTGAAGCGCTTTAAAACAATTGACCAATCAGCAATAAGATAGACAATAGGCGGGATATCTAGTCAAGATTGACAAAACATTTCTCCAATAGAATACTCCGGTGTTCGACATTGTCCAATCATGTAAGGGATCGACTCGCCGTGTCCAACGAGAGTGGATTTTCAACGAGCTCGAGAGAAAAGCGGAGACGGGCAGACTCCATTTCTCTCTTAGCGTCTTTGGACTATACACACCGAGGCAAAGAGCCAAGACATAAAATCTTCCTTGAATAGGAATATAATTTACTACAACAAAACATCATATTAACCATGGCCGACACAGCTGTTGACACCACCGCAACTGCAGAGGTTACAGCCAAGGTGCGTTTCATTCAGGTTTTTTCTGTTGAACTGTCGTGATAAAAGATTTTGGGAACTTTTTTAAGTTGTTGTAATATATATGTGTCGAGATTTCGTTTAGCTAGCTTGGGTTTAATAGTTTTGGTTTAGTCACCGGTCTTAACAAGTTAAACGTTACCCTTAATGTTTAAGTAACGTTACTTGATGTCAGTTGAAACAGTAACGTTAATTGGATAAAATGTCAATTACCTAAATGACTATTATCATGAAATGGTACTCGTCGAAAACTATACACTGTAAAGGGTAATTAATTTGTAATTTTCAACGTCGACAGCTAAATATTGTGTGTGGAAACTCCAACGTGTGTGATGTGGTTAGCTAAAAATGTCTTGTTGAGCAGACAAAGCGGTAGAAACGGTGCAGCTGGTGAAGTGGAGCTGCTGCTGTGGGCGGGAAGCCACAGTAACGTTAACGTTACATTACGGGTCAAGGGAAAAACGTTCAGCATTGCTAAATCTCACAAGAAGTTAAGACTCACTGATGAAGACTTAACATATTTCTCGTGCTTTTTTAAAATTAGAATTAGATGGAGCGAAAATGTGTCGCACTTCAGAATAAACTCTTTGCTGAACGGCACACTGATTAAGCGATATGCTTTTATTTTGTAGGAGCTGAAAGAGAAGAAAGAAGTAGAAGTGGAGGAGAAGACCGACAACGGGGACGCACCTGCAAATGGCACTGTGAGTTGAAGACGAAGACTAGCCTCATGGCCTTTTGTCTTAGCACCCCTCATCATGCAGGTGTCGCTGCACCCGCCTCCCCCCGTGTTCAGCTGCTCTTCACTCTGCTTTGTTTGGGTTGAGAAATGGCACAGATGTTAGTTAGCAGGTCTGTGGACGTTTCCCTTGGTATCTCAAGTCTAGCTTGGTGGCTAATCCTTCAGGGAATAATGAGCCCTCCACACACGTCTTTTTTTAAGTGTCCCTAGAGGAGTCTCTACATGCAAGAGTCTGGGAGAATTATTTCAAATATGCTTGGGATTCAGTTTTTAGATTTTTTTTGTCTATGCAAAAAAAAAAAAAAACTATAAAATTTTGCTACTTTTTTAAAAATAATAAAAGAAACCTATTCATGATATGATGTGCTAGTGGAGTCACACTTTTTTCTCTCATTATTCAGAATGGTGCAGATCACAGTGACAAAGTAGAAAAACCGGCAGAAGAGAAACACAAGAATGGAGATGGTAGGTCCATATAAAGAGGTATTGACTGTTTTAAGAAAAAGACTTTGTTAAAAATACTTTTCTCACTTCCTTACATCTGAGCTCTCTGTATTAACTTTTTGTTGCCTTAGGTGTAAAACTACTAATTTTACAAGTTGATTTAAGCCACGTTGATTTATTTTTCCATTAAGTCTGTCTAAATTACACTCAGTGGATGTATTTGCTCAAGTGTTGAACTGGTCCTACAGGAAATGCAGAGGAGGCGCCCCCTGCTGAGGAGACTGATGCACAGCCTGTGAAGCGTGCAGCTGAGGATGAGGAGGAGGTGGGTTGTCACTAGGCTAAAATGTACTGTCATAACCAATAGTGTTTTGAAGTGTTGACTGTCTTTGCTAATGCATGAAAATTATCCCTTTTTTTACTACTAGGAAAAGGGGGAGACAAAAAAGCAGAAGACGGAGGAAAATGGAGATTCAAAAGAGGCAGAAGTGGAGGCTTAGGTCTCTGCCCTGCTACTTGTTTGCAGCACTGTCTTACCAGGCTGGTCAACAATGGTTGTAGAGCTTGTGCTTTCTGTACCTTTGGGAAATATTTCTTTTGTTTGCTCCCATGTTTTCACATTGCACTGGAGTCCTGAAACATAGTGGCCCTGCATCCTTTTTTATGAAATGTTATTTATTGGTCTTTAAAACTAGCATTTTTTTTTTACTTGTACAAATAGGGCCACACCGAGATCTTTTTTTTTTTTTTTTTTTTAATTTCTTGAGGTTTTATATCAATATGTTAGAAGCACAATCTCTATTATGTCAGTGCTGACCAGGTGATTCCTTCATATAGGCAGCTGCTCACCCCCTCCAAGGCTCATGTTGACCTCTCAGAATCACTTAAAGGACCAAAGATAAGTTTTAAGCAGGGGCTAATGGACAGTTGTTAGCATATATTAGTTGAGGCATAATTTTTTGTGTTGAGCTGCTACTTAATCCTTGGCTTGGCTGCCCTGTTAACATAGCAGATGGTGCAAATGAATAAAGGGACTCTGTCTTGCGCCTCCGTAAGATTACTTGATCCTGTTTTATGGAGGCAGGATTTTGCAATGTTAATTAACCCCTCTTAAATCTTAAAGCTTTGGTCATTTGTTCTGTATGCATTCCACGCAAGTTTGTACCATTTATACTTTGTTTTTCTTACATTTTCAATGAGTTTTATGTTATGGCTGGGTAGCCCAGTTTTGTGTCCAAGACTGCCTTTTTCAGAACCAGAATGACATTTGGTTACTTCAGCCATTGCTTTGTATATTCTGATTAACAAATAAATTGTCTTTTTACTTAAGAATATGTAGTCTGTGTGTGTCTGTTTGATACCTGCTCACTGATCATTACTGCTTCTTAAAACCATGGCTTTATAAGTAGATGATGTCACTTGACCCATTTTTTCTTAACATGGAAAATGGCTGGCTTAGATGCAGGAAGGAACAGGAATAATCTCACTCACTTAGTAATGGAAAAGGGTACACAGAATCATTGGCTTGCTGTTGAGTGTCTCCTGGCACCACCGTGTGGTGTATTTTTAGATTGCAGATCATTTTTGCTCAAGTCAACTGGGGTGACATCTGGTATGGGCTGCAGTCAGTCAACAGTCAGTAAAAACAATAATTGACACAGGAGTCCAAATTGGCAAAATGATCATTTTAGTTTTAACTTAACCCTGAATCAAAGTAGCTTTTACATTAACATTGCTAACACTGAGCAATAGGTTGTACCATATAAGATGAAAACTCAGTTGTTTTTTTTTCCAAGCAAGCTGCAACAGCATGATCCATAAAGTTACTGTTTCCTCAGAAACATTAGCATGGCGTGCATCCAGTAAGTCCAGGAGGCTTTGATAGTAGGCAAGTATTGACATTCTGCTCAGGCTGGAATTGACTGGCACCATAATGTTGGGGTATTGAGTGTGTGAGCCAGTCCATGAAACCATCAAAATGTTAGGCTTAAAACAGGTTATACACCAAAGTTAACCTTTTGTTTGAGCCCTGAAGTCAGGCTTAGTGCCCGTGGTGAGGCTGATAAGAAAACATTTACTGTTTACCTTGGCACAACAGATGGAAAGAGATATGTACCATGTTGCTGATGGCTTTCCAATGTGGGAAGAAAAGAAATTCAATGCGCTTTTTGAGGAACTTGGCTAACAAACGTGAGGTCATCACTTGAAGTTGATGGGCTGAGCGAGGTGGAGCAGAAGCCGACTACCTTAAGCATGCGCCCTAATGATGACAATAAGCACTTGCTGCTGGGTCTGTGAACCCCCACAGTCTTTTTATGTTGTCCACCTTCAGGGTTACCCACAGTTCATATGAGTCTTCTCCCTGTTTGCTCTTCTTCTGTTTTGTTCGGTTTCCGACTGAATGTTGATTCACACCCCAGTTTCAACTTCTCCTCTTCCTGATAATGACAAGAATCACTGTCATTATTACAATGACATGGCCAGGAGTAGGGTGACAGCTCACAGCTGTCCACGGCTTTAGAGAGGGCCCACACAGAATTTGCCACCAGTACACATTTCTCTGTGTTTGTGAAAGTTTGTGTGCAAGTGTGTGTATGTTAATCATCCTGTTAGTCATGCTTCTATGCTGATGAAATGCTTAATTGGCATTGTACTCATACTTGGGACCTAATTAAGAGTCATCCAGCACCAAACTGTGAAATCTGGGGATAGTGCAGTGGTAAGTTTTATAACAACTGGATTGTGTGGTAGGTGTTTTTATTTGCTGCTAAAATGTGAACAATGTGAAGCCCTTCAAGACTGTAACTGTGTAAGCATCGTTTAGCTTCAAAGGAATATTAAGTGTATGTTTGCTTAATTATGCCAGAAATGCTCTTGAATGAGTGGAAAAGTATTATGGTCACCGGCAGCACATTCTTTTCGTAAGAAAATCTTGCCTAAGGTGTGAAGCAAATACACTAACTCAGAGAAACAGGCAGGTAGACATCCTTATGGCCGTGTGACTAAAAAAAAATGTTAACACAAGGGTTCGAGAGATAGCATTGGCGCTCATGCAGACGTTAGGCAACTGATAAAAGGAAGAAAAAGAGGGGAAAGCTGTGGTTAGCCTGTAAGTAGTTATCAACATTTCTATTCTAAACACCAACAAGCAAGAAAAGATGATGCAAAATTTTACAGCAAAGAATCAGACAAAAGAACAGCTTTGACTTATCCACACCAAAAGAGGTCACTTGGTCTCTCTCTCTCTCATACACACAAATCCATTTGTCACACGCTGCATTCAAAAAGGTCACAAATTCATTTGCAAGTTAGGAAAAAATGCATGGGCACACACACTGTATGAACACAGGAGTCATGTATACAGGTTAGAGCAGTGGCCAATGTCTGTCTGTCTGTCTGTCTGTCTAGCTCTGAGAAGAACAGTGCTGATTAGTTTGAAACAATACATGTATTTGTGCTGTACAGTGTGCGGCATGGTGTGCAGTGTGTTCGTCTTATCAGTGCTGTGTAGGTCAACACACCCAGACACTAAGCGACAGCGCAAGAGCGTGTGTGCTGTTGGGTGTATGTGTGAGGTAAAGTAAATTAAGAGGCTCTCTTTTTTTTTTCTAAATATGCACCAATAGTGGCTGGGTCTCACTTTCGGGGGGCTCACCCTCAGGGGGGGGCAGCTGGTACACCACGCAGAGAGAGGAGTACAGGCAGCCCACGAATGACATCAGGCTTGAAAAGTACATCACTCCCTGGGCCCCACCCACCAGTGAGGTCAGAGGTCCCATCGCCACCGAGACGAGGATCTGAGCCAGGAAGTACTGGCAGCTGAGCAGAGAGATGTCGACCCCCATTCCTCTTCTTGTCCCTTCCTCTGATGAGCCACAAAACTATGAGACATAAGTGAATACTTTCACTGTATAATCAATGCAGTGCACCAAGTATTACTGCAGCATTAAAGGGATATTTCAACATTTTGGGAAATCCTCCCATTTGCTTTCTTGCTCAGAGTCAGATGAGAAAATTGACACCCTTCTTAATCTTCTCATTTAATTCTCTGTAAGAGTATGCATCTCCAAAAATGTTGTACTATTTAGTAATCCCGGAAGAGGAATTTATTAGGTTATATATTCAGATACTGACCTGAGGGCTCTGGTAGTATTCACACAGCAGAGAGTAAGGCAGCGTGCATAGAGAGGAGAAGAGCACCCCATAGGTGACACAGAGAGAGAGTACCACGTAGAGGTTGGTGGATAGTGTTGCGAGGCCCGTGCCCAAACCAAATGCAAGGTAGGCAAAAAAATATAGAGTGCGAAGAGAGAAACGCTCCTCCAGTTTCTCTAATATGGCTGGAAGTTAAAGAGGAAACCAATAGAGAAACAGAATGAACAAATGTTAAGTGCTCTAGGGAAAGAAAATGATTTAATCCTGTACTAAAATCCAAGACATGTTGTAGCATACCTGAGTAGAAAGCAGCACTGAATGCATAGATGCACATTCCCCAGCAGCCCATGCTAACACCAGCATTGTAGCGTTGGTAAGCCTCAGAGTCATGGGGTGCCTTTGGGTCACCTTCAAACACGACCTCCCCCATAAAGTCGGTGTAGAAGAGCAGCATGCCTTCAAAGGACAGCCAGCCTAGAGAAAACAATTTTTTTTATAACAGCTAAAATTAAATACAAAACAACATATTATATAGTAAATAACTCATTATTTTTGTGATGTTGCAGTTGCTTGGTGTTTTGACCGTTGACTTATTTTCACTGTTTGTATTTACCTATTTATACATATATATTATATAGTATCCTACAGTCATTCATATTCAGAATAAGAATAGTAATTAGTAGTTTTTTAGTATTTAATTGTGTATCAATACAAATTAATACTACATAGTGTTTTGCATCTAAATTTAAATACATGAATAGTTTTCTATGATGTTGATATTTAAATAATATAGTATTGGTAATTATTATTTGGTGCACAAGGGAGAATAAAATACTGCCAATAACAGGATTATATAAATTAATAGTTTTTCCTAAAATTTTTTGGACATGTAAAACTGTATCATGGCAGATGCAACCAATTGTCCCTTTTGTTTTTTGTTTTTTTTATTAAATTTTATATTTTAAATTATTATCTTTTTTCTTTCTAACTACTGTTTTACTTGTTTTAAATAAATAAAGTTCAATGCCTCTGATTCTGGGAACGTAAATCACACAAAATACGAGATACTAACTTAAAGGCAGAGTGACTGGGATTTGTCAACAGATACAAAAACAATGTCTCCCAATCAAGTTGCATGACTCACCATAAAGTGTGTGCATAGGTTCTCCCTCTTTAGTGTTTTTTTTCTCATATGATGTGTACTGGACAGTTATTGTGGACAGCACACTTTGGGTAGGGTGTGTTAACCCCACAGCCAATCACAGGGTGCAGGATATGAAAGTGGGACTCTTTAATAAAGTACCAACCGGGTGCAATAAAAGCACAAATCCAAGAGTAACAGTAGTTGTATTTTGTTTGAATGTTGTGTTTTTAAGAACTGCAACTGACAAATCCAAGTAATTCTGCCTTTGATTAGTGATTATTCTCACCCAAAAAATGATTAGTGCATAAACTCCGCAGAGAGGGAGGCATCCGGTAGATGGCTATACACAGCAGCTTCATTGACATCTGGGAATCTCCTGTCTCCACATTCTCACTCAGATCACTCTCATAGCGCACCCCATTCAGCAAAATGTTTGCAACCTTCATCAGAGAAATAAACAAATAATGTATTTGTATATGCTGTTGTGGCTTCTGGCTAAACAGCTCTTGTTATATTCAAAAATAGTGTGTCTGACCTGCTGGCTGAAGGTCACTGTTCTTCTGCGTCCATTTTCTAGCCCAACAATTTGAGTGGCCATGGCCTCCTCCATTAGTGCAAGACTCTGGGGTCGCTTCAAGATACCAGCAGAAGAGCCCCGATGTGATCCTGCCCCAGCCTGAGCCCCAGCTGTGACCTGAGATGCTCCATGAGATAGTGCATCTCCTTCATGCTGTTGCGCTACTTCATCCTGAGTTTCTGCAGCTGGATGAGACACCACATCAGCCTGGGTCTGTCCTGCATGATGACTCCCTGCCCCCTGTGTGGTCTCTTCGGGAGGAGGGGAGTCCCCCGGAGGCAGGGGCACAGTGTTGGAGTTGGGGGCCAAAGCCTGTGGTGTCTGCTGACCTGTGTAGCAGTTTATGAGTACACTGTCTATATATGAAGTTCCCAATGAGGAAGCAAACTCATTGATGCCAGTGAGCGAGCTGTCCCTACTAATAAAGCTGCCATATTTTGGTGTTAAGGGGCTCAGGGGTGATATGGGGCTAGTAAGACCAGCACAGAGACGTGCATTGGCACTACAAGAATGAGCAAGAGGGTCTGAGTTGCATGGATGAGACTTTGTTGAGAAATTGTAGCTGTAAAGACCATCCTCATCCTCTTCATCCAGTCCAAAACCTGATCCTGAAGGAACAGGAGGGGAGGGAGGAAGAGGGAGGCTGGGGCTCTTTAGATGATTTTTGCTGGAGTGTTTACTTGTCTGGCTCTTCGGAAGGGGACGCTCAGGGATACTTATCAACGTCATGACTGTGGCGATGGCCAAAGTGACACTTGTGAACATGTATATAACCCGCAGCTGACCTCCCATTGACCTTCCAAATTGTGTCTGGTCCCAGTTGATGCCGCCCACAATGTAGCCAAATCCACCTCCCAGTCCTGCAGAGGAAGATTAAGAGAAAATATGTAAAAAGTTACCTTTTTCAGTGATTGGTAAGGTCTTTAAACTCTGTTTTAGATCTCTGCTCTCAAAACTATCATGAAAGAATAAAAGTTCTCTCTTACGCAATTACTATATTGCAATAAACTCACAACTAGTCTTTTCTTACCTGCCAGTAGGGCATGGATGTTTAATCCTCTGTCCTGGTCTTCCGGGCAGCACACATCCATCATGTAGGCATGGCTCGGGTTGTCGGCTGAATCGGCACTGAAGTCCATCAAGACCACGCCACACACCGTCAGGACAATCCCCCACTTGTGATTTGATGCTGTGTCAGCCAGTGCACCTCCAATATCCCGCCCATTCAGCACCAGGGTTAGACCAACCAAAGCCCCTATGAGAGAGAGGCAAAAGAACGCTTGTTTAAAATTCATGAAGAAAGTTGCCAAGCCAGTCACAACAGTTGCAAAATGTTTTATCTGGCTCTGTAGAGTTGGAGACATCAGCGTTTACCTGGTAAGAAAGGTCTAACATACGGCGTATATTGAAGAATAAAACCCTTCATATTTAAGACTCAAAGTCTTAATAACTGCGCCTCTGTTGCATCAGTTTTGACCATATATTTCTCAATGTCTCTTTGGCTTTACAAAAGTAGCACCATATAATACTAAATTGCTAGAGTACTTTTCCTACCTATAGCCAATGCTAAAATAAAAGGTCTTCTTCGGCCAAACCGGGATGTACAGCGGTCACTCCATGCCCCGATGAGAGGCTGAACAAGGAATCCTAAAAGCCAAAGATAGAGGGGGAGAGCTAGAGACAAAAATAGCTAGTACTGCACAAGATTATTGAATCAATGATCACATGATCATATAATAAATCCCTTCACACCAGGTGGTCGTCTTGCCTGCTGTTCACTTACCCAGTATGGGACTAATAAACCACACCAAACTGTAGAATTGATCAGGCAAGCCCATCTGCAGAAGCACAGGGGTCACATAAGCTGTTTCCATGGCATAACTAAATTCAATACCAAAAAGGATGCAGCCATTGAAGAGCAGCTCTTGGAAGGTACGTCTCGGAGGAAGCTCACTCAGGTCCAGCTGGTCGAGGGGACAGGGTGTGTTGGGTGGCGGAGGTGGTGAAGGTCTTATTAGCTTCCGACGCTTTGGCTGTCTTTGGAAGTTGTTGGCTCGGTGACTGAGGTGCCGAGTGGTTGACGTTGGGAAGCTGGCAGTTTTGGGGAGTGAGCTCCTCCAAAGACCATCCTGAGCTGTGGATAACCTCCCTCCTGGACTTGCCAAAAGGGGATCACTGGGGGTACCCATGCCAGGAGATGACATCTCTCACGCCAGCTCACACTGAAGCAAATAAAAAGGTTATACACATTTACCAAGCTAAAACATGCTTAAGGTTGGGTTTTTTCATTTGAGGTGAGTCAATATTATAGCAATGTAGCATAAAAGTGACGTGAGTAACTTGGAGCTGTTATTGGTAATGTAGTGCTAACGAGAGGACACTGCAGTCATCAGCAGACAGCAGTGATGGGCACGACGCACTGCAACCAATGTTAGTGTTGTGCGCAAAGCCCATGTGCTCGGCGTGGCTGACTACAGCAGTGTAGTATGCGGCACCGCTCTCATGAAGCCTGTTTCCATTTTAATTTTTCATGGAGGAACCTCAAATCGGACACAATGGAGCCGTTGGAGCAATGACGGCATTCAAGACATTTACAAGGATAACGCATCATCATCGATTAAATTTAAAGTAAATGTTCGTCAAATACATATATTTTATGTAGCCACGTACCCAATCGATTGCTTGTTTACTATTTATTTGGCCAATAATCCTCGATATTTTCTTACATTTGACATTTGTTTCTACAGATAGTGGTCACACGATCGACTTTACTGTGTTAGATGATGAAGCAGGCGTGCAAATTGAAAGATGATAATTACCTTATCGGGGAGGCTCGTCATTTATTGCGGCAAAGGTCTATACTGTGTAGGTAAACACGCCAAACATTATGATTTATGAAAAAAATGTAAGATGAAATGCAGGAGTCATAATTTTTTGTTTTGTTTTTTCCTTTTCATGCAGTCATCCCCCCGCTCTCTCTCCTCCGTCCCTTTTCCTTCCCCCTCTTCTCCTCGCCCCCCTTTGCATCTTCCTCCCGGTCTCTCCCGTGACGTCACGCCCCTCCCTGCAACATCAGCACCACGGACAGTCCCCGCTGAAGGAAACACAGCTGTCCGTCCACCGAGATATCCTATTTTCAAATGGGCCATATACACAATGTAGGCTACTTGAGGTCAAAATTGCGTTGAGATGAAAATCAGCTGATAGTCTGACTGTGTATTAACGCTGAGACATGATTAGATGCTATTGCTGTAAGCACTTAGTTGCTCTACTTGATATAACTTTTGAATAACTTAAATGACATACAAAATTTAACAAACCTTTTTCGAGAGGGTCCCCAGTTGTTTTAACTTTAACCTCCTTAATCTGGGTGGATCAGTCCTACCAAACTCATGTCATTCACATTCATGCATTCATACATTTACATGTCACTACAACATTCAATTGCAATACAAATCTTTTATGTTTTCAGAGATTCCTAGCAGTTATACTGTATCTTGGGGTAAATATGTATGTGTACAAAAAATTGAAAATATTAATTAGAATGGTGTCTTGGGTTTGACCATTTCAGAACCAGGTCCAGCTTTAAACTCTGTGTGCACATTATTTGAATATTACTTCAGTTTTGAGGTGCCCTTCAATTTACGTGAAGATAGACATTACCTTTTAAATAGATATGGACATAAATTATGCATGTGTTAATCACTTCTATTACTGCTTGCTGACACCCGTCTTTCATTATCTACTGCTGCTGGTTCAATTATGTACCCTTTTTCTACTACAGTATGCAAACATGCCTTTTGTTGCAGAAACAATGAAATGGTCAGTTAAAAAGCCTTTATCAAAATTTAACATTGCACAATGTATGGTGGCCATGCAATAAATAGGAAATATGCAACTTTGATGCTAAACAGATCCTTTGCTCAAGCAGTGAAAGTGAAAACAGGTGTGCATGATTGAGTCATTGATTATCAGTGAGTGCTAGAAGTGTCTGTGTGTGAAAGGAAGGGTCACATGATGTTATATCAGTGCAGACAGATCACAGTGAAAGGGACGCAGGTGAAACATATTTGATTTACGATGCTTTAGTTTTTGCAAGTGTTTTTAAGCCCTTATAGTGAGCCAATGTGCACAATATCAAGAACTAGCTCACCTATAATGATGGTAGTTGTTTATTATGTTATTGTAGATTGTTGTGAGGCAGCAGGCCATAATACTTGTTTTTTCTTTGTTGTTTTGATCAAAATCTCTAGGTTTTTGCTCAAGTTTTATTAACATAATTGTTAATGCATGCCCCATTCTTTTCAGTATATCTACACAATACTGCACATAGATTTTGCAAACTGTGCAAGGGGCAAGACTGAGTTTACATTACGTAAATTTAACTGTACACAGAAAAAATATCTTCAGGTAATACATATGTAGAGATATATATGTATGCAATAATTAAAGGATATGTACACGTTTATTAGAGGGGACTTTGTTTAAGTTGACAGTAGTTTTCTATCCCATTAAAAAGTTCTTGATGTCATGTTTTATTTCATCAGGATGTAGCCTACCAGTCCCTATAGAAATACCTAAGTGATTTTAGAGTCACATTTGACAGCAGGCTACTCGTGTAATTAACCTGTAATTAGATATGGCCCTTAGGTTGTCCCACTTGGTACAGCAGGGATGTAAGAAACCTCTACGGCACTTACAGTGTGTTTTGTATTCATTGTCACTGAACCACAAGTATAATATTCTTGTGACCATACCACTTCATCAGGTGTTTTTTTGGGGGGGATGGCCTTTTTTATGTCAGTTACAATCACAGTTTTGAACTTCTGAGTAATTGGTAAGTCATGTTCAATGAATGTAAATACAATAAATATTATAAGATTCATTTCTGAAGTAAAATTGTGAAGTGTCTTAAATTGAAATTAAAAGAACATCATCATTTTAAGTTGAAATTAAACAACATAGTACATCATCATTTTAGGTCACTGCAGTGCAGTGCACTGGTTCAGAAAACTACAGGATTAAACACTGTTTGCCATAAAGGCTATAGCAGAACAGATATGCCTTTGTCTCACAGGTTAATGGAAAACAGAAAGACTGAACAAAACTAATGGCAAGAAGAGAGCGGAAGAGAGCAAAACAGGCCATGCTATAAATCTCATCACCTTTGAGCTTACCTATAACACACCTTATGCAATAGGTTATGAAAAACTGAATATTTGTAAATATTCTTTCCCTATTTTGTTGTAGTTCATGGAACATTTGCCAGAAAATGTTTTACTGGTAATAGACTAGAGGATGTAAGAGAACAGCAAACGCAAGAAAATAGTTTCTGTAATTAAATAAAAACTGTCTTTACTGAGTTTATTGTAGTAGAGAGTAGCACGTGCGAAGCCCCGCCTTTGTTCTATACGCTGTGCGTAATTGGCTAATCATTCAGCATCAGAAGAATCTGATTGGATGTTAAGGTTCAGGGGGCGTATCAGGATGCAGTTGTTTTGCAACTCTTGTGCGGGTGTTACTTAAACATTTTACTACAGTGTTTGCACACTTTCTGAACTGTATATTTCGCGTGAGTTTGTAGCCAGGTTACAGTGCGTGTAAAAAATGGCAAACGTCGACCTCGGTAAAGTTGGAAAGAACTTGGTGAAGAGCGAAACCGGGGAGGTAAGCCATGAAACCTGGCGACTGTCCAGACTGTATGGCTTTGCGCTTCCTTCTTCTGTGTCATATCGGGTCGTTTGATTGGTTCGTGGTTAACGTTAAATGGGCATTCCTGTAACATAAAGTCGTACTCTCCGGTTACCTTGTTCCTCTCTGAGATCTCTGTTGCCTGCTGAGACCTGTGGTTAACCTGCCATTATCTGACAGCGATGATAAAATTGCTGTCAAATGAGGCCTCTAGGGTGACATAATGGTGATCTGAGGGGAATACATGTGAATGTGAATCATGATATTTCAAAGTTTGAATCTGTGAT
>JAQNCA010000014.1:10608950-10622285 GCA_029783725.1 Acanthurus tractus
CTAGGGTGACATAATGGTGATCTGAGGGGAATACATGTGAATGTGAATCATGATATTTCAAAGTTTGAATCTGTGATGTAACATCGTAGATAAAAGTTAAAACTACAATCTACCCAGCCATATCCAGAATGTTGCCCGTGTTTTCCCTGTTTTGTGGTTTATTGATTGTTTTGATTTTCATCCCATCTGTGTATTTCAGAGTGTAGAGCTCCAGTCTCTGTGGCAGGACCAGCCAGTGGTGTTGTTCTTCCTGCGCCGCTTTGGCTGTCAGGTGTGTCGGTGGATCGCATCAGAGATCAGCAAACTGGAGCCAGACCTGAGAGCCAGTGGTGTGTCTCTGGTAGGCATCGGCCCAGAAGAGTTTGGGATGAAGGAGTTCAAGGAAGGAGGGTTTTTCAAAGGATGTAAGCAGTACCTCCTCATCTAACACAGGGGAATTTTTCATACTCATGTCATACAACTTCACAATAAGTGGCCCCTTTAATTAGAAAAAAAAAGTCTTGATGTTTTTTTTAAACTAGATCCACTAAAACTATATTTAAACCTCAGCCCCAGATTGATGGGTTTTTTTCCTCCCCATTTATTTCTTTTTGAAGAACTCAAATCTGTTGGGTGGTCCAAACTCTTGCATGGTATATCTCCCCCGCCCTCCACATAAAATTGTATAATAAATACAACAATAGCAAAAAAATACAGTAACCGGGGAGGTTACAGATGTTTTGACCAGGAGTGCCCAAACTTCTGCATGCAATTGTAGCTGTTTTGGTCGCCCTTTCACAACCAGTCTTATGTAACATAAAGACTGGTTGTGTCACAAGGATTCAGACAATCTCATCAATGCCATCTCTTTCAATAGCCAGATGTCGTGTTCAATTGTAAGTAATCATCATTAATCTTGTCTTCTAGCCATTTACGTTGACGAACAAAAGAAAAGCTACAAGGATTTAGGCTTCAAAAGGTGAGTTCAATAAATCAGAATTTGTTTCATATGAATGACAGTTTGTTGTGATCCTTATATGAGATGCTTTCTTTTGTCAGAGATGATTGGTCTTAATTTATATGATAAACAATACAGCAGCAGAGATTAGCTTAGTAATCAATTTCGCTTGCAACAAAAAATTGCACTAATTTTAGCAATGAATTAACTAATTTAATAATTTTTCAACCCAAAAAAGCACAGAACTTCTCATTAGAAAGCTGTTTTTTGCACACAGGTACACGGCCATTAGTGTGGTTCCTGCTGCTTTGACGAAGAAAGTACGAGATGTTGCTGCAAAGGTAGATTCCTTCGTGGCTTCCGTGTCCTGTGGTCAGAGGAACAAGTAAAATTAGTGAGACCCAGACTGACATACTGATGTCTGATTACCTTTTTTTCCCCACTGTTTACAGGCCAAAGCAGATGGCATCCAGGGAAATTTCTCAGGAGATCTTCTCCAGAGCGGGGGCATTCTCATTGTGGCAAAAGGTACCAGCAATATACATCAGAGGTGGCTATTAGTAACGATTTCTCTTGGGAAGATGTATGAGTGAATGTAGAAAAGCAGTGATAGCCCAGAAGACATTACGAACTGGGGGGTGTCAGCATGTAAGTAAACTCATAGCATGGCATGGTTAAGGGCAACCTTTGTCCGGTTGAAATAAAGTTAAGTAGTCAAAGAAATGCATTTTTGCTGTCTGTCCTCTAGAGGGCAATGCTGCATCATTTGATCCTTCAATGGTTATGTGTCCGTTGTACTCTGAACTACTCACCCTCAACATCAATGCTTCTCAAGATTGAAGAGTTTCTTAATTTCTTTATTTCTTGCATCCATACAAGTGTGATTATTAAATGTCTCAAACTTAAGTTTGTAACACTGTGTTGGTTTCGTAATTCTGCATTTAAAGGAAATGTTTTTCACAGAGTGAAGAGTCCAACATAATTTCCAGCTCATTATTAGAAGTCCTGAGACAGTGAACACCACTGTAAAGGAGGGCAGACTCTAAAATTTCTAAAATTTGCTGTTGAGGCAAATAACTGATTAGAGGTTTTTTAATGAGTTACTGATGACAACAGCACATCAAAAACATTTCAGACAGCTCAAGGCATTTTGTTTTTCCAAACAACCAAACCATTTCCAGATATGAAGTCATGAGCCAGTCACACAAACTCTTTTGATTATGAATATGGCTATTATTATTAGGTCTTTTGTAGACTGTTTGTACATATTAGAAGGAATTAGCTAGATGACACAGGCTGCAGATCATTCTGTCCTGGGTGACTGCTCAATTAAATAACTCTTGGCCCCACTAGAGGTTCTTTTTTGGAGGCAGTTTCCAGGATTACTTTTCTTTAAGAGGATAATTTTAGTTTCATGCTCAAAGTTTGTAGCTGCCAAGTAAAACATATTTTACACTTTCTTGCAGGACTTAACCTTTTATACCATGCGTTTATACTGGTATTTATCTTTTGTACATTTTTTTTTATTATAAGTAATACCTGGATGTGTTAAATATTGAACTGAACTTGAATGCACTGGGTCATGAGTTCACCAGAGCAAATTCAAATCAATGTCAGACTGTAGTTGTAATGAATAAAGCCGACAAGCTGCTCAATCAGTGATTCCTCCTTAATATACTTTGTTCTTCAAAGGTGGAGAAAAGGTCTTACTGCACTTTATCCAGGAGTCACCGGGAGATTACCTGCCTCTGGAGGATATTTCCAAGGCTTTAGGTATCTCAGCCACAGCAACAGCAGGACAGAGGCCAGTGGTAAGACATCACAAAAACACACAAGAATCCCCTGATTCATTTCCTTCTATTTTTTAAGTAAGTAAACAGTTTTGTCAAGAACAGAATCAACAGCACATGTTTGGGATTTCCCCTTTTAAACTATTAATTTGCTGTGGCTCATTAGTAAATTTACATAAAAGTGATACAGTGAAGAGTTAAATAAAAGAAGCCAATCATATCATTGCTTGCTAAAGCAAACTAGACTGTTGTAGTCAGGTTGTTTCAGTAGACTTTGCCTCACGTCAGTAGCCACATGCATGTCAGAGTTGCCTCTCCAAAGACAATTTCACACTTATTACTCAGTCTTCATGGTCTGTCAGTGTCTGTGTCATAGCCCACCAACACTCTTTGAACTCTGTGTGCTCTGCAGAAATAGAGGTGTTAACAAGCAAATACCAGAAGTCGTCTGTAGTAGTGTAGTAGAAATTTCTATCCTATTTCTCCTACACAAAGATATAAAGACTTCAGTGTGGCCTCAGAAGTTCACTACAAGTTTACCATGTTTACCATAAAGGAATTATTAGCTTTAATGAGTCACAGAATACTGTCACATCAATGTAAAGTCTTTTCACACCACAGTCAGGTTTTTTTCTACATGATTTTGGTGTTTGTGATAGATTTAATAATAAAGTTTTTGTCATAATAGACTTCAGTGGAATCTTTTTAAGTTAAATTTGAAGTAAATTTTCGAGTGTACGATGGATCTGAATGATGTAAAACCTCACAGTTGTGTGGAATGTAACCTTTACACATAAATGAATGTAGAGTGTCAAGTTTTTACAGTTTCAAATTTTCTTATAACTTTGGGGTAATAGGATGAGTTTTTTAAAATAGGAACAACAGTTTCAAACTTAAACCCTGTACTATATCATAAAGCAGATTTAGAATTATATTGATCTGGGTTCATGCACATAAAGTCTCAAGTCCAGAGCACTTGAGGTTTTGTCCTGTGATCATCAGAGCTTCCAGCATGTCATGACATCAAGCACATCAGTGCATCGTCTCCAATGCCTTTCTGTTTGGCTCTGTTGCTTACTTTCAATAAAACACACTATTTCAGATTGCAGCAGTTACAGTAGGCTTCCCCATGACCTGTCTGAAGACCAGTAGATGTCATCACCACAACCCAGGAACAGAATAGACCTTGTTTTTCTCTGGAGGGTCAAAATGTAGCAGAAACAAGTGCGAGTCACAAGTTAGCAAAACATGCTTGTGTGGAAGATTCCTTGTAAAAGTTAAAGCTTTGTCAATAGTGTGAGGTCATTGGCTGATACAGATAAAACCAAGTAATGTGATGTTGTTTAAACATTTCCTGTTCGAACAGCTGATAACAGCGTTAACTTATCTGTGCCTAGAGACAAAAACCTCATCCTAGACCTCCATAAAGATTCTGCGTCACAGCATCACAATGATGCCATGGCCCCATAAACAAGCTTTGTTTAGAACTCAGTCTAGAAAAACAAAGTTGCCTATTGCATTTTCCTTGAAATCATCTTATCTATGAGAAGTGGAATTAAAAAACAGCACCATTTTCATCATGTGGCCATAGATAACATTAAAACTAGACTTTATGCTAACTCGGTCAATGCAGAGAGCTATTTTTAGTATGTGAATTTAGCACAAACAATAACTTGTCATAATAGATAAAAATTAACAATTACTTTTGACCAATCAGTAGATAGTTTAGTCTTCTAAACATCAGAAAGTAGAGAAAAATATTTAATGTAAAAGATCCCAAGGTAACGTCTTTTAAACTACTCATTTTGTCTGAACAGTCCACGACTCAAGAATAGTCCTTTCAAGCTTCTTTCAGCCTGAGATTATTTGACATTTTTTGCTTGAAAATGGTCTAAAGGGATCAAACACTAATCATATAGGCTCTATAATTAATAGCAAACAGCTGATTGATCAACTAGTACTGTAGAAAATTAACCATCTAGTTCTAAACTATAAATGTATTTATATAGTAAATTACATGTATTGTATGAATGTACCTTAATGGTCTATCTGTTCAGGTTATGTTCAAATATATTGAAATAGCCCTTTGTTTGAGTCTAAAGAAATAATGTGTAGTATTATCTGTTAAAAATTATTGGACTCTGAGGTGCAGTTGTGTAATTGCAGAATATGTTGAATTGGAATGGGGCCAGGTTGGTTGGAACTTCTGCACTTTACTTTAAATATTTTTGTGGTTTTATTAGAGCAGAAGAAAAAAATCACCCGTAATTATTAAGAGACCATATGCAGTTTTTTAAAATGGATCTTTTTGATGTATTAAAATCCAATATTCAGCAAGAAAGGACATTTTTGTTTCTTACACACAATTTCTTTGATACACTATGTCAATTTTTTGGTTTGTTATAAATAAAATATTTCTTCTTCTTCTTGATGTGAACATGTTTGATTATGTGGTTGTATAATTTAAACATCAATGGAAATGATTTTTCCCTTCCTTAGCAGTGAAGTTTTGACCATTAATCTGTAGTTGAGGAGCTGACATGAATAATTAAAAGCTCTTTTATATCACAGTATTCCACAAAACAGGATTTGTGGTGGATTTGTTTTACTGCCAGTATTTGGACTTGTACCATGTTGCAGCAGCTCTGGTGCTCAGTCAGTGTTCATACAGGATGCATTTAGGCACAGCATTAAGTGTAGGTCACTTGTGTTTTGGCAGCACTCTGAACCCAACACATGATAATTGTAGTGGAGCACTTAAAAAACAAAAGCACACTTTTATTTGCAGTTTTGTGTATATATCATGCATCATATGCAGCATGTGTCTGATGCATTAAATCTTAAGCTTGAATAACGAATATCTGTTGTTCATCTTACACATTGTAAGTACATGCTTCATCATTTAATGTCTAACCCATACACTCTCTCTCGCAGTGCAACGATGATGTTTGTACAAGATGATGACAGAGCTGTCCACCATACCTCATTCATACCTTCACATCGAGAAACTGAAGTGGAGATTTAATAAGTGAAAGGTCATGAAAATGCTACAGTGAACATGCAACTTCTGCCAATATTATCTTAATTTCTTTTCTAGTATATCCTCATTTTTTTAATAATCTTTTTTTCTTTTTCAAATAATGTACATAATCTGGTGTTCAACAGTAACATTCCTTTATAGTCATTATCTTTTACTGATATCCTAATAAATGGCTTTGAATTGTAAATTCTGCACTTAAATACTTACAACAATGTTTTTTTTTCTATCAATCTGTAAATATTAATTTATTACTCGGAGCTTATACAAACAAGTTCATTTTAATGTTATGTAATGCATGTAATTTTAATAAAAGTTGCAAAAAAAGTTCTTTGCTTTAGTCAGTGAGCAGTTTCGTGCAACATTATGTAACTATAAGACCTTAAAGTAACAGCCTTCAAAATTATTTTAAATGTACACTGACAAATAACAAGTGAGTCTGCTTATCCCTGCCTCTTTTGAGTCTTTAGTTTGTGAGCTCACAGTTACCTGTGTTAAGTTAATCTGTTTTGTTTAAGATTCCTGGTCGTGTTATTGACATTGCCTCAGCCAAGCCTTTGTCTGGTTTGTTGCTTTACTTACATTTGTGCTCCAACCTTTTTTGCTAAGTAAAGACCCATATATGATTAATGTTCTACAAACCCACAGCCAAAATAGTCTTACAGTTGTTGCATTACATATAGATGGGACTGTGCTGAAAATAATATATTCCCCAAACCACCAAATGATAAACACATCAAAGTCCATGTTGATTTTTATGTTGTCTGTCTCTGAGCTCCTCGGATTCTTTTACTAACCATAAACTGAAGTAGCATTAGCCTGGCTTCATAACAAAGTGAGAAGACACATGACAGTATGTGATGTGAGCACAATGCCTATGATTGCCTTGAGTGCTTAGTAGTGTTACAAAGGCATGTGTACGATCTATTCAATCTTTTGGACCTTTTCATGGATGAAAATCAACCCTGCATGATTCAGTCTGTTTCTTATGTGAACATAAAATTAGAAGTATGAATTTAATGGAGAGACTCATACCAGTTGAGCAGTCACTTTAATGGCAATCTAGATAATTACATAGCAGCAGAAACATTCATAAAACATCTTTAATGTCTGAATTCAAAGCAACAGTGTTATTTCATAAACATTCATGTAGATAAATATGCGTCTCTGATTAGTTTACAGATGAAACATTCATATATAACGAAAATGTATTTGTACTTGGCCGGTATTTTGAAACGACACAATGTCACCATAAATGTGAAGCTAGGACTAAAGTAAGAAATGTACATCATCTTTCTTACCAGGTTTGAACTCTTTATATTTAAATACTGCAATATAGAACATCAAGTTTCTACAATAACACATTGTATATTCTGTTTTCAGTCAACAATATTGAATCCTTTTGGAGAAATACCAAACGAAATATGCAAGAGTCGAAGCTGTTGCCCATCAAATGACAGCCCAGTGTTGCACTGTAGCTTCTGATTCATCCCTCAGCACTTCTTAAAAATCCTAAATGTGCTTTGTTGTAAAGGGAAGAGTTTGACATATTGGGAAATTCTTGTTCTCGCTTTCTGGGGCAGAGTAAGATGATTAATGAGATGAGGGAGAAAATGAATACCACTTCAAAGTCTGTCTTTTAAATTTAAGGATGCAGCCAGAAGTTGGTAGCTCAGCTAAGCATTAAGACTGGAAGCAGATCAAAACAGCTAGCAAGTTACAAAGGTAAAATCAGTCAAAGGCATATAAGCCTCCTCAAAATGGAAAAAAAAAAAAATAAAATCTTGTCAGTTGGCAGGTGTTACTGATGAAGGACCACACTTGCTGTTCCCACCTGTTTGATGCTAAAGTAAGCTAACGGGCTGTCACCACATTAGCAGACAGATACAAGAGTGCTATTAGTTTTCTCATCCAACTCTCTACCAGAAAATGCAAATAGATTTCTCAGAATGTCTAACTTTCACTTTAATATGGCAGCACATTATCAGCACTTACATTCTGAGTAAAACACTCTTTCATTAATGCGTCCTCTCCTCTTACTAAACACAACAACTTTTGCCAATATGTGAAGACTGAGAGACAGACTGAGAGCATAAAGCTTCAAAAAGCACATTCAGCTCGGCCTTAATGGTTATGTTCAGTTTACCAAGGCATCTCATATGTGACTTTTGTGACAGGCAGACATTCAAAATTGACTGTTTTTTAGTTTATTTGAAAGCTCTATTCAGCACAAAAATGGTAGCTACCTGCAACCACTACCTCTGCCCTCTCTTATGAGCTCTGCTCTGCTTTGATTCTCCTGTCATTACTCGTTAATAAAGGTAGAAAATAACAGTCCTGGCCCTGGCCATCTATTTAATGACAAGCTCCACTCTTCAATGTGTCTGCCTGCAGGCTCATGGTTCAGCTACAACGGTAACCACGCCTCAGTACACCGCACTTCATCCTTTCATCCAACACAGCACTGAATCAATGTGAGATCAGGGGGCAAACCACTCCATCTGCTGCTTGTCCACGTGTGAGTGTACCTAAGGAGGATTCTTCTTGCTTCTCCTTTAGCATGTAATTGGCTATGCCTCCAGGCTAAAAGTCCTTTAATTACTGTGTGTTCGCATCTCTTCTCTGAAGATCGTGTGGGGAAGGAAAAAACAATTCTACGAATCGATCAGCATGTCCAGTTAAATGTGAACTTACATATATCTCACAAGCACACATTGTAATTTTAAATAAATGTAGATAAACATCAACAAATGGCAAATGTCAGGAGTTTTGATTACTTTATCTGTCCAGTATGAGCACCTGGCAGCCACTAAAAATCATGTTGAGGGGTAAAATGTGAGAGGAAGCAAGCTGCAAACACTCAACACAGCTGTGACTGGCCACCAACTGTTTATGCAAACCTGTGCCTAAACTCAGCAGTAACAAATAATGCAATAACATGATGTTTATCATTATTATCAAATCACTCTCCAACAGTTGTTTTCTCACTAGATATTAAGTCATAGGCCATTAATATTTTTCAAAACATCTAGATTATGGTTCCTTACAGCACATTGTCATGACGTACACATATACATATCTTCAGTATTAAGCAACAGTCATTGGCAAAATTTGATAAAGAAACCTAGAAAAAAATATTCTTGAAAAATACTAAATAGCTTTGTAATTTTTTGAATATTTTTCCACTCTGTAAGTGTAAAAATGTTGAAAGCCACAGCTCTCTCAGAATGTTAATTTAAGGTTAAAGCTGCAAAGATTTAACAGTCTTAAAGTCTTTAGATAATTTGTTTCATGTAACAGTAAATGACCAAACTCTCAGAGTGTGACTAATACTATTGTTGCTTTACTTCAGCAAAGCCCCAAGCTTTCTTTTATTTCTTTCTCTTTAGTCAGACTTAGATTTGTTCACTTTTTATTCCTCTGAAGTGGCACAATGTCTCAAAAACAATATGTAAGAGAAAAGACACCAAGGCAACTCAGTGCCAAATGATAATGGATAAATCACAAAGATCTGCACAAGAGATTTTTTTCAAGAATTAATTTAAGAAAGGCTGGCAAAACAATCAAAGCCAGTCTCATAAGCTTCTACCTTTCACAAGGTCTTAGTTCTCTACGTAGCCTTTTTATTTATGTACCCACTCTTCACCAGTCGTGGGACACAGCAAATAAAGAACAAGTGACCTTCTCATCCAGAGACAAACCTCCAAACTTGAGTGCAAGTTTGTAGTAGACTGTAGTTCAGGATGATTTCTGTTTTAAATACATCTGCAAATATTTTCTGCAAATTTCGCAAATCATCACTCAGCCCCAAATAAATTGGAGTAAGCAGAATGTCTCTGTGGGTTCAAGAGGTGCGACTTGTTCTTTTGATTTGAGTTGCCCAAGTCAAGAAACAAATATTTCAAGAGAAAAAAAACCTTCTACCAGACACGACACTTCAGCTCAGGGTTCATTGTACTGCCTTTTTGGCATTGGAAAGCTTCAGAGAACGCTTCAAAATTCTGTAGAGATCCAAGGACCCTGAGAAAAAAGAAAAACAAAAGATTATTGGGATGATAAAATTCCGTTTGTCATGATGCCTGGAGAAGAAATGCTAAGTGAGAGTTTAGCTTCCAAGTTCTAATATTTGGATCAGTAATTGAAATTGAGTCCAATATTTAAATGAATTTAACTTTGGTACAATGAAATACTTCTTAGTTGGGAGTGTTGGGTTCATATTCACAGTGTGGTAAGTCTTTACCGGCTGAGTACCAGCTGAGTCCAGCTGAGGAGTATTGCTGTGCAGATACACACACATGCACAAAGAGTAATTGATACACTTTTGTCCTAAGACAGAGCAGAGTATCAGCTCAGTTTGTTCAGTTATGTGCAGTTTAGCTCTTTTAGTAGTTATGCAGAAAATTTGAAGTTAGTAACTCTTTTAATGCTTCTGTTTTGGGTGATTGAACTGCAAAGTCAGCACTTTCTGAAAAACAGGCTTCATGCAGCTGTGCTCTAAAAAAGGGCACCTTCCTTTAGCCCTGTTGGACCACCTTAAAAAGGCTCTTAAGATGGAGGAGGATGACTGTGTGAACACTGATATACCACTTCAGTTTGGGGTTTTTTTAGCTTTATTGCTTAAAACAGCTTCCTGTTGTGTCAAAGAAAAGAATATTTATGCAACTGGATTTAACAAAAATAACATACAGTGGCCAAACAAGAACTGTGTTTTTCTAATTTATTAGTATGGATCTGTTTTAAAGTTTACTTCACTCTCTTTTTATTATTTAATATAGCATTTAATCATGAGAGGGATTTAACATTTGGATCAAAAGTGTACTCAAAAAAATGTACTTTCACATTTTATTTTGAATATATTTACTTTTTTTCAGATATACCTTACAATAAAGCTCCCCACCTGTATTCTAAGGGACTGTGTGAGTCAGTCTTGATGGACTGGCTGGCATACTCAGGCCGATAAGCACCACACCAAACCTAGAAAAAGAAAATGATTACAGTATTTAGTATTTATTCTTTTTCATTTTTCTTTGCAGACTGTTGACATTAAAAATAAAATCCTGTCCTGTTTGTCACAGAAGTTTGACTGAATTTATATAAAAGTTATAGCTTATTGAACATTAAAAGCTCATTGCTGTTAAAAAAGGTGTTCTGCTCTCCATTAGTTAATGCAGGGACTGCAGGGCAGTTTAATGTTTGTCTTTGTGCTTAGTTTTGACTTTCACATGTAACTGTCAATAGACACTGAAAATAATATCCTAGGGCCCAAACCAAAGGAGGCCAAGTCACCGTACCAACCCCTGACTCCTTGTTCTTGAATTTTGCCCATTCTCATATTATGTAACATGTGACCCCCTCTAGGTGGGGAGTGATTGTTGATCTTGAAAAAGATATGTGATGGATGTTCTGTTTCAGTGTTAATGACAGTAAAAATGACTTATGCTTGATGTCTCCTCACACTGAGATCTTGACTGGGCTCTTTACTTTGGCAGCTCTTTTCGTCCCCCAGTGTGTTCAACCAAACACTCATTTGTTCTGGGATTGTTTCAGCGTCTCACCACCTGATACTCCGCACCCCTCTCAGCATCAGGGTTACTGTTGTAAACTAAAACTGAATCTCATTTGCAACTTTGGGTTGCACAATAGAATGAAAGTTGATGCATATAGAACATCAACAAATATATGAATTAAAGCTTTTATTTGCTAATTTTATAATGTAATATGTATGTTTATGTAGCTACATATGTCTGGCATTTGCCTAAATATGTAAAAAAAAAACTAGAACTCATCCCATCTGAAAAACTAATTAAACTAAAACTAGCAAACAAACTCTGAAAACAAACTAAAACTAAACTGCAATGAAACCTAAAAGTCCAATCTATAATAAAAAAATTTAAACTACTTGAAATGCATCCTCGAAGCTTTTAGTCCTTGATTCCAGACCAAGAAGTTATTATGAAATTATTGTCTCCCATCTGTCTGCATAAAAAATACATTCAGAAATTACACGTTCCCTTATTTTTCTTACTCACTTGCGCAAAGTTAAGAAAGAAAAGCTGCTTGTGATCCATGTCTAGACCAGGTAGACGAGGCTCTTCACCCTCCATCTCCACCCATTTTAAATAAGCCTGTAAACACAGAAACAGTCACTTGAAAACAAATTTCCACAGTGATTGTCATCACTGTTAAATTAAAAACATATGGTCAGTTAATTTTTACAGCTAACATCCAACCTTGTAAGCTTGACGAACGCCCCCGTTGTCTGCAATGTTCTCTCCTAAAGTGCTTATTCCACTGACCTGCAGTAGCATAAAACCATGAACACACAGCAACATGAAAACACTCATTCTGATGGTCACGTAATATATAGATTACATTGTCAGGAGATTAAAGCCAAAACCAAACATCTCATTTCACACATGCCACTGGGTGCTTACGTTTTGTCCCCCTGCTAGCTTCCAGTTGAAGTTGCCATACTGTTGCACCATGCACTGTGATTGCTCTTTAAAATGCTCAGCAGAGTAATTACTCCACCAGTTTAGCATATTACCATCCTTGTCAAAATTACGCCCTGCAATGAAACATACTGCAGTTGTTAAAGTACTGCTTGCAAAACATGATGCATGTAGCTATCACAGACAACAACAAACTTAAAATAAATTGTCATTATAATGTGACAGAGAATGATTAACTGCATTTATCAGTGTGGGCTTCCTAAAATATCTATTACGAATCACTCACCATTGTCATCAAATCCATGTGTGATCTCATGTCCGATAACCATCCCTATTCCACCAAAGTTGAGGGCCTGGTGCTGCTGTTTACTGAAGAAAGGCGGCTGCAGGATTCCTGCTGGAAAAACTGGACAGACAAAAACAACAGGAGTGAAAACGCAATGAGTAAACAAGATTGCAGTGAGGAGTGACTGTGTTACCATAAAAAAAGCATCTCTAATTCATCAGAGAGGCTGCTGGTTGTGCTGTTTAGTGTTGTTCGGCTCTTACCTATCTGGTTTCTGTTGGGTGAGTAGAATGCATTGACCACAGCAGCACCAATGATCCACCTGAGAATAAATGATAAGACGTTTACAATTAAGAAAAGAGCAGTTAAATATATAATACTGTTAAAATGCAGGTTCAAAGCATATATGGAACTATTAATATCTGAACCCTTTTTATTTAAGATCTGGAGATTGCTTGATGAGGACCCAGAACATCTTTCTATTCCTCTAAAGATTGGCAACAGGACACTGAATGCATCGTGCCCCTGGCTACCCCACTGGACAGAAAGATGGATCCTGGTGCATTGATTATGTTTGAGAGCCTGTGTTTAAGCCAGAGGGATAGCTTGTAGTGTCACATGTATCTACAGCTTACAAGTCCGGGTCGACTGGTTCTCTGAGCTTCTTCAGACTCTTGTGTGCTTCAGACCTGAGGTTCTCGAGGATGTTCTCAAAGTAGTGTTCTTCACTAAAATTAAGCTGGAAAGAGAATCAGACACAGAGGATAAAACCAGGGATCTCCACCAGCCAGTCAGACAGGCCTAGCCCAGTCTGACAAGCATGAACTGATGAA
>JAQNCA010000014.1:10629952-10656550 GCA_029783725.1 Acanthurus tractus
GTGTGTGTGTGTGTGTGTGTGTGTGTGTGTGTGTGTGTGTGTGTGTGTGTGTGTGTGTGTGTGCGTGTGTGTGTGTGGGGGCTGTGCAGTGATCCATCAGTAAACTGTGCCAGCTGACCTGCAGTGAGGGAACTTCAACTGCTGAACACCTACAACAACTTCACTGACAGGAGTTGTGAAACTGTTGAACTGGTTGCATGAAAATAGTTTGTCCCTGTGTGTGTTTTTTATTTTCTAAAGTGATGTAAAACATTGTAGCTGGGCTGTAATTTATATAACATTTATGCTGCTATTTTTTGAGCCTGTTTAATCCACAAAATTGGCCTCTTCTTTGTTCCTTTTCTCTTTTGAAAATCATGAAAGCCTTGATGAAGACTAACCATTATATGGGCCCTAAAGCCCCTGTGATTTATTTACCACTAATGCTAGAATTGCACTTTCAGAAAAGAAAAAAGGTTAATGTTCCTTTAAAAATTTAGTTTGTTTAACTTTGCTGGTAATTTTTATCTTAAAAAGGAAACTCTATCTCAGAAATTGTGCTGTTGTATGTAATATGCTGCCCTGTTAAAAGGGACCACTGACAGTTTTGAAGTTTCAAAAAATAATTAAAATATTTATATGAAAAAAAGGGTGTCTTTTTTCTGACTTCAGAGTAAATTTCACCTCTGCCATAGAAATAATAGAGAGTTACACTCCTCAGTCCTGTCAAATCCCTTAAATGAAACAATGTGAGAAAAATAATGAGATGTTTGCTGGAAATGGTCACATCTCATGTCCACAATATGACCAAAACCTGTGACAAAGGGTCACCAGTAGTCATTGATTTATTCTGAGCCACCACAAGCCCAAACCACGTAATCATGGACATAAAGCACACATCTTTGTGTCATGAGGGCAGGAAATGTAGACAAGTCTAGACATTATCTCACTGAGAGCTTTTTCATGAGACCATTTTCTTCCTTGCCACTATAAGACCTGTGCCATCAGCTGATATCAACATTGTTCCTTTTGTTAATGTAATTTGGTAGTTTTTTCAATTTTTTTTATTTGTGTATTGTTGCAGATTTTTTATAATCTACTTTAACAACATATTTGTTTTTTAGCATTACTTGATATGACTTTGCATTTTTGGTATTGATAATAGATACCACAGTCAGAAAAAAACAGAGGGAGCTCTCTTACAATTTTTTTTTTTTTTACAAATGGCTCAGCTCTAATGTAGCATAGTGTTTGGGCTCATTTAACTGATTAGTTTTCAACAATAATCTCCTGGGGTCAGTCCACCTTTTTGTTTTAGTTTAGGACATTATCTGTCACTTTATCAATGAGCTCCATCTGTTGTTTATACAGTCCAGGATAGAGTTGTTATGTACATTTAAAGCGGCACAAGACAGTTTGGGGAGCAGCAAATTAACCATTAAACTTACTTTTATTGACTACTTTTATGTGAATTATCTGCATCCTCCCAAGACACATGCACACACACACACACACACACACACACACACACACACACACACACACATAGACACCAGACCTCTAGCCATAAGCCTACTTCCAGAGAGCTCATTTCTATGCACAATAATTATGTATGTGTGAACACAATATTGCAAATGAGCATTTGTGCAGGGGACAAAACGACAATCACCCGTGGCTTTCAGCAGCATTGCTTTGCAGCTATTCACTCTGCAGCACCTGTTTCTCCATAACCAGCCCCATTGCCCTATCATTAGGGCTGACAGGGGACGGGCTGTAAATCAGAGGTTCCCACTGCTGTGCCCCATTAGCCCTTCCTGATGAATACTCATGGGCACATATCTGGCACTACAGTGATGAAGAGCAGGCAGGGGTTTGTTAGAGCTGCAGCGACGTCCTCCGCATCAGTCTGCACAGACTCTATCTCCAATATACTGCTTCAAAGACAGGCCTCACTTTATTGAAAACAGGACAATAATGTGCAGTCGGCTGTGTCAATACAAGATTTGTTGTTCAATAGAGAGAGTTTTTTATATGTTTAGGTAGCTTTGCTGCATTTGTTCAATTTGTCCCTTGTTTTAGGAGAAGATACAGGCAGATTTTAGCAGCTTAGTATACACATCTTCAGTACCGTGCATTCACGCAGTAACCTCACTTTAGTTTCAAGACAGAAAAATGACAACATTGATCAATAAGGTTTTAATGATTATTCCAATGTGTCTTAAAATGGGTTTAAATAGATTGACACTGTTGGCTGACATTATAAGCGGCAAATCTAATGGCAGGTACCAAAGAGTGGTGAGTATGACTTATTGCTCTGATTAAAAAATGCCTGTAAAGTTCTCTCACATTAAAATATTAGGATGTTATCTTTAACCATAAGTTGGAACAAATCAGAATCATTATTATATCACATAGTTGTGTTCAAATTAACTGAATCAAATTAGGTGTAAGTTTAACCTTTTTCTAAAGAAAATACTGATCTATTACAATCTATATTTGTAAATTTTGTTTCTTAAAAAGTATTGGTGGAAGTGATACTTGACCAGTGTTTGACTAATGTTTGCAGCTTGTCCTGCAAAGACTCACCAACCAGATGGTTTGGACAGCCTCCTCTCAGCCTGACAGACAATACACAGGGCCAAAAATATCCAAAACAGCAATACAAATGTTACTGCTTGTCGCTGATGTGAGCAAAACATAACAGTCTATACTAAGAATGCATTTGCATTTCTGTCAAAAAAGTTAGGATGCCACATCAGAGCAAAAAGCTGCAGTAAGAGACGGAGTATGTTTTTCTTCCTGCAGCTGCAGCTTTACACAACATTCTCCAGTTTGCCACCAGGGCACCGCTGTGTGGCTCAGGCCTCTGTGTGAAGTCTGGCTAAGAGGGCAGCATCAAATCATCCTTACAACTTAAATTCAAACAGCATAAGCCAACGATCACAGGCGTCACATGCTGCAAAATAGAGACAATATCAAGTTAAAATGCATAATAATTCATTAAAAAGCAAACACATTAACCAAAAGTACTATTTTCTAGTAGCAACTGGCTCTTATATTTCTAAATCCCTCTGTCTTCCAGGAGAAAAGGGCATTTAAAGACTTTGTGACCAACTTCATCCAAACTTATGAAACCAACATCTGTAGAACATCACGAGAACAACACAGCTTTACACTTGACCTGTACGTATAAACACAGCTAGGAAGGAATCAGCTTCAGGGCAGATTTAGACAGAAGACACAATGTCATTTCAGTCATCAGTGAGAAGAGTATAAATGCGAAAAGCTACCGATCGGGTCAGTGAGACTCATGATTCAGTTCTGAATGTTTCTAGAGATACTCTTGAATGACCTCAAATAACATTTTCCAATGTCCCCAGCACCTTTTACCTGAACAACAGAAGTACACACATTATATGATATATGAGAGAAAATGTTCACAAACCAGTGACGTGTATTATAACAGGTCAGAGGTTCAGTGTGTCAAAGACAAAATCCTTTCTCTGAAATTGAAACTAATCTGTTCTAAATGTTGTAAGGTCTCCATGTTTTAAGCACATTAAGATTACACGCGGCTGTGCTCTGTGGCTGGTACTGTTCTTCTCTAAACCAAACAAAACAAGGATTAACTCACACGTCAGACTGCCAATAATCTGCACACTTTCTCCAGTACGGCGTTTTTGCTTAGCCGCTGACCCTAACCACAGCAACCGTAACTTTAACCACATGTAAAAACTGTCCAAACACCACAAGAAGTCTTCATGAAGTGTGAGCACTTTTCTTCAAATCTGTCCTGGGACTGCTGACCATCTGACATGAGCGGGTAGCTAAAGGTTGCAGTTTCAGGTGGCTTTAACTTCAACCACTTCCACTTTGGTACTTAACAACAAACAGGAATCTAATCTCGAGGATCCAGAGGCTTACCTTTTAGTATGTGGATGGTAGAAGTCCCTGAGCCGTTCCCCCCACAGCGGGCTAATATCTCAAACACCCCTGCTGAGCATCCACTCAGAGCTGGTGTGTAGAGAAATGAGTCTGTGCTGCGGGTTGGAGGAGACGTTATCCAGTTCAGGGTGCTGCTCGGGGAATGAGTGAGGCAGCAGAGAGAGAGTGAGAGCATGAGACTGACGGGAGGAGGGGAAGGAGGGAGAGGAGGCGGATGGGAGGTGATAGTACTGGATTGTTTCTGATTACAGTGAAAAAATGATGTGGACCTGTGTGCTATGAGGGGTTGAGTTGGGTTATGATGCCCATCCGAGGGGTCAACTGGATGTGTTACAGTAAGAGGCAATTTCTTTTTCTCACCCTGAGTCGTCTTCTCAGCTGCTGAGTGGAAAAGGGTGGACAAATCTGTAAAGCCTGCAGAGAGATAAGACAAATAGGTTTTTAAAGCACTCTGCAGACAGATAATCAAGTGCCACAGAGTTTATAAACCTCTTTCAGATGTGTTTTTTTTATCATCCCTCCAGCCATAAAGATGTGGATTTATGTGCTCCTGTTACCATCAAAACAAACACTTCTCGTTACCGTTGCCCTTGTCATCCCACTGTCCTCCTTGTGTCCAGTAAAAACTCCGCTTTAGGGAGATCTCTGATGCGTACAGTGAGCTTAGTGGGGATCTGAACCCTGGCGTGGTGTCAGATTGAAATGGCAAGGGTGTCTGGGCTCATTATCAGCCTAATCAACCACACTAATTAGCTGATGATAAAAAGGAAGTGGAGGGCACATTGTTATTGGTTGTTGTTCATAGACACCAGGTTGCTCAGGTGCTGTTTTTGTCCAAAAGAAAAAGAGTTGGATCGAAACTTTATGCTTTTAAGATGTACTTAGACGCTTAAGATCCCTCTTATCTCTCACATACAGCATCATTTCAGTGTACTGATGAGGAGGGTGAAGATGCTTGCAGTCATTTAACAACAACATGACTGATGAGCACAACACAGTGCGACGCAGTGGGGAGCAACTGAGTAAATAATTTATTCATAGATTTTGTTTAGCAGAGAAAATGCTTCCTCTCATACGGTCACAGTGGTAAGTATTTGGCTTAAAGGGCAATATTACTTATTTCATTTTGAGTCTCGATGTTTAGATGTTCAGGTTTATTTAGAGATGAGTTTTACTTTTCCAGGTTTCTAATTTAAGGAGACATTTAAGTTGATAGCTTAAAACTCTACTGACAAGGAAAATTTTAACCTTCTTTGTATTACTATCATGTGATACATATAGGAATCATATGATGCCTGACACAGAGCTCCCTGTTCATTTCCCAGCAAAAGTTCAAAACACTTCATCTTAGGAACTTTAGGGTTGTTGTTCTTTTTTGTGATCATCAGATAATCAGATAATCAGAGCTGCTTATATAAACCTGAGTGCAGTGCTGGTGAATTACAGCGTATGAAGGAGGGAGAGGACGCCAGAGCAGAGAGATGCAAGTGACCTGAAAGCAGCCTTGGAGGCAACAGGCCCAGTGCATTCTGGTTTCTGTAACTTTTCTACCTCTGAGCAGAGGGATACCAAATACCAAAGCCCCCTTTCTCTGTTTATTCTGGCCATGTTGTGCCAATTTCAAAAACACTTGCAGATTTCTGCTTCACAATGAGCCTGGTTTCATGAAAAGGCCCATTGTACTTTTGGGTTTGAGTTTCATATTAGTTATTTTGTCAAAATAATTAAAAAATGTATGAAACTCACTTCAAGTTTTATGTGTACTTTCCGTCTTTGGCCCTTTTCCTTCCTTTTTATTTGCTTGATTAGTTTCATTGAGGATAAAAGTCTTTTTGTCCCTCTTAACTATAAAGTCATTCTACAAGAATGGTGGTAGGTACCCTGCAAACGGCAGACTCATGCATCTGCCTATGTGACTGTTGCAAAGAGGCATGAAATTAAAGCAAAATTTATGCCTCTGAATATCCTCAACGAAAGCTACTTTATCTTGGTCACAGCTTGCAGAAGAGCATCTGCACTGACTGATGTATTTCTGCTAATTTGAGCTTTCATCCAAAGTAAATGAACATCAGTGCTTTTAAAGGCTTGATTGCTCTTGGACGAGCATTTTCTTCCCCTCTTTCCTTTTCAGAGTGATGCTGTGCTGGTAAGATTTTTCCACGAGTCACAACCTTAAGCTTTTTTAACCAGGAGTGTTTGTGCCTCCTGCTCTGTGTTGCAGCACCGCCACCTAATGTGTTGCTTTGTTCAAGGTGTCCTGATCATTACCTAACTTCAGCCGAGCTGTTTGCAAACATCAAATCCTTACTCTGCTGCAGGCTCGGATCTGCATGATATAGACTTGAGTGCAGACAATGTCCTCGGCTTTGCAAGAGTAAGTCTAATTACAATAGGTCCTCGCACCGCCTTCGGTGCTCGGGCCCTAATTACGTGTAAGTAGGGAACCTCAAATTCGATTATTAGAGATCTCTTTGCTGAAAGGCAGTGTATGTTTGTTCACACACAGGCCATAAACAAATACTGGACTGTCTCAGTGATTAGTGGATCTGAAAAACAAGCTTGAAAGCTTTTTAATTAGGCTATTGTTGATGAATGCTTCTGTACGTATTTGATGGAGAAGGTTGCTCAACTTTGCTAAAAGCCTGTGGCAGAAAATGAAATGTGTACTTGGAAACTCTCAGAGAAAAAAAGAGGAGAGAAGGTTGTTATTGCTGGAGGATGACAGTTTTTTTCACATTGGTTATAAAAAAAAAGTCTCACAACTAAAATTGTCATCAAATGACAGCTTGCATAACATGGAACCAAATGGTAATGTTCCTCCTTGGTTGCAACAGATGATATTAAAAAAATGTTCTTATTTTTGGAACCAGATTAATCAGCATACTGTTTCTCATTTCTTCTGTTTTTTGGCCATGCCTGAATTCTCTATTTTTGAGCTTACAGCTTGACAATAGTGGTAATCACTGCTTTACATTCTCCTCTCCCTGTTAATTATGCCCCATGTTGAATACTGATGGATTAGCGAGCAGTCAGCATGAGCTTAACTAAAAGCAGAATATTTGAGTTTTTAATTGCAATGCTTAAAGCCATTTTCCAGCAGGAAGCTTATTTATTGTGACTTTGTGATGAGTTGATACTATCTTGTCCCTTCTTAGAAATACTAACAATGCAGTAGTCCTGGTTATGTAAGGGTGGATTGTTGACAGCAGTAGAGGCAGGATGAAATAGCTGCATTGATTGTTGTTTGACACGTATGGTTGCTGAGGTAGTTTATCTGCCTGACATGCCCGCATTAGTTGTCCTTACACAACACTCTGTAAGTTAAGTTGCGTGAGTTAGATTCAATTTATCTTTCCTGAACCACAAAACAAAAGCTGTGATTAACTGGTATGTTCTGGCTCTGCTGATTTACTGCATGTGTTTAATAGTCCTCAAATAGACCTCACATAAAAGCCCTCAAATGAGGTCCAGCTGCCGTCTAACTGGAAGGAACCGTACCTGAAGCCAACCTCACAGTCTCTGTCTCGTACTCATAAATCAGCGTCTATTACATCAGTATTTTCAAGGCTAACATGTCAAAAAAGAGGCAACTGAAGCATGATTACTTAGGTCATTATGGACATTTTCACTGATGTTCATTTTCACCTCCTTCTTAGTTTAAGCAAAACCTGAGCCTGGCCGCGTTTAATTATTCATAAAAAAAAAAAAAAAAGGAAAAAAAGTTTATTTTTAAAAAAAGGGCCTTGTACTTCTGCAGGTGCATGCAATAAAGAAAATGATAAAAGTGTTTTCATGTAAATATTTTCTTCCTTTATATATTTGTTATGTGTTTATGTGCTGTGCTCAATACCCTATTTAGTTTAGCATTGTTGCACAGTAGATGTAGCAGCTTTTTTGAATGTCTGGTCTCTATTTTCAAATACTACAAGTAGCATCGCAGAGACTCTCAGAATAACTGATACATATTGTCTTATTTGAAATTGGTAGACAGATGCAAAACCATGCAACAAAAAAGAGGGTGCAGTAAGAGATGAACATCTGTAGTATAATGATTTGGAACTTACAGAACCACTTCAAATACTCTTGAATTACAAAGTCAAATGGTTTATGAGGCACTTGTAATAAAATAAGTAGCGAAATGTATCTAGGTACATTTACTCAAGTACTGTACTTACCTTTAAACTCGGTGGCCACTTAAATGTGACAATCTAATGTAATCCATTTCAACAGCTCGGCCATGATTTCTTCCTTTGGAAAGAAAACATTGTACAGTTTTAAATTACTCTATCAAAGAGATAATAGTTATTTAGCTACATGTTTATTATTGATGTCGTACCTTGCAGTAATGTTGTACTGGCACTTTAATATTAAAAGGTATTTTTACATGTCAATTAATGCAGTGTGTTACTTCTTACTCTACTAAATTTACTCAACAGCTTCTAAACTAGACTAAAATGAGAGTTTTAAGTAGTTACATGGTGCTTCACCTCAACCACCTACAGTAAAATGCTTTTCACACATAAATATATTGTAACAATTAATAGATTATATAATATGTGATAACACAAATCTCATAGGGTCATTCTTTTAGCATTGATTTTGATACTATAAAGGCTAAATCAGATATTTTTAAAGCTGTGCCCTGTTGTAACCTATTTTGGGGTCTAAATAACTAATAGGTACAAACAGCCTGAAACAGACTGACCTTTTCCATGCAGCCCTTTCAGATGGGGGGCTGAAGCTGTTATATCTCTCTTCAAAGCCACCAAACCCCTTTGACAAAAGCGATATATTTACCACACAGAACACAGGAGTAGCCGGTCTGCTGCTGCCTGTTTGATTGTGTGTGTCTTTGGTGTTTGAAAGGGTTAGTTCAGCACTACCTGACATGTCCTTTGTAAGAATGTTATTAAGGTCTGTCTCTGTGGGGCTCTTTTTCATAATGTTGTCTGACAACCTGAGTCTGTCTGAGGCAACCATTCACCTCCACCTGAATCAGTCCCTGTAGTAGCAAAGTGACATAAAAAAAGCCTTCAAGATGGGATATTTTACTTTCCACCTGTTTCTCAGGTTGTAGCAGCTAGGACAGCGATGTGGCAGGTCTAATCCTCCTTATCTTAATGACATCCAGCCCTATCGCTGGAGTGGTGAGGACAATCGACCCTTTCCCTTTCTTTATCAGCAAAACCACTTCCATCACCAATCCTGTTGGTCACCCCCATCTCCCTGACTGCCCCAAACCCCCACCCTTCTTCTCCTCTCCATCAGGCTCCTCAGCTGGTCTTTCTCGCTCTGATATTACCTGATCTCATTGTGCTCTGTCACAGTTGCACCTAACTAGTATTTATTTGGAGGTGCCCGATTCCAGGAAAACATAAAAAGCTTGCTGGGAGACATCGCTGCTGTAGAAAAGGACAAATGGCCTGTGTTTTTGACATAACCACAAGCGCACACACATGCACACGGCGCGCAGGGAGGATGTGTGCTTTGGCACTGGGTTGTTTTCCTTTTCCTTCTCATTTTCGGACTGTGAAGAGAGGCGGCTTTGCAAAGAGACTTTTCAGATCAGATATAAAAAGCAGAGATAGCAGCAGTGGACCGTATGATAATACCAAGTTTCCTTTTCAAAGCCCTCACATAGTTTGGCTTGTATAACCACAACATCCATGTTTCCTGGACAGTTGCTCAACTTGAGATTAGTTTAGCGATAGTGTTTTAACAAGCATATCTCTCAATCATGATTAACTTTGTTTTTCTCAGATGGATCCTGAAAAAAATGCTTCTGGAAGTTGACTAACTGAAGGTAAATAAAACTAATAGCTCAGGTTAAATGCTATTTTTCACTGTTTTGTCTTCTTAATATCAGTGTGTTTCTCTGTTTTGCTCTTCAGCGGAGGCAGTTCGAAAAACTCAAGCACATTGTGCTGAGGTCAATAATCCTGACACTGACACTCAGCATTAAGGGAAAGTACCAACAAATCAAGTAATTTCTTCATTAAAGCATAAATAAATAAATTGGCACTTTTAAAAAACTACTAGCAGGGATGCAAATGAAGCTGATTGTTTTTCCCTTTACAGAAAACTTACAAAAATGCCTTTTTTAAGAGATTTTATTTTAAAAATCAAATCAAGTATTACAGCCTAACAGTCTTACTATTAGTAATGGGGTCCCACCAAAAGCTGTTATGCCTTAACTTCCACCAGATTAAAATAAAAAAGTCATGCACATTCATGCACCAATCTCATTTAGCCATATTTAGATGAAAACCTGATGACAAGTTGTGGAATTGTTTGTTATGTTGTACAGCCAAAGTCAATCAACTCTGACCAAACTACACCCCCATAGTCAATATCACTTGGTTGTGTACCCACACGACAGACAGGACAAACCTCTTTCTGTGATTAAGTTTTTTTTTCGAGAATGAAAACAAGCTGCCCCCCTAAATGTTCAATCTAAGGTCATTATTACACAGGACAAGACACAAAGACACACAACACATCCATTCTGAATATTTCAAACCAAACTATAAAGATATTCATCAGTGCTGCTGCCTGTTGTTTCTCTTGGGCCTGGGATTAATTTTCCCCAAATTTTGACATCAAAATGTTTTGTCTTTAGCAACATTTTGTTGTTTAGCAGAAATATGAATAATTCTGCTTTTTCTTCTGTTGTTGTTGTTGATGTGTCCGTTATCTGTGCCTAATGAACGATGAAGCGCTCTGGCGGCAGGCAGTAATTGCTTGGAGCTCAACAGTGGGGGTGTAATTAGAGAGACAGGGAGGAGTATATGACTTCATGACTGGCACCGTTTAATGATAATGGGGTGCAACTCCACACTACAGTGGTCAGCTAATCATACTGGACTGGCTTGGACAGCTCTCAATGCAAACGAGCCGTGACTGGAATACTGAACAGCAGCTCACCCACGCGGTTCCACACCATTCACTCCACGGGAGATCAGGCATATGATTATAGCTGTGACCCTGCACCACCTGCAACACTGTCATTAGTGCCACCACGGACGGACAGGTTTAATGTAAATAAACTAATGCCTTCAAGCCATCCAGCTGAGGATGGATATGCACTACTTTTACAAGACACCTTTACAAGCACAGGTTTCAAAAGCAATACAGTTGGAAGCAGAACAACTTGTTCGGCTCTTTTATACTCCACATAGGAGATTTGCAAGAAATTAATGTTTCAACCTGGATCCACTTTTCTATCTACATGCATGGATTAAAAACAATCAGCTTACAGCAGCAACTTGTACAGAGTGTGTTTTATCACAAGCATAACAGCCCATTGAAAAGATTAGAATAAGATGTCTCAGTGCTCATGTGTCTTTGTTGTCATTTGCTATTATCGAATAAACTTTATAGAAAGTGGTAGCATACTGTGTGTGCAGAGCAGTGCAACACATCCATGTAAGTTTATTAAAATACAGATTTGAAACAGTCTAAGTCAATTCAAGGTTTACTCAAATGATACTTGCCCCTTGTTTGCCCCTTGTCTGATGTTTGGAAATGGAATCACGGGAAGTACATTCGAAACGCCCTCCACAAGCAGCTCAGCACAACATCACTATAGTAGTTCCTCAGAAGTGCGATTAGTATCAATGAAAGTGTCAATAAAAACAGAACTCATCTTCATAAAAGTAAATTATAAGGCAGAACTGTTGCATTGCTATAAATATATATATAAATACCTCCAAGAGTTTCTACTAAGAATAAAATTCCAAAATCTGCACTGGCAAATTTAAAACGTAAATTCAATTCTTTCTTTGAGGATTCATTGTCATTTAAAGGTTGTGGTATGACTCTGATGAACTCCTCATCTGACATTTCAAGATGTTCAAGTTGGAGTTATTCTGTAAAAGACTCTGGTCCTCCCTCTGCCAAGGAGAATGTCAGACCCTGAAATTAATTACAGTAGCTTTTGACAGTCATTTGTCTCCCAGTATGGTGCACATGTGGTTTGTAGAATCTGCCTTGGCATACTGCAAATGTCTGGGCAAATTTAGATTCTGGTTCTCATAAACCTCACATTGATTATTATCTCAGCAGAACGTGAAATGAATAAGCTTTGTAAATTAATAGCATAAAGGTTGTTGAATATCTTGCTATCAATTTGCTCACACTGTCATATTTTCCGCGGCTATTTTTTTTTTCGAGACGTCTCTTCCAGATGTCCTTGTAGAAGTTTCTACTTTGAATGAACTATGAGGCATGAATACTGCTCCTTCACTCTACCTAATATGGTTTTCTTCAGGGCATTTTGTCCCTGTGTCTATAGGCTTTGAGGATTTGTTACATCCTAAACAGACTGTCTAGTTTTTGTACACACTGGATTTCTTTATTTAAGAATGGTGGAAAGTAACTGACTAAGTAGGAACTGACTTATATTTAAGTTTTTATACTTAAGTACAGTGTTGAGGTATTTAGGCTTCTTGATCCTCTCTAGTCAACCTAATTTTAAAGGAAAATATTAACTCTTACTTTGACTTTGCTGTAGTTTATCTGTAGTTTACTCAGCAGATTCATATTTTATTATATTTAAGTCATTAATTTATCATCTAATATAATATGATCGATATTTTCACATTAAACTATACAACAGTAAACAAACTAATCACTCTTACACCACTCAGACCAGACACAACATTTCAAAAGACTACATCTTAACAAACTGATCATAATAAAATGCTAACATAATCTGACAGTATGGAACAACAATAAAAAAATAACACAGGCAACTAAAAGACAAAAGAGCAACATTTGTTAGAGCCCTTGTCTGTCTGTGGCTTTCACTCCCAAACTCACAATCCGCATTATACAGGTCAGCAACTATCGTCAGCGGCGTCCAGCGTCACTAAATAGCTCCCCCTGTTGTTCAACAGTAGGTATGTAGTGTTAAACTAAATGTGTGTCTGTCTCTTTAAGGGAAATTTTCCGACGGTTGCAAGGCATCATGGGTAGAAGACCCACAGCCAATCAAATCATTGTTGTCGATGCGTTGTTATGGAGCTGACCGAGACTGATTTAAATCGACATAGAATCCGATGCTTCCGTTACTAAAATCTTAAAACGTGTTTTTTACGTGGTATGTGTTTTTTAAATGTCCACAATGGATAGACTGGATGTTTTACGAGGGCGTAACAAAGATTTACTGAACCAGCTGAGGCAGCACAGATTGAAACTGGAGCCTCTGTGCGGCTACAGTCATAGCCGCAAGAGGGAGAGAGAGGACGGGGCTGAAGAGAGGGAGGACCCTGCAGAGATCCTAACTCTGACCGATGGAGACCGCGCTTTGGCCAGGGCAGCCCTCGCCAAACCGATCGTGAGATTTTCAGGTAATAAGGCTGTTTGTTCGCAAGGACGATAGACATTAGCTAAGTTAGCTACTGGCTAATGATGGTAGTGCCAGGCCGTGCTAATCGTCGCAGACCTTCTAATTTGACTTAACGCTACTTTTTAAATGTCCTCACTGAAGTCACCTGGTAAAAACTGTTGTGACCTGCTTGAGCTGGACCCAGACACCTCAGTGCATGAAACTGTAACCCTAACCCTAGCTATTTAGCTATCTAGCTACTTGTTTATCTAAGGTCTAACTTCAGTTGATAATCTATTTCATTTTTATCTGGTGTGCATGTAGGAAGTAAAAAAATCTTGCAAATCCTTGATAGAAAAAATCCGTGTCTCCATCAGATACATGTGAGGGACCACCAGATGTTCACTACACTATTCCAACACTGTCTTCGACCTCCAAGCACAGAGGAGGTTCTGCTGAACATCCAGCACCATCAGATCTTCTCACAGCCAAAAACAAACATTTCCCAGTCCTCAACAGTCTGCAAAACAGGAGACCAGCAAGTACCAAGTCCTGTTTGGTTAATAACAAAGAACGGGTAAGAAAAAAGAATAAACATAAGCATTACTCTGATCCAAGTCTAAATCTTAGTTGTCATGTAAAGAAATAAGCATTGCCCAAACTGGTTGGCTTAAAAGAGTAATTCATTCCAAGTGGAAACAGGAAATAAACATACCTCCCAAACCTGGCTATGAGATTCATTTCATAGACCAATCCTTGCCATCTTGTTAGACTTTTAGAGAATCATATAATGTTCATAAGCAGTTTGAGAACAACAAAATAACACAAATCAAATTACTTGATGTCATTACCCTTTTAATAACTTTTAGATGTTCAGTATTTATCACTACTAACCAACAGTAGTCTTCATCAGAACATGGTCAGGGTTTATCCAACCAGTACGAATGTACATTAGATCCTCAGTAAATGAGCTTGTAGAGTTTTGGAGGCAGCATAGAACATCAGGCTCACACTTTGTAAGGACCTAAATGTTACTTTATGAAAAACTCTTTCTTTCTCTAAAGTTATTTAGCTGATTTTGACCCATAATATCCTGCACTGCTTGTTTGTCTTGTAGAGAGAGGTGCAGAGTCGAGTGACGTTTCAGTCTGATGAGTACAATGAGATATCTACCTCAGACAGGCATCGTTTACAGCCTTTACTGGGGTATGACTGGATAGCAGGTAAGCCTTATTGGTCTCTCTGTTTGCCTATTTATTTTTCATACACACAATCTCATAAAGAGTCCTAACAGGCAATATTTCTTCCTTGTAAGGAGCCTTGGATGCTGAGGACTCACTGATAGAGCGCTCTGATGAGTTCTTCAATGACTTGCACATATTTCGATCGCTCAATAAAGACGAGTGCATCCACAGCCAACAATCAGAGTGAGTGCCTCACGCGTGATTGCACTTGCCACTGATTTTGTGTGACAAGTTTTCCTGTGATTGGTGATGATATATTTATTAAGTTACTATTCTCTGACTCTCCTTATAGATTTTTTGAGGAGAATCATTCAGTCCTGCCCCTGCTAACAGACAAGAGCAGCCCAGAGGCTAACAAGGATACTCATCAATGTAAGAGGGGTTATTTTCTTTAGGCTGCTCTCATTCTTCTTGTCATGATTGCTGAGGTTGTTCTCATCTTCACCTGCTCACCTTTTTGTTTAGGTACATTCTCTTACAGGATTAACAGCAGACTGTTCCCCGTCCCACTTCACTCCCAGGAGTGCTGCCCAGTGTGCAAAAGGCACAAATCCTCCCACCCTCACACTGCTGCCGAGCAAGCTCTCATCAGGTAATGACAATGTGCACCATAACTACCTTTTACAGTCACTTATGATTAACAGAGTCCCTGATTGGAACGAGCTAAAAGGCCTTTTTAAATTTGATATTCTTTGTCTCTGCTTGATTAAAAGCTAAGGTGATGAAAGATACAACTCAGGCTTTTAAATTCTTTTTTTTTATTTCACCGTAAAACCTTCCTGGCTTTCCTTAAACTGTCTTAAAATGCTGTTGTCAAACAACGATACCAACATCATAGTGTGTTGCTTTGTGTGTGTTGCATAAAAGGGCTGTGCATGAAGACAGTTGGTTCAGACATTTTTAGGGATTCCCAGGAGTCACCACTAAAATTTTAAAAAAGTGTCTTGCAATTCTAATGATAGTTAAGTAAAATCTATATAAATAGTTTTCCCCTTTCAAGACTGATTAATGCATTCTCAACCCTTGTATAACAGTTTTCAACATCAAAAATCACATGAGAATATTGTAAAATAAAATTTGTCTGTTTGGTCCATTTTATGGACATGGTTAAAAAATTCTTGTAGGAAAAACTTGGTTAGAACTTTAAACCAATGAAAAGCTATTCACAAAATTTTCATTTCATGTTTTTAAGGGATAACTTTTACAATCAGTTTTTATCAAGTGTAAATTACATATATATATAAATTGTACTGTTTTACCACTGTAATAGCATTTTGGTGTTGTATTTCTAAGGGTCAGCATCCCTCGCAGAGCCCTGCTGCCATCTTACAAGTATAAAGCACATCGACGATGCAGCTTTGACCCCTCTGATAGTTTGGGGTTACCATCGGTGAGTAAGCCTTTGAATAAGTGAGACCATCAATGACTAGTAAGCTGTGGCTTTTTTTTTTTTTTTTACTCTGTGCTATTTTAATACTGTTTTCACACCTATATCTTAAAATTTAAATATAAAAAGTTTATCATTGTGGTTTTGGTTTCTTGTCTTTGGCAGCACTGTCTCTCAGGCTGGTCAAACAAAGGTCAGAGCTCACTGCCACCACCAAGCAGTCTTGATCTGCGGAACAGTTTGCATGAGAAGGACTCAGCTGGGTTGCAGAACAAGGAACTGGAGAAACACGCTGTGAGCTTCCCACTGTTTCTCAGGCTAAAAAGCATAGATTTTTTTCACAGCAGACATTTTGACTTGAACAGGAAAGGCAGAGTTTGAACTGGTAACATTGATGATTGCTATGTTATGCTATGATGCAAGTTTGAATGTAAAATGTAATCAAAGCCATAAATTCTTCAGTGTGTCCTTGGGGAACCTTTGCCGACAGGGCCTACATGTAACAGGATGTCATGCGTGTTCACTTAGCAGAGCAACAGAGAGGAGAACAAGGTTTCTTTTGGCAGCATGCCCCCTAGCTGCCAAAACTGAAATAGTCAAGAATCCTGTTTAACTCCATCAGCATCACTGGGATATGAAGAACAAATTTTGTTGAAGGAGAGCTCAGCTACTTCAGTCAACATAGCACATTCTTACGAATTACTATTACTTTATTACTTTAATTAACTGCATTTACTATCAGCACTCATGAGACATTCACGTAAAAGCAGAGGATTTCCCTATCAGTTTTCCAGGAAGCCCTGCCAGTGACCTAACCCAAGGGACCTAGTCCTGGCTTATCAAATGGAATGCAGTTTACATCACAGTTATCCGTTACACCCATGCTGTTTCTACAGTAAAATGTCAGGCGTATTGCTGTGAAAAGGTCCGTAATCATTTTCAAACAACTTATTGTATTAATACGTCTGTCTGGCTGTTTATGTGAGAACAGTTGCAGAGAAAGGATCACTGTAGAATCTTGTGAAGGCATTCACGGCACAATTCTTTTTCAGGATCTCTCTGTGCCCAGGTTATCCAGTAACCAGATCTCTGACCAGACCTCAGATGCATCTCACTTGTGTCATCACAACTTCAGGCGCTTCTCTCCGAAAAGAAAACCAGGAAGAACTTCTTATTCTTTGTGCTGACAAACAATTCAAGTTTGTTTTATGTGATTGTAGCTGTTCCTGTGAGCCATCTGAAGCCCGTATTTGAAGAATCAGTATTGTTTTGCAAATGTTTTTTTTGGAAATGCTCGTTGGAAATATCTGTGCTAAACTTGTATGCTGCGCCACACTGTTAAATTGATTTTTCAATATAAAACAAACTGATCTGAATAGATACAACCATCAAGGTGTTAATGTTTCTGTTTGCTTGATCTTAAAAATAGAGTGAAATGCAACACATCAGGTTGTTTTCTATCTGTTTATACATAATGGCATTAAAACATGTTGGCCTAATCATATTGGAGTACTTGATATGACAGAAAAGCATATTTTTATGATGGTAAAAGTTGCAAGTTAGCTGTTCCTCATATTTTCTCATCTAAATTTAAGAACAGATTTCCACGTGACTGTCAGCAGACTTGCGGACGTGAAGCAAGAGATCATCAGCCTGTTTTAGAAACACACAGCAAAGGTTAAACTGAGAGTTTGCCTTGTCAATTTCGCAAGATTAAGGAAGTCATTATGAATCATCCCTGTTGCTCAGGCACAAGTTCGTGTTTCCCTTTCCAGCTGTTAGTTTTGGCTCCTAAGCTAACACATACTTCTGTTTTTCAAGTTCCTTTGCTACTTCCTTTCTCTTGGGCTGTAAAGACGGTAGGAGACAAGGTTGAGGCTGGTGTATTGTACAAAGGCTGTTATTCAAAGAAAAACCACAGCCACCTATACTTAATGTCAAATACTGTAGCTGTGCCGCCCACGACACCTCAGTTTTTCCAGTTTGTTGTGTAGGCAAATGTATTTAAAGAAGCTAGATAGTATACACAAAAAGTATCGGGGTATGCCCAATGAAATTCACATAAATTGCAAATAGGATGAACTCAAAGAGCTCATCTTTTTTTGAGTTCCTGTTGTCTTGCTATGTGTTAAAGTTGCAACACTTTGATGTTTTGTAACTGAGAGTTCAAAGCAAAGCATCAGGCATTAGCCTGTTATCTGTCAGGCAGTCTCTTGATCTTTATCTCAGAACTGGGATGCTGTGACACAAAAGTTAAGCTTTGAGATTTGGAGATACTTCTGATATTTCACCACAAACACTTGTTGAGGGAAATTATGCTGTTGAAGCTCACCATTTCATCATATCTTCAAATCCTTAAATGGCATGTGTGTTTTTTTTTATGCTCTGCTCATTTGTTTGGACAGCTATTATGAGGCAAAGTTTACATGAAACTACAATATCCTACTCAGACATCTTTGTCATTGAACTAATGTAGCACTCAGCAGTGATCACATGCTTAAAGGTCCAGTGTGTAGGGGATCTAACATAAGCATATGACAGACATACAATGGAATATCCATAACTACTTTTTTACTTGTGTGTTATTAGCTGGAACTAAGAATTGAGTTTTCATTATCTTAGGATGAACCTTTTATATGTACAGAAGGAGCTGGCCCACTTCCATCGAGTGTGCCATGTTGCACTGCCATGATTCTACAGAAGCCCAGAAGGGACCAAACAAACACTGGTTCTAAAGAGGGCATCTATGTTAGTTTCTCTTGCATGTTTACAAGGGAAGGGTGAGCGACGTAGATGTCCATTAGGGTGCAATCTGCAACTTCACCAATAGATGGCACTAAATCTTACACAATGTGCATTTAACCATATACTTGTCAAAAAATTAATGGTACTCAAGCCTCTATTTAAATTTTTTAAAAAAGGAAGTTACTGGTTATTGTATCTGTATCTGCCATTAGAAGCATTATAGTTATTGGTCATCGCGTTGGCTAGAAAAATTTCCATATTATTAAGATTCAGAGTGAGTATTATTTATCAAGTAGAGAGGAACAGATGAACACTTCACTGATAAACAAAGTATTCAGAAAATTACCCCATCAGTGTCCTTAGCAAATTTCGGCCTACCTCCTTCAATCAACAGAATTGCCAATTTAATGTATTTTTATACCGTTAAGCAGCCATTGGTTTCTATTTTACACAGCATGAAAAATAAGACGGAAACTTGCTCAAGACCACTAAATTGTCACTGCATAATGCCTGCTTGTCGGTGGTATAAGCATTGACTGATATGCAAATGTTCACCAAATACCCCGCAATAAGAAATAAAGGAAGTAACTTCAGCAAAAATTCCACCAAACAGCCTTTTTATATCTGCTTGAAGCATGTTTCTGACTGTCAGTCTGTCATTTACAATCTATAACTATGATTCTGTACTTTTGGAAATTCCTCAGTAGAAGGTAGAGTATCACCTAACATTTAACTGTCAAAACTTGCTGAACTTAATAAAGGAGAAACTGTGGCTCCTTAGAACAAGTTTCACTTCGATTAGTCACGTTTCAAAGGTATGATATAAAAATCCATCTTAGAATAACATAATATAAATATTTTCTTAACAGAGAAAAAATAGCAAGACCACAGTGGGCAAGAGAGGTGCTTCTGCTGTACCAGAGGAGTGATGAGGATGTGGGAGGGGAAATTCTGTTGTGAAATGTCAACGTCTCACACAGGAACAAACACAGCAAAACACGGGGATATTAATCTCTGCACGGCATCAGCACAGTAGAGTACAGTACTGTGAGCAAAGTATGAGAGGACATGTTTCAACTGCAACAGACGAGTCAGGGGTGGTGGTGGGTAGAGTGCAACTGCAGTAAAACGTTACTGCAATGTTTCTGTTAAGTTGCTGAATCACTACTAAATCTGTTAAATAAATCAAGAAGAGCACTGAGGTGACAGAAAGTTCAGACGGTGTCATCACAGAGATAAGGAGATCTTTCATTTCTTGAGATTCGTTTGTTCAGAATTGGTTGTGACAAAGGAGTTAGATGGAACCCTAATTTTTTATCTTTTCCTCTAAAAATTCGGCTAGGTTAGTGGGCCATGTCATGGTATGTGGGCTAAGTAGTACCACTACCAAAATAAAATATATTTTAAAGATTTAACAGTGTTGATGAAAGAGGATCCGCTCTCCATGTAGATATAAAATGCTCATGTAAGTTAACCTTAGTGTCAGTTAATTACATGCTAATGAAAACATACTTATGAAAAATTGCATTCCATTCTAGCCATATTCTTTAAATGGCTTCCTTTGAATCCCTCACATTGCATATATAAGACGCTTGAGATGGACCAGAAAGTTTTGATTAAATAACCAACAATAACCATTTTGTCTTTATTATTTAATTTCTATGTTTTATGTTTTGTGTTTTTATGTTTTATCACAGAAAGATCAGAAGTTGAAGTTTCAGTGCCTTACTCAGTGATGCCACATTTTAGCAGTCACAAGGAGCTTTGGCTGGTTAAAGAATGAGTAACAACAGCTCCTTTACTATCTAACCATCAGTTATCATGCCACTGCAAAGAAACCAAGCAGCTCTGATCAGTTCTTCTTGAAAAAAGCTGTAAATTCCATCAACATCCTGTTTCACATTGTGTAATAACAGTGCTGGTACAGTTGCTGCACTCCAAGCTGGGCCCTTCTGGACTGCACTGCACCTGGACCTGTCTGTGTATAAACAAGAAGAGAAAACCCAAGTGAGTCCACTTCCTGTTTTGGTAGTGACTCTCTCAAGCCAAAAAAAATCAGTGCAAAACATTTTATAAAATAAAATCTATCACACAAATAGAAGGAAAGAAAATGAAGTTATTTTCACTTTTTATTTCTTCTCCACTGTCACACTCTTCAGGTTAATTTATTAATGATATAATTACTTTTCAGTAAGGGGCTTGCCACCAAAAGTTTTTAGTTTTGGAATTAAAAGGTTCTTCTGTATGCTGCAAATTTTGCAAAAAATACTAACTCAATAAAAGTTAGACAAGAGAACTCACAAGTAGGTGTGAATACTTGTCACATACACTGAATAAAGATGTGAAAGTAAAGCATCGCCTCAGAGCCTCACCTAACACTATAATGGTTTTCACATAAGACCAGAGATTGTAGGCTACAGCCTGCCCGCTTGTTTCCTTCCTTCAAATACACTTCTCAGTTCAAGGAAATTGCTCCTGTTTGCACACTCTGCTGGCCCGCCTTAGTAAAATGATCAGTACAGTTCACACGCTGGTCGCCGTAGCCTCTGCACTCTATAATGCGCTTTAAAGAAGCAATGAAGGACATTCTTGTACTACTGGTTCTGCTAAATGCTGTCATTATCAAGGTAAGCTTTGGTTTTTTTTCTGTTAGTCTGCCATGCATGTAGGCAGTGTTTATTCAGAGAAAGGCTTGTATCAGTCGGTGTCAGGAATCATTCAATGACAAACACAGTGCTTTAACATTGTGATTGTTAGTTTTAAATGTTTTGTTTACTTGAATTAACATATAGGAGTGGGCAGTAAAAAAAAAATTTCTCGATGTAAAAACTTGTCAAAATGTTTTTTTATGTGAATTAATCTTATCCATGTAATCATTATCTTTTAGCCTGTTTCTAGTCTAGTCTAATGTCACCTGTTGAAAAGTCAATAAAGAGAGAATTTTTAATTTCCTTTAAAACATTCTTCAAAACTCTTTTTTCTGTGTTAATACCTAGCAGTTTCATTCTGAACGTGACCATGTGTAGAAAGTCTTACTGTAGAGAATGTATTTGGTTATGCTGAGGTCAACTTGTATGAATGTTTGGTTTCAGTTGCTTGGAATCTGACACGCTCTCTGGCTGAATGCGGCACTGTTAAGAGACATAGTCAAGAAATGATGTAGCAACTCTTTTTACTGTCTTTCAGTATCGCTCTGAATTTCCGTGAAAGAGGTTGAGTTGTTCTAGGCATGCAGCCAGGAAATAAAGGAAAAAACTGTTTGTTCTCTTCCACAAACTGCCAGTGAATAATAACGCCAAGCTCCACAGAAGTTGATCGTTATCAAACAACCTTGCTACCGGTGGTCACACCACAAAAAAAGAGTGCTGAACTGAAGGCTTCGTGAATGCCGCCTCTGTTTCCTGTGATACAAGAAATACTCTGCTGCTGTCAGCAAATTCAAACTTCTGCCTGTCACTGGAGGGTACTGTGGTGAGAGGTTTTCAACTCTTATGCACAGGACAGGTGTGTCAGCATCCGTGTCATGACTCCGCAGCACACCATGGCCATATTTGGGATGTTCAGAGATGTGTATGTATAGTGGTTGTACCTGAGTTACTGCATGGATTCATGTGTGCAGTGACCACAGCCTGAAGATTTTGTCTGGCATCACAGGGGAGAGAGATAGTGTAGAGGTGAAATGCCCCTCTTACAATGTCACAACAATGGCTGGCTTGTCTGACCGCGTCTGCAACTCAGACCAGCAACATTACCGTAGAAGAAAAAATGGGAGCTGGTGTGGGTGGTCTGATACTACTTTTAAGCTCCCATTTAACAGGGTGAAACAACTGTGCCAGTCATTGGTCAACTCTTTCATTTCTTTTGCCGACCAGTGACCACATTGTCAGTTTTAAAATGACTATTTTAACTGAATGGTTGACTAAGATTTAGGTTTATGAATTACCAGAAAGAGGGTGCATTTCAAGGAAAAACGTCTGGCTGATACAAAAGAAGGCTGCAAATGTTTTTCAAAGTAATTTCAAAATTTTTACATTCACCCTGAAGCTGAAGCCCCTGTTGAATACATCAGTGCAGCTCAGATGACTCAGGTGGTTACCAGAATACACTTTTATGTCCTTCACTACTAATCTTAAGTTTCATCTCTCTTTCTCATAGGTCTGCTCTCTTCCCTATGAAGCAGACTCAGATGGAAACTGCAACAACCCAAAAACTGAGTACTTGATGGATACTTTAAACTTATGCTGCGAGAAATGCAACCCTGGTAAGTATTAACCTGAAATCAAAGCAAGGATTGTAATTACATATTACATATTGTAAAATGCACACACACATAAATATAAATGTACATATATACATGCTAACATACTTGTTTGTATGTTCAAACTGTATGTTTCAACAAATAAAGCTCTTAATATAAATATAAAGACCAACCATTGTGTTCAGCAAATGTAATACTATCTGAAGTAACGTTGCTGAGTTTAAACATCCCAGGATCCAATGAAACAGATGATCAGTTCATAAAATTAAACTTATGAACTAGTCTCGTTTAGTACCGTAGCCTTGTTAAGCTAGTTAGCCAGACATGCTAATGATTGTTGCTTGGGGCAGAAGACTGCTGCTGCAATAAAAATCTGTTAAAATTTTCTGGTAACACTTTTGTCAGTGCTCCAATTTGGGATTTCACAGCAATTTTATTTCTTATTTTCTACTTAGCTGACTCCCATATATGACAGGTACAATTGTGGCTTAAATGGCACAAGTGTGTTGGCTTTAAATAGCACCCACTATGACTCTGGTGATTTGGGTGTGGTCAGCAGCATGCTTGAAAATTGCAGCTCATGCAGGGCAGGAATGTAGACACATTGTTGAATATATCTACATTGGTATCGACGTGTTCTCGGCGTGAAATTTCCTCAGAGGCTGTTTCATCAGATCTAGCCTTCCCACACCTTCCCACACCTTTTCTAAAGATTAAGGCGATTAAAACTTTTGTTTTGCTTAAGCAATAATTTCATCTCAGGTGCCTGTTAACCTCGTCTCTCCCACTCAGTCTTGAGTTAATCGTTTAGCATCTCAGTTCTCTTTGGCGCAGTGAGGGTTTATTTGAGTGCCTTTTAGCTGCAAAACGTATGCACTAAATTGCACAGCACCAATCTTCTGCTGCACTGAAGCGAAAAAAATCCACATCTAAATGCATTAATGCAAATTAGAAGGCTTCCATTTAAGTGGATTTTATTAATAAACACCTTCCCAGACATTAAAAAGTGCATATATCACCACGTTATTTTGAACTGTGATAAACAACGCTGTTTAATGCATGAAGATGTGATTCAACAGTTCAACCAGAAAAAAAATTAAGTCAAAACAAGATAACAACATGGTACTGAGAGAAAATGAATGAAGAGTAATAATCTGAAACTTAACCATGTTCAAGCTCTCATCAACTAGTCGAAATTGTGGAGTTATAATGCCAATGTGCTTTTATGCATTTAAAGTGACTTACCTGGAATAATGGGGATTCCTTCATGTGTATGTAACAGGACAGCGAGTGAAACACATGTGCTCCGAAACTACTGACACTGTGTGTGAACCATGTCCCGAGGGTCAGTTCATAGCGGGTATTAACTACAGTCCAAACTGCTTCTCCTGCATCCCATGCAAACCTGGTTAGTAGCTGCTCAGCAAAATCTTTTCAAAAAATAACCAGTGTATTTCTTCCTTTGCTTGATATTGATCACATAACTGTCCCTGTTAGCAAAAAATCTGCAGGTCGTCAGGAACTGCTCCTCAACCACAAGGAACAAGTGTGGTTGCAAGCCTGGGACGTATTGCATATTGGGATTTGATGACCCCTACTGTGAGGACTGTGCAAAGTATTCACAATGCAAGGCTGGTTATGGAGTTTCTGTGCCAGGTACACCACCTGTTTTTTTAATAGTCCCCATTTTAGTTTTTACTGTACATTAGAGTCTGACATAATTTATTTAAAAGTTCAGCCACAAACTCTTTTTCTAAAAGGAGCCTTGTGATTTTAGTGACAATTCTTAATACTAGTGCAAATTTAATTTTATTGATCTATCAATCAATGCTTGTATTAACTAAGCATGTGCTAGGAATGCATGAAAATTACCTGTGCTGATAATGAAATTATATGCAACAAGTAAGGTCAATAATTTAAAGCCTAACTGCTTTCCATAAAAAGCCTTAATTTTTATATTAAATATTTCATACATCAAGATGTGCAATATTACAGAATATGTCAGCTCATTTCATGTGATTTAATTCTGATTTTATTCCATTTTTGGGCAAAAATTGCAACAGAAGCCAATGTTCACAATGTTTGTGAAATTTTTGATAAACTTTACAAGGAAAAATTAACATTTGAATTTGGTTTGGTCAGAGTTATGGAATATTCTCACAGCATGGCTCACTACATCCCAGCCATCCTTAAACATCCAGTATGACTTAAAGGGCTCTGTAGTATATGGCAGAAATATAATATGATATAAAAAATATATTTACATTCGTGCATATTTACAAGAAAATAAGAATCATTGTGTTTTCCTTAATTTAGTATAAAGCTTTGTATCTATACAGGGAGCAGGTCCTCTTTCACAAAGTCTGTCATTTCACACCAATATGTTTTTACTGCAGCCCAGAATGGACAAACTGGCTCTAAAAGGGGCATTCAGCATTTTTTCTAAGTTTTGCAGCCATAGTTGGTTCTCCTACATGCTTGAAATAGGAGTGTGAGCACAGGGTTTTAAGTCAGGTGCATTCTGCAATTTTACTGCTAGGTGCCACCAAATCCTACACATTGGACCTTTAACCACAGGTTTGCAAAAACAACAGGAACATCTTTTTTAAAACCCAAAAATTTGAGGATAATTGGTTATTTTATAGGTATCTGCTCTGAGATACGTGTAAGTATCGCTATTCATATGGAATGTAAATAACTTAGTTATTTGTCTTTAAACATGTTTTATATATATCATGTGGAATGTGATGTATAACAGTGAAATGCCAGTAACTGGCAACATGTTTGGATGTTGTTCTCAGGGACAGCCAACTCAGATGTGAAGTGTGAGCGGTGTTCCAGTGGGACATTTTCAGACACAGATTCATCCACGGACCGCTGTCGGCCTCACACAATGTAAGTGAGAGACAGTCACATCTGTAAACAGCTGTAATGGAAGCTCAGATTTTTTACCTCTCTCTCTCTCTCTCTCTCCCTCTCTCTCTGTATCTCCAGCTGTAGTAAAACAGCTGTTGTTAGACAAGGTGACGCAACCTCAGACACTGAGTGTGAACTTGAGGCTATCACATCCAATTTACAGCCAAAAACAACAGAGTCTCACACTGAGAATGTCGCCACAACTGCAGCTACAACAATGACCACAGTCTCAGCATCCTCGGATTCAAAGACTTCACATGGACCAACAGGCCCTGCAGAGTCTATCAACCCGCCTATTATGGAGACAGCGTTCAACCGCCCAACAAACAGCCCGCCACCAGTACCTGACACTACGCTGTACATCAGTACGTAACCTGACTGATCTGTTGTTTTGAAGCAGTCATAACAAGTAAATTGTGAGATCTCATTGCATCTATACATTTTCTCATTTGTGTTGATCTCCTCTCTGTTTGTCACAGTCATCGTCATGGTAGTACCAGTTCTTGTCATCGCCATCATTCTGCTGTTCCTGCTGTTCCTTTGTAAAAGGAAAAAAGGTAACTGAATGCTGTAAAAAGAAATGTGCATTATTAATAGTCTAGCTTGGTGAAAATACTATCATTGTATATTATATTTACACTTGGTTGATATGACTACCTTACTAACAGTTTCTACACATTCACTCTGCCTCTTTGCCCAGATACTGCAAATAATAATCCTAAAGTAGATGCAAATGGAAATTGTGAGACTGGTGATAAAGTGAGTCCTTCTTGTCTTTTCTTATTTTGTACTTTTA
>JAQNCA010000014.1:10656936-10670594 GCA_029783725.1 Acanthurus tractus
GTCTTTTCTTATTTTGTACTTTTAAATATGGTTGTGGCCATACACAACAATGAGAATAAACCTTTTTTATGTCTTTTTTTCTGATCACTCAGGGTTATTTGGAGGAAACCAAGCTGGCTTCCTTCAAAGAACAACAGTGTCTGCTTGAGAAAGTGGAAGCCTGCAGCGAACAGAGTCAGAGTAGTAGCAATACTACCGAAACTTTAAGCAGAACAGATGGCTGCAACAGCTACGAGTCCATCGGCCCTTTGCAATCCACCCCAGCTCTTCACAATCCACAGTCTGCTATTTCCGCACCCATGACTTTACTTTCTAACACGGAGTCTGTTAATCCACAGACCAGCATTCCCACACAGTCCTCCTCTCAGCCCACCAGTCCTCAGATCATCAGCCCCGAGACCACCAGTCCCCAAGTCAATGTCAACATCATTTTCAGTATAGGAAATGGATCTGTTGGGACACCTTCTGTAATAGAAGGTGTCCCAACCAAAGACCTAATACAGGTAGACTCTAAACTCCCCTTTGGAGAGGAGGAGGAATCCATCAACGTCCCACAGCAAGAAGACGGCAAATATTCACAGATGTCAGTGCAGGAGAGTGCAAGTTGCACTGTATGAGGGGGTCACCGGCATAAGAGACTGATAAATACATAGTTTTTGTTCTGTGTGTCAGCATTTTACATTTTGTCTGGCTACAAGATGCACTTGTAATAGGCATATTTTATAAGGACAAGACAAAATCAAACTCTTTTTGTGTTTCCATATAAATATCCTTAAAAATTGTCTGTTTATATGTATGTACAGTATGCTGTAAATAAAAATGTGAATATTGTCCATCCTTTAGTGATGAAAAGCATGTACAAGTAATTGCAAGTTAAGATGACAGATTATGATGTATTTTGCAGTCATTTTAAGGCAAAAATCTTTAAAAAAAATGAAACTGACGACCAGCATTTTATTGTTATAGCTTGTCAAAGTGAGACTCACACTTTAAGTGTTTTGAGTATACTCATAGGTAGTTTTATTTATAAATGTGGGGGATATGTGTGTGGGGGGGTGTACTAGATTTGAGTCACAGTGTAAAGCACTGAGGGCCTACACGTGTCAGTGGCTTAATACTGTATTTTCTTGAAAACTGCTTGTTGTGAGTCCCTTAATTCAAACTAGAGCTAAATTGTAATTCTCATCTTATTCTAATAAGGGAGCCCCCATCAGTTTGGAGTATGAATGATAAGTGAAAAAGGTATGTATCTCTGTAAATACACGTATAATATACCAATATTCTTGATCATCGACTGTACTGGGAGGAATGTGGTGTTTTCTTAGAACGCTGCTGACACCTACAGGTTAAGGGCAGACACTGCAAGCTGTGGAAGCCCCAGTCACTCAACAAGAAGCAATGTTACAGAGAATACTTACAGTACATTTTGACTATTACTATGTATATTTTGTTTTCAATGTCACAGTTCCTTTTACGGATTTGGTTTCTGTTGGCGTAATTCAGTGTGTTTGTTGACTATAATCAAGGTAGCTCAGCAGCGATGCTAACCGGGAAAATCAAGGGGGAGAGAAAGTCTGAACCACTCCACCTTCACAGAGAGCGATTACTTTATACAATAATTATGAGTCTCGTATTTACTCAACAAATAATTTAAGTTCCCATGCTTAATAATAAATAATTCATAATACTTTAATGACATATTTCTCGACGAACTGCAGTTATTTTGTAAACACAATATTACGTATTCCCCCATCATTAAGTAGAGATGGTTGCGTCTGTTGCCGCTGTGTGTTGCTCTCCTTCCTGAAAGACACTTGCATTGGAGCTTCTGAAGTCGGAACCGAGGACCCGGTGAGTTGAGACTTTTTATCTCTATTCCCCTACATTAATTTCATAATGAATTGACATATTCAGATAACTACATTTCTCACATGTTTTCCTACTGTCCACATTTTTGATATGTAGCTGATTAAATCGTTTTTTCGCCCCCTTATTTTTTTGTCTCTGCTCCCTCTCATCCTCCCGCTGTGGTTGATGGTGTCGTGGTCCTGCTCGGTTATGTTTACAAATCCAGCTTAAAGGCAAGGTGGAGGAAGCCAATTAAATAGCATAAACGTTAAGATACAGGGCAGATGTTAGCTCAACACTTTGTGTTACATTGGGACAATAAAAAAGCTCGGTCCCCTCATTGTAAGGGTATTTAAAAGGAGCTTCTCCATACCGGGGTAGGAGGAAGAAAGACGCTGCAGGTGTTTCCCTATTCCCCTGTTGGTTGGTGCAGACAGCTGTGAATATCAGAAATTATCCACAGTGACAGAGTAAAGGGTTGTAACAAGGTGGAGGTGAAGTCATTTATTTGTAAGTATCTACATATTTAGGTGTTTCTTCACATGAGAAAGAAGCTAACACAATGAAACTAGATCCCGTTTGCTCTCTTGCGAAAAGCTGAATCAAATGGCGTAAAAAATGAGTTTTAAGTCATTGTCAAAACTGGAGCAGATAATAAACAGGACCGTGGAAATGTTGCAGGTCTTGTCTAATATCACTGTAAGATTCTGCAGGTTTTTGTGGCGATTTTATCGAAACCAGTTACGTGCTTGTGTTGAACTGGTGACAAATCAGGCTAAAGCTAACTATAAGTTTCATTATTCATTAACTTTCTGTTTGACTTTTCAAGCCATTTTTGTCATAACTTTCTTTGCTGAACCCAAGGTTGAAATCTTAAAAACCAAATAATTGTTTCATTTGACTGTCTACAAAAACCTTGAGTATACAATATAATATTAGAAATACCTACAATAAAACATTCAGGTGCAAGAATTATGAATTGTTATTTTTGCTTATGTTTTGACTTAATAAAATTATTTCACCGTTGAGACGTCATGCTTAAAAAACTTATTTAACATACTTGTTATGTTGATTCTCTAATTTATGTTACATGTAATTGTTAAAAGTCTGCTCTCAAAGGATATGTCAATCCTAACTTAACAGCTCACTTAACTCTTTATGCATTAGATTGTGTGTTAAATGGGCTGTGACATCTGTTTTGTATCTCCTCCTTTTAATGATTGTTTTTTGTAAATGTATGTGGCCTCGTATTATTGTTATTTTCCATATTTTAACAGAGACAAGTGAGGTGAAATCAAAGATTCCTGAAGATCTTATCACTTATCTCGCTCATGGCAGTGAACCACTCACTTGAAGATTAAACCAAGTCTACTCCGCTTCAGAGAATTGCCCTCTTAGATGCCTCTCACTCCCTGTGTTTGCAAATGGCTTGCTGTCTGAAAGACGAGCTCCTCTGTTCCATCTGCCTCAGCATCTACCAGGACCCCGTCAGCTTCGGCTGTGAGCACTACTTCTGCAGAAAGTGTATCACTGAGCACTGGAGCAGGCAGGAACCTCACGGAACGAGGGACTGTCCCGAGTGCCGGAGGACCTTCACCGACCCTCTCCTCTCGCCGAGTCTCAAGTTGTCCAACATTGTGGAGCGCTACTCGGCATTCCCGCTGGACGCCATCCTCAGTGCTCAGAGGAGCTCCTACCCCTGCAAGGACCACGAGAAGGTCAAGCTCTTCTGCCTCACTGACAAAAGTCTGGTGTGCTTCTTCTGTGACGAGCCAGCTCTACACGAGCAGCACCAAGTAACCACTATTGACGAGGCCTACGAGGAGATACAGGTCAGTCATAGCACACGCACTCTCTGACAGCTCATTAGCAAGGGTGAAGCTGACATTTTTTCAAAACCCATCACCACTCTGCGCCACATACAGGCAGTTATGCTTATTCACCCCTTGGGAGCTGCCACAGAGCAGCTCCAACAGAGCAGTTTGGGGATTTAGTGGTTTTCTTATGAGTACTTTTAGTACAGAAGGTTCTGAGGACTGAAATATATATAATTCACTTTTCCCTCCCTTGTGCCTACATTACCTGACTCATCTCAGTTCAGCTGGGTGTGATTCTTTCCCTATTTTTTTTTTTCTTAAGAAAAATAATTCTACAACTCCTTTTTTATCTTGCTACGTTTATTTCACATTCCACAAATGTAAATTCTGGAAGCATTTAAAAGAAAGTCAAATTACAAACATTCCATTGAAAAGAGTAATGTGCTGCATTTGTTTGTTTGTTTGAGAGTGTCAGAGTGTTCTGTATTGTAGATATATTTTAGTATATTTTAGATAAGCTGTGGCTTGTCTCAGTGAAGGGATTTTGACATTGCAAGGACATAAGTGGTGATGGGAACTATTTGGCTGATCATTAAGAGCCAGCTCTTTCAGCCTCCAAATGGCCCCTTTTGTAGTACCATATCTGGATTTTCTAAATTAACCAAAATTATCTTTTTTTTTACCTTAATGTGCACATCTTTTACTAATATTGTTCAGTGTAAGTAATCAAAAACTTAGAATTCACAGAATGCCATGAACATCCTGACAGCCTGCTCATTGTTAAGACCTTGTGTTAGAACTGAATAGAAAAGGTTCTGGATTATATGAAACAAATGCTTTATAGGATCATTCACTTTCAGAGAGTGTACACGGGCAGATGTTAAGTGTTTCTGTGTTAAGTGAAATTGGAATACTAAAGTTTTACTCAGGATTTTTTTTTTAATGACAGTGACTTGGAATATTCCTAACAAAGCTTAAGCTAATGTGTCATGTGTGTTTACGCTGACTCACATTTTCCAAAGTAAAAAGGAAAGGCTCTGTGTTCGCTTCCTTCTCAGTGCTTTGGATAATTCAATTCCCACTGAGCCAAAATCCAATAACTGTGAAACAAAGCTCCTAATCCTGCCCCTTCCTTGCTCCAGCGTGCAAAGAAACACACTCCAGTTTAATTTCATGTTACCTGTCCCATTTCTTACATTTGCTGTTGCAGATGTAGATATTCAGGTCTGCTTCATGTAACATAAAAATGTTTTTTTTTTTCCATTTTACTTGGCAAACAGCAAGGTGAACTCTCTGATAAGAAGCAGACTGAAGTATTTATGGTTTAACACTCAGTTATGCAATGTTGAAGAGTACAGCTCAGACTAACTCTTAGGCCACAATGAATGTTGTTTTAGCATAATAACAATTTTTCTGATTCATAACGTAGAGTTAAATCAAATCTGTTTTGTAAACCCAATATTTTTTAAAAGGCTGTAACTTTGGTTGTTACTCTATTATGCAGAAAGTCCCTGCTTACTTAAGAAACTACACCAATGAGATGGCCTCAACCTTTGACTCTATTATAATGCAGTCAAAGGTTGATTACAATGATTATATATTTTAGGGATTCTGATCTTAAGTTTTAACTGACCTCTTACCCTCTCCTAATGATGTACATTTGAAGCTCTAGAATTTCTAGAAGCTCTTTAATGCTCTAAATCTGAGATGCATCTAGTGAATAGAGGATTCTGTGAGGGCAAATTGAAAAGCTCCACCTGCACAAAATTACCTCCACTAAGGTGGCTGTAAAAGGAGAATGAAGAATTAAAACATGAAATAAACGATGTGTACATGAGTTGAATTAATAGATTACATGCAAACATAGTAAGGTGGTTAGTGGGGAGTATAGAGCCTCAGTTTTGCCCTTCTGTGTTCTGCATTAAATGTAATTAACAGTGCTGTGAACATCAATGCTGTCCGTAATTTCCAATCAGGCTCTGTGCTGGAAGCCTGAGAAAGGTCAAAACTGTGTAATCTTGGAGCAGAAGTAATTAGGCCCAGCACAAGATGTTTCTCTTTTCTTGGATACCAGCTTGTCCCTCTGCTTGGAGCTCTTTTCAAGGCGGCGATCTGGCATTTTGTATTCTGGCAGGAGCTTTGGAGGCTTCCCAGATCTACAACACTGAAAGAGAGTATGAGCGCACAGAGGCCCCATCAGAAAACAGCCACGTCCCATGATGAGCTTGGCATGCTCGCCTCCTCACATCTACAAGTAGGGTGGTTGAACATCCCACCCTTATGAGACAAATACAGTCATCAGAAGGATGGAGCAGATGGTGTCATGTTCATATGAGATTAAAAAGCAAATGTTATCAGGAACACATCGTCTGTCATCAAGAACTTCACTCTCTGAAGTGATTTGTTGTAGGACGAGCTCAAATACGCGGTACACCGTGATATTAGGCAACTTACAAGTTTACTCATAATGTCTCCTTCCAGTGAGCAGACAGGACCTGTGACCTGTGTCAGCTGCAAACTAAATGTGTGACAGCTGCGCCTGCAGGCACAAACTTCACTTTTAGCGTGAGGCTCAACAATGCTTCACTAAAGTGCCGCAACAGTATGGTGAGGATGTGTTAAAGTGCAGCAATCAGCTCCAGTGTTTTGACTATCCAGGCGAGAGGGGTGCATGCCGTGCCAGCTTGGTGGTGGCCTTGGTGGCCTCCTTTAAAATAAAACTTAAGGGCTTTTTTAGGGTGGGAAAGTTTGTAGAAGAGGGTGATTTGGTAGGTCGAGAGCCAAAGCTTGGCCTTTGTTGTGTTGAATTGTTTTCAATTTTGGCAGATGGGATTTTGGATTGGCTTGAACTGTCTCTGCTTCTGTGCCTCCAAAAGCTGTTGTTACACATGAGTTACATGATGAGTTTGAACCATTTGGTGCATTTCAACCAAAAAAAAAAATAAAAAATTAGAGCCTGAAAAGCTGATTCCCAACAAGCAAGTTTTTCTTGGGAACTGAAGTAAGCATGTTAAATTCTACAGGTACATTGTACATTGTGCAACACACTCTGGTGATGATGTATCCTTGATAACACGGTTGAAACTACTGGGTGGCTAACCAGCACCAAGGTTCTTAAGAATCCTAATTAGAACCGGTTGAGGCACGAGAGCCAGTCTCATGGAAAATCACCCTCCATGTCCAACCGCCCTCCAAGGCCTTATATGCTGTTCTCTGTCTGTGAAGAATTTCTAAACAATCTGTCGAGAGCTATTGCTTTGTTCCAAGCAAGAACATAAAATATCGTTATTTCCGAGAAACAATGGCTATCTTTTCCTGTCCATTTTCCCAGCAGTGTTCGCTTTGTGGTTGTCGTCCTCTCACCTCATCACATGCTAAAGGAGCAGGATGATGTGGACATGTCCTCCATCACCTTGTTGTTTTTAAAACGGCTATCTTCAGTCAGCAGAACACTGTTGATGACTGTGCTTAGCAATCAGAGCTTCATGGAAAACAAAGTCCAAATTCAAAATCATCAGTAGACACTCAGACTCAGACACTTGAATCAACCCCTGCAGCCACTGTGATGAAAGACAGAAAAATAAAAAAAGTCTGTGACGTCCCAGAACTGCTGTGTGCTGCTCTCAGTGAGACAGAGGCTGAATAAAGAAACCCTTATTTTGGTGACACATGTAACAAAGAGGGCTTAAACTGTCAAAGTTTGCAACATGTTCGCATCATGACTTTAATTCACTGTTACAACACAATTTAGTATTCCTGAATTGTCCATGTCAATACTTGGAGTTGTTATTCTCAAACAGACCAGATTCCCAAAGGGCTCAGATAAACAGCACTCTCGTGTTAAGTCATGCCACCGCTGCCTTAACTCCGTGCTGACAGTGTGTTTGGCTGGCCAGTGACGAGGGCAGTCCTTGGTTGGTCTGTGGCAGGCTGTAATCTCCTTAGCCTGGCATGTCACACCGCTGACCTTAGGCCTCCAGTCTTGTTGCTGTGTTGAGAGCTTTACCTCCTGCTGATTTGCATCCTTTTCCCCCCTAGTAAATGCTCCTGTGGCCAGAGCTGTAATGCACAAGCACATCCAAGCACCCGACCTTTGCAGGGTGACGCACACGCAACGAACAAATGCTCACCCAACACGTAATTGCTTGCCTGTGCACGGTCCTCAGCACGAAGGATATTTAGGTAGGATCGAGGAGGATTTGCCGGTAGCCCTGCATTTGCTTCAGGGAGCGGAGATTTCACAGGGAACTAATGCATTCTGATTAGGAGAGGTTTTATTCCACCAATCAAATTACATTGCATTAAACACAATTTTAACATAATACACAAGAGCAGAAAACCACTCTTAAAGCAAAATTATGTCAGAATTCTTGAACTAAAACTTGAAATGAAGCCACAATCTGTACCAGAAATTTCCAGGTTCTTATCACTTTAATCCTCCGTTACTTTGTTCGTAAATTGTTATTGTCTTTTTTCTATTGGCCTGTCAGTTTTAATTTAAACTCATTAAATGAGGTTATAACCAGAGAGCCAGACATTATTATCCACTGAGCTACATCCCTCACCCTGTAAAGTGCGTGCTTTATGTTCTGGGAAATAATACCTTTTATTTTAGGCAACATGGTTAATGGCGGTGAGATTACAGCCTCCCTCCCTCAGTCATGTTACACTTGGAGCGCTGGCGCCATCTTAACTAGAAGTTGGCTGGATCGCTGTAACCCTGATCGGAGCTGGACGAAGCTGTGCACGTATTATCACACCACTGTGGCTTAAAGTTGGCAGTCAACTCCTGCAGAGGACAAAGTGGAGGCCACAGCAGCCACTGCGCCTTAATGTGATGATCGAGACTGTCAGTTGGCTGTGTGCAACCGCAGTATTGCAGGGCGAGACAGAGTCTCCCTACTGTCTACTCGCCCTGGGGATGTGTTTCCGCTCTACTTGACAGTGGTTTAAGACCAGATTAAGAGGGAAACTAAGACCGCAGCTCTTGGTTATTCATGCGTTTTCGGAATTTAACTTTTGTTGCAGAGAGTATAGATACTGTAGGTGGTATAGCAGCAGGCAGCTGTGCATTGATGCTGGTCTTAAAAAAAACCCACGCAGCTGAAGAATTACATGATTACTGTGGCGATGAGTCACCCGCCCAGACTTGTCACTCAGAGTGTCCAGATGCACCTGCATGCTATCCTCTCTCATCGCCGGTTATTTCTTCCGTATTCAGACACAAACAGAAGGGTTATCAATGGAAACCTATTCAGAATGTTTCTTGTCAGCCTCACAGTTGCTCAGTGCGGCATTTAAAAAGACAGAATGAGCATGCCGGCCTTTTTGAAGTGTTTCTCTGATGGTTTAAAAAACAGGGCTGTCTTTCACTCTCTGTCAGAGCCCAGCTAAGAGCTCTTTCTCTGTGAGCCTGCCATCACCACGCATGGCCGTGCTGCTGCAGTAATGAGTCAGGCAATTTCAAGGGCACCCACGGCTGCCGTCCCCCTGTGGCTCTCCTCAGTCTGCTCTCCTTTCCTCTAGCTCATCCATCTCTTTTTTTTTCTTTTTTTTTTTAACCACCCCTGCTCGTTCTTCTCCCTTAATCTTCTCGTATCTAAGGTATGGTGAGGAAGCAAAGCAAACTGCAAGTCCCCCACCCATCTTATTTCCCACCACCCACCCACCCAGAAGCAAGTGAGTTTGTCCAGCTTGGCGGTCAGTCAGTTTGGTGTGGCAGAGAGGCTGCGTTCATGCGGAAATGGAGCCACAGGGAAAGACAGAACGGTCATGTTCTATTAGAAGAGTGCTGGCATAATATCCTCATCCAGAGAGAGGCAGTAGCTTGTGCTGCACTTATCACTGATACTACTGATGATGCTTGAGGCAAGACTGAGCCAGGCTGCATGTTTACTTCAGCTCATGCTGTTGCTAGATTAGCAGATAAACAGCTGCATGCTGCTACGTCCATCACACAGAACATTTCGTCTTGTTTAGATGATTACTTTGGCTAGCGCTTAAGTTAAGTGAGTCAGATGACAGTGCATCTGTTTTGCATTAGAAATGTTTATATGTAGCCCTTCTGCACAGAAGAGTCTGTTTGTAATTTGCCATATGTTTTCTAGCAAGTAAAAATGAGGGCTTATTTTAATAGGGGGAAGGGAACATGCAGGTAAAAGATGATCTAAAGCTACTCATCCTAAGTGCATAGAGAGCAAGAAGAATAACTAATAAGACTGCAAAGATAATAAGAATCTCTTAGAAATTATTTGTTGCTAACGAGTACTTCCTACTTGCTCGTTGATGGCTAAGGAGGCCTTAGTAGCTGTTGAACCCACAGAAATAACCTCAAACTGCATGTTTCCTTTAAGTTTTATTTTAATTTGGTAAATTTCTGAGTCTTTATTTTGAAATGTCTACTTCATCTCTTTTAGAGTGAGGTTGATTCAATGTCATGATTGTTTTAGAGGATACAGAGCAGTTTGCATTGCTCTTAAACTAGTTGGATTATTCTGAGAGGTGTTTCTAATTTCTAGTTTTGTTCATGTAAATGGAATAGGCAAATTAGTCGAAACACATCTCAGTATAATGCAGCTTCCAAACAACAGCTTCAGAAATTACAACTATTTTGAAACATCCCTTCAGTTATTGCGTAAGCAGTTATTGCATTATCAATGTCATAAAGGCAGTTTATTGCAGGGCTGTTATATAAGACTGCTTTTAATAGGAGAATTTTACTGAGTAAACTGACTGAGTGCATACATACATGCTTAGCCACATTTCTAGTCTTAGTCTTACTGTTCAAAGCATTTCAAAATATTAGTTAGTATTGACCCATTCACACACACATTTATATACTAACAGCAGGATCTTCTTTACCAAGGTGGCACTCTGCTAATCAAGATTGATTACACACATTCACACATGGATAGATGAGCCATTGGGACCAATTCAGGGCTCGGTAACTTGTCCAAGGACACTTTGAAAACCATAGAAGCTTGTAAGTTTTGCTAGTGGATCATCTGCTCTATATCTGCAGAAATGTGATTCATTATCTGTCACAATTTTCAAACTCCCACACGTCTCAACCCTACTGATTCATTTACAGTGATGCATTAAAAATGAATGCGTTGTTCCTGTTGAATGACATCACTAGCAGAACCTGTGCCTCCCAGTTAAACCTGGAGGTCACCAGAGTGCAGAACGTGCTGTAGCTGCTCTGGCAGGCCAGAGAAGGAGAGAGGAAGGATCATTAGAGAGGAGAGATTTACTGGTCATTCTAATGAGTGAAAGGCAAAGTGCTGTCCTTTAAGTTTTGAGGCTTAAAGTGAGGCTTAATGCTGAGCTCAGACCTCCTTAATGTGAGGCAGATCAACAGGGAGAGCAGCCTGCGCACCCATGACACTGCCATAAAGGTTTTGTATAATGAAAAACACCAGACGGGGAAAGATTTTGTATAAATGGGTCTGTTTTTTCTCCAGCTACTTTAGAGGTAGAAAAGCCTTTAAAAGTAGTAAATATAAAATGAGAGCTTGAAGAAGATAGGTTTCTGGCAGAGGCAATTGCAGAGCTTGGTAAATGTTAAAAATCCATGAGAGGCGAGTGATCGCAGAGCAGCTATTATTCAGGCTTCTCTGACTTTCAGTTTTTGTCAGTTGGATATTTGGGTGGATGTGAACTGCTGTACCACTGCAGCCTTTAGACTCTGAGCCCTGCATTGCTTGATTAGCTGGGGAATTAAGACAGATTATAGGCCATTGTTCTCGGGGGTCTGGGCAGGTCCGGACGGGGCTGTAATCTCTTGTAATGCCCTGTCTCCGTGATTTGCTGCAGATGATTTAATTATGGAAGACGTGCTGCTGGTATGAACCTCATTTACTGCAGAGCTTCCAATCAGCCAGATCTGACCATCTTTATAAGTCAAGCAGTGGCTCGTTGGATGGGAAGGAAAGAAGGCTGAGGAGGTTTACCTGTAGAACGACTCTTTAGGAGGAGGTGATGGACAGGCCGCCACGTGCTGGGAAAGCTCTCACATGCTCGTTCTCAGTCTAGTTTTAGCTGTGGGATTAGGAAAATGGCATCAAATTAAACACCAGTTCTTTGCAAAACATTTGTGTAATTATCAGTCAAGAGGAAAATTAAAACGGTTAAATAATAAGGCTTGGTGATTATGCTGGGAATGGAAAACACCAATGAAAGAGAATAAAAGTTTTGCATGACTGCTCAGGTTCAGCCCGCATAATATTGATACCCTCATTAGCTATTTTAACAACCTGAAACTCTCTCAGTGTGATTTATGGCCAATTCAGTTTCCCTGGCCAGGTATTCTTAGAGCTTGTTTATTTCCCATAATGCTTTTAGCATGCATCAGAGCACAAAGCAATCAATGAGGAGCAGCCAGCTGTATTGTCTGTCCTTACCCTGGTTCCTCTACTCATCATGACTCTCAGTCTGCACATTAACAGAGGTTTTCTGATCCAGGAAACTTCTGCTTTATAGTTTAGGCATTTAGCAGAAGTTCTTTCCTAACTGCAGATAATCAACTGTAGCTTTAAAACAAGTGAACATTCATCGAGCATTAAAAGCGTATGTAGTCACGTTTAGAGGGCTGTGAAAAGCATGAGAGGTAATTTATGAACTTGTTTGGCTATCACTCTGATATATAAAAGTGGCTGAGAAAACTTGACTTTGTTCACCTTCCTTATAATATAAGTTGGTTGGGGTTTTAAATCATGCTATGTTTAAAAAATGAGGCAGATGCAATGGGGAATGGTTGCCCCATGGATGCATCTGTTGTCACACATATGATTTTGACATCTAAAACTGAGCATTTTGGAAATGGTCTTTAAAGTGAGTACATCTGTAAAATATGCATTTTAAACAGGATGAGGAAAACTAAGCTTTTGAAATTACGTGAGCCTGATTGGGAGCCCTGTGGCACTAAAGATAAGACAACAGTGTGCTGAATATAATCCACATCTTTTTTTAAATGCCAATTTAAGTGCCAGTCACATTTACAGTTGTTGTAATGATGCACATTTCTGATTACACTGATTTGCTCAGAATCCCAGCATGGAAGCTCAGGAATTACTGTGTTTTCTGATTAACAAGTGGCATTTATGAGTCGTTATCAGATCACAGTGTTGTTGAGTTTCCTACAAAGGAAAAATATGTAAACGAAGATGACTCATGCATTCTGCTGCATTTCAACATAGAAACAGGAGTAGGCTGAACAGAGGTGATTGAGCTGAGAAATACACTGTTTTTCTCCACTTCTTACCAAATGTGAAAGCAAAGATTTTTTTGCTGACCAAAGTAGGACAATTTAGCTGCTTTTTTGTAATGATCAGACACTTCAGATATGGCCGGATAGCTCTACAACAAATAAAAAGGTCTGAAAACACACCCGCAGACAAAGACTATTTCAAACATAAACAATATTTGCTTTAGCTTCAGCCGACTTAGTGTGGGTGTATTTCAGTATTTATTATATTATACTGGTAAATGCGGTAGAAGATGATCTTTTCTGAGGAGGTTGAATGGAGAGTTGTAGTCTTGTGCTGTATGTGGTTTACATCCGTTTCTCTAGTTTTCACTATTTCATTTTATTGATGTAGAAGTTTTGCTTATCTGGCATGTAATTTTAAGCTAGATCTTGGTCAACTGCTGTTGCTTGTTTGAAAAGTTCCCTGAAAACAATCCACAAAAGAAAATTACAGTGACTGGCTGAAGCAAGTAAAACAGACACTGACTTTTCAAAGGTAGACCACTTTGACACTTTTTTTTCCACTGTGAAATAAAAGTTACTCGGTAAACTTAACTTTTGTATTTTGTTTGCACAGCATGCGATGTTTTCCTTGTATACGGCCGTGACTTCCTCACAATTGTGATTGAAATGGAGACAGTATATCCTTTAAGACTGGTCTTAATCATATTCAGTATATATGATTTTTTTTGGAAGCCTAAATAAGACTTGTGTGGGTTAAAATTGGTCAATGTTGTACATATATG
>JAQNCA010000014.1:10688534-10715829 GCA_029783725.1 Acanthurus tractus
TCACATACAGATCGCTATATATGGCTTCAATAAAAAGTCATGTCTTTTACCACTTTTTTTTATTTACACTTAAAATTAACAAGGATTTTTTTTGGCAATAAAAAGGAGTCTTTACTCCAGATAACACACAAAAGGAATATTTCAAAGATAGAAATACATTTTTTAGTGAGAGACAGAAATTTGGACATTGGTTATGGAAAAATATGATTCTTGTCATTGTTTATTTTCATTTTTCAAATTTTGTTGCCCTCTCTTTAAAAGCACGTAACCAAGTGACAGTAATGCCTCAGGTTTAATTCTGGATGAGGGGCATTGTTTCATATTAGTCTCCTTTTTTCCATTCTGTATCTAATATCAAAACTTTAAGATCAGGCATACTACAAAATCTATTTCTCAAGACCCGCAAAATAGATCACATTTCCCTTCACTGTGTTACTGTCACATTGAAAGCCAGACAACACAACCTGCACAGCTGGACAGACGACTGGACAGCTGTGCGACAAAGAAATGTGCTGGAGAAAAATACATTTAGACTCTATGAGGCATTAACATGAAGAAAGAAGCATCTTTAAGCGCCTCGTAGAGAGCCTGCGGATAGAGGGTGTTGTGCTGTACAAATTGCAAAGCCCCATGCAGCAATTTTGTGTTTTGATATTAGCTACAAAGATGGAATTGATTTAAGCTGAGCAAGAGTGAGACACTCGTTGTTTTTGAGGAGGGAGGCAGAAACCAGGAGCATGTATGAATCAAAACACGCTCATTTTTCATTCATGACCTCATGGTTCATAAACTCTTCAGTGCATATTTTAAACCACGGTGTCATCTTCGTGTGACTCGCTGCCTGTGATGAAATGTTTTTGTCTGAGAGATTTTCAGAGATCAGTTCTTAACCTTGACATGATCTGTCTCATAAAGTTCTGGAGCAGGGTGGATGGTTTACTCACTGCCTCAGCATAAAACACGTTTACACAGCATCTGCAATGATAAAGAAAAATGAGGTGCTGTGAATGACACTGCAGTCCTCGCCTTCCCGTTTGTCAAAGCTGGGTCAAAACATATTGATGCATTTGTTTTGTTGGTGTGTCCTTTTCTTCTCAGATCCATGACTGGATGTTTACCAAGGCTGAGTTTTTCCATCCAGTGTTGAACCGAAAAGTGAAATAAATGTGGATTCTTTTTGCTAAAACTGTCTCTTCCCTCGTCTCTCTTTTATGTCTTTTCAGTGCCAGCAGCGTTGACCCTCGACCCCATTACAGCCCATCAAAGACTGATCCTCTCAGACGACTGTACCATAGTGGCTTATGGGAATCTCCATCCGCAGCCTCTACAGGACTCCCCGCGCCGCTTTGATGTAGAGGTGTCAGTTCTTGGCGCAGAAGGCTTCGTGTCGGGGGTCCATTACTGGGAGGTGATGGTGTCGGAGAAGACCCAGTGGATGATTGGCGTTGCAAACGAGACGGTCAGCCGCAAGGGCAGCATCCAGATCCAGCCCAGCCGAGGCTTCTACTGCATCGTCATGCACGACGGCAACCAGTACAGCGCCTGCACCGAGCCCTGGACCCGCCTCAACGTAAAGAGCAAGCTGGAGAAGGTGGGGGTCTACCTGGACTACCCCAAAGGCCTGCTCATCTTCTACAATGCAGATGACATGTCCTGGCTCTACACCTACAGGGAGAAATTCCCAGCGAAGGTCTTTCCCTACTTCAGTCCGGGCCAGAGCCACGCCAATGGCAAGAACGTGCAGCCGCTGCGAATCAACACTGTACGCCTTTAAGACGCCACCCACACACGTACACACATCTATGGTCGAGATTGTCCTGACAGATGAATCCATCATAGGTGCACTCACAGGATTTTTGTGTAGGTTTCAAAAGAAAAGAAATACGTTTAAAAGTGTTTAGGGTGTTTAAAATGTTTATTTCACTCAGTTCAGTTAAGAATTGTGCTCGATGTTGCTCTTAAAAAAACCTGCGCTGTTTTCTGTGACTTGAAACGACTACACGATATTGACCTGCACTTGAGCCTCATTTCACATCTTTAAATTTAAAAAAAAGTTGACGCTAAATGGAGACCCCTGGGCCCCTCTGGGGTCTGTGGCAGTGACGATGAAAACAAAAAAAAAGGTGATTTCTCCTCTTAAAGTGACTGTCCCAGGCCCACCTTGCACACTCCCAGGGGGCGCCGCTCTCATTGTCAAGCTCCAGGCTTATCAGACTCGACATCCCCTCTCTGTCCTGGCAAGTGGACACTGAAGACTGGTCACTTGTTGTCTTTGTGCTGTACAGTTGGCTTTGCTTTGTGTGATTGACGGCATTCGGCTCCCTTTTTAAAATTTTTTTTTATTTTTGGCTTCAGTTTGGCCAAAAATTTACCCTGAACTTGTCAAGTGTGTTTCATTTCCGTCTCAGATCACAATCTTGGTTCCTGCAGCAGGTCCCATCTAGGTGTCTGTTCAGTCTTTTATCATTGCAAGGAGATATCTCTTGTTGTGTGTGTGTGTGCCACCTTAAACAAAGTGAATGAATTAAAAGGAAGTTAAAAAACTGAACATTCCTATCCACTGCCTGATCCTACCCAGGTGCTGAAGGAGAGTCTGTTAGGAGGTGGAGGACGTCCAGAAATATGCTGCTATTGGTGGAGTAAGAACTTGCATGTTTGTATATAGAGAATCAATGGTTAAAAGGAATATATCTCTCATCATGCTGGCTCATGTTTTAGTTTCCGCTCTCTACCCAAAATTAAATTTAAACTGGCCTTCAATAAGCATTATACTTTGGGGGTTTTTTTGTCCACTTCAGTGATTCAAGTCGTTTTTTAAAAATCAAAACAATCAATTTAAAAGTAATACTTCTCGAATGTGAACATTTCAAAGGTAAAAGATGAGTTACTGTTCAGAAATGCCACAGAAACCAACTGTTCTACTTGTTTTAAATTGAATCGTTTTTATTTTAAAGAAGTCCGGTGGTTTTGCTTCGGGAAATGGCAATTATCAAAGAGGATGGTGATGGGTGGATGAACTTCAGCACTAACATACACACCAGAGCAACTGGCATTCCCAAGGCGACTGCTGTGTTACATAATCACTAAATCACTGATAATTCCTCGGAGGCTTCACCCATGTTTATTCCTTCCTCCCCACGTGCCTCAAGTGCTCTTGTTTGTTAGTTGTTGAACACAAGTCCTGCAGAATCTGCTCTAAGAGGCTCCGGTCGCTCTGCCAAGTCCAGCATGCTGAGAGGTGTGTGTGTATGTGTATGTGTATGTGTGTGTGTTTGTGTGTGTGTGTGTGTGTAGGCATGTGGACGGGTCTGTTTGTGCGGCCTGGTTCAGCTCTAAATTTAAATCCAGCTTTGGTTGCGCACGATAAGGCCCATCTGGCCGTTGAAGCATAACCCCCTCAGTGGCCAAAAGTGATGATGACAAAATAACTTTCAAGTAGAACTCAAAAAAAATGTTTTCTTTGATAAATCTACAACAGCAAAAAAAAAGGACAAAAATCTCACCTTTCTTCCTCATTTGCCACTGTACATCTTTCATTTCTATGTGTGTTGTCTGTGTTGTCTCTTTGAAAGAAAAGTGGGGCAGTGCCCTTGTTTTTGTAGGATTTGATTCCAGTATTTGCAGTATGATACGAAAAAAAAGGGTCAGATTGTGAGCATCTGCAAGTTATTCTTGGTCTTTGTTTTAACGTAACGCAGATCAGCAGGGGCCTGTTTCAAGAAGCAACTCTGTTGTCTGAAAAACTGCTGAATTAAACCTGGAATAGGTATTTTTACATCCGTCTATTTTCAGGGATTCACTCAGCAAATGTATCCAGATGACTCTGTAAACCTGCTTTGTGAAACAGGATTTATATAAATATGTATTCAGATAATATTTACCAGAAAGTTTTGACAATCAGGACAGTATTTAGTTATTTTACTTCTCTGTAAATTGTCCTTGAGAAGTAAATCTGAACCAGCAGGTGCTTCATGCGGGTTAAAACAAAAGCTTAAATTTGACCCCAGTTTGCCGAGTTGCAGACTTCAGGTTGGTCCGCTTCATTAAAGACTTTCTGTATGAATATTAAGAAGGAGATTATTGTGATGTGGTGTTGGGTTTCTGGTGGTGGTTATGACGCTAATACTTTAAAATTATGATAATGACTATGACACTTTTAATGATTATAATGATGATTGTGTCTTTTGATGATGGCAGCTGTGCACCCATCATTGTGTGAAACACACTAGTGTGCTTTGCTGCTGGAGGTTTGTGGGAAATGTTTTAATGTAAAATAAATTACTGTTTAAATCAGCCGGTCTCTTCAACTTTGTCCTGGTTTGGATTTGCATCAGTAACGTTGCGCCAGTTAGTTTTCTTCCCTGATATTGAGCACATATACAACACCAGTGCTAACTTTTACTGTGTGAAACTCTCTGAAAACTTTTTTTTAATGTATGTAGCATGAGCTTAAAGGTTCTGTGGTGCTATTAAGTATGCAGTAGTCTCAATGAGTCCATGATGGGGCAAATACCAATCTGGCATATTAGATAAATACAACTTAAGTTTCCAACCAGGAGTTCATCATCTCCAAGGGGTCACAAACTAGATCTGAAAGATCATGAGAGGATTAATAATTTAACAAGGATGAAAAAATAATGTGTCTGCCACATAGAATATGGTAATAGTTTCTCACTTATTGCAAATCTTTTGAAATGCTGGATAGTTTCATGTCCTCAAGTCTCACAACTCAAGTCTACCGTCGTGCCAGCGGCTCTGTGAGGCTGCAAAGGCACAGTGACGCTTTAAGGTAAATGCTAAAATTAGCATGCTAATGTCACAATGGTAACATTAACATACAGATTTTTTCAGCAGGTTAAACATCTTCACTGTTTTACTTACTTACTAATTGGCCCTGAGGTGCAGCTGAGGCTGATGGGAATTGCATTGTGTTTGATAGATATTTAGTTGTAAGCCAAAGTCAGACATTTATAACTTTGATCCACTCAGGACACAACATAAGAAGTCAAACATCAAAGCTGTCAAAATTATGTCACCCAGTCTAATGTTAATATCCACTTGGCATCAAAATGTCACTTTTAACAGACACTACTTGTCTTAAAAACCTGGTAGCCATTGCTAAATAACTCTAAACAAGCTAAGTGGCTAGTTAGCTCACAGCTGATGGTCATTTACACTTTCATTCACAAACAGACATCTGCTAGGAGCCAGAGAGATTGTCTGTCTTATCACATGACATGTAACAGCTATAGACTGCAGGGAGCCTCAACTCTAAATATTCAGTGTGAGAACAAAGTACAGATGCGTAAGCCTGCATAAAAGCTCACCATTGGGTGACTGCTTCAGTCATCTTTCTCCTCCCTTTCAGTCTCTGCATGTTACTATTTTGCCAGTTGCTGCATCAGACACTGTAGTCCCCCCTAAGGCAACTGTGATTGGCTTAAAAAACACAAACAAGCCAGAATTATTTTTTCAGCCTAAAGCAAAATAAAAAAATGGGTGCAGGCAGACCTTCCTGCAGTGCTGACTCAGTGCTGTGGAGATACAGCCGGCTAAGTGAGACTGTGCAGACAGAGACGGGTGGCCTCTGTCACGACATTCAGGAGACAAACAAGCTAACTGGGGCAAAACAACTTTTATGACTACTTTTAGACCGATTTTTAAAGTTGGTCTTTTTATTTAGTAGTAAAAATATCCTGAACACCACCACTGACTATAGAAAGAACCTCATACAAACTAACTTGAAGAATCAAAACTTACCTTTAAGAGACATTAATCTCTGTACTAACTGTCATGGTATTTTATTCAGACTGACATTATCATCCATGGAGCCCCTTAGTGTGGCTAAAAACCATCTAAAAGGGAAAAAAACACTCTTAGCTTTAAGCGTTTGCACTTCATAAAAACATGTAACCTTGGCAAGGATTCATGGGTTTATTTGGTTCATTTCAATAGCCCACGGGCTAAAAAAAACTCTGCTGTAGAGGCCCTATGTGTCCATTTTCTTCTATACTGACACTAGTTTTATGTTTTAATCATAAGTCACCGAAGTAAACTGGATTTATCACATTACAGTGAGAGCAAGAAAATCAACATAGTCAAAGCAGAAACTCTCAAAATGAAACATAACTGGGAGGCAGACTAAAATTAAAATGCAGGAAGTCTTTGCCTCTACTTGTCAATACCTGCTCCGCTTCACTAAGATTTTCATACCAGGCATTTTAGTTGAGATGTGCCAAACTCTCAGCTCGGCTAAGCCATCCAGCAGGGAGGTGGGAAGATGTGAACTCCTTTTATTATTATTCTTTATTTTGGCAGAGGATGAGGCCCAGGCGTGTGATTTGGTGAATAAAAAAGATGTCAGCATGGGCTCAGTGTTCCCGAGCTGCACATGAGCCACAGCTTTCAGCGGGTCCTCCTCGTTTGCCATCTGTGACGTGCTTTAATGACTGGCTGATAAACTGGAGGAGGATGAATTGTCATACAGTTTGATAAAAGATCTGAGTCATGCAATGCATCAGAAACCCAAAAAGTAATGTTTTTTTGTGTAAATTTACATCCCGCCGCTTTACTCTGTCACACTCCAAAGCCATTGAGCCTTGTTGCATCACGATTACAGCTGTTCCATCACAAACTGTGCAGTTTTTGTGCCTTTTTTTTTTTCACAGCAAACCCTCAGGACAAGTGGCTTCATATCTCAGCTTTGATTCAGGGTATTTTTCTTCACCTCTCACTCCTGTGATAGAGACATTTTTATCCGAGGAGAAGGTGTCCATCCTGTAATCGACATTTTTACCCGAGGGGAAAGTGTCCATTAAAAAGTCACTCAGCTCTCCTTTGAGAGACCCGTATCTGATTCCAGTCTGATGTGGCCCTCCTGAGGCAGGAGTGTAAGGTTTTTAATCATCTAAGTGATGGAAAAAGGCTGAAATGAAGGCTCACTTCCTCCATTACCTACAGTTAAAGAACATGAGCTGCAGATGAAATGCTGCCTTTATGAACAGATCTACTGTCTCGCTCGCATTTTAGGGTTATGTATTATATTAAATTTTGTTTGAGGTTGATTATTATTCAAGAACAATGAGTAAAAACATGTTTTAGAGCTGAAAACATTAGTTGATTACTTGTGTGATGGGTGACAGACAATTGATCGCAAACTGTTTGGGTTTTTGAAAGTCTTTTAAGTCATTTATCAAGGGAATATACCAAATTTAAGCTGATCCCAGCTAAAGAAATCAGAGAATTTTCAACTTTAATCACTTTTAATCATTGAAAATTAAATTTGAGCTGTTCGATTGACAAGACAAATAACTTGAAGCTGTCGCATTGGACTCTGGAATCATACAATTGGCATTTTCACATTATTTGCTGAACAATGTTTCTAGTGTTTTCATTGCCAGTTATCTAAAACAAAACTAACAGATTGATCAAGAATAAAGATTTTCATTTATAGCAGCCGTATACTTTCTAGGGTCTTGGAGGATGCAAGCTATTGTATATTCATGATGGTAGAGTTATCAGATTACACGTTCCTCATTCCTCACATTATATTCATTCAAAAATGTGGGCAAGCTTCAGGGTAATTACAGAAATAAATCTCTGACTGACATTAGCAGTCTTGAGTCACCTCTTCTTTTTTGTGTTGAGCACTAGAGACTTTCTGAAATGAATGTAACCTTTACAAATCCGCACCGTACAAAAGCAGTCTTCAGATTTTTGAAGATGTGACTTGCTGTAGAAAGCAAAGAAAGAAAGGAGTCACAAGAAGGTGAATCAGAAGATTACTCATCTCGCTGGGAGTAGTTTAAATCACTTGTGTGTGTTCAGTTAAAGCAATCAAATGAAACTCCATTTGTAAGGAAATTACTTGCACAAAATACAGCTTTTTGATGCTTCTCATGCTGTCCTCACACAGCTCAGTTCCTGCACAGAATAGTAACGACTTCCTGACTGAGGAAACTAAGAGCAACTTACGCATTTCTTCTTCATGTCATCATGCCCTAATTAAAAAAAAGAAAAAAACTTTAAAAACATCAGACCAGTGCACTCATTAACCTTCAGTCTGTTCACACACACGTCAGCAGAACATGTGATTACACTTTATGGAGCAACATTTTGCCTCAGGATACATCAGAATATAAACAGTAGATCTCCATGTTTTCTGAAACAGCATTTACATGCTGAGAGGAAGGTGGCCTTCTTGCTTAATCTTGCCAAAGTGCATGAGCTGCGGTTTGAGTATTTGTCTGCACAGGTCTCTGCACTTTGAAAGAAGGTGTTCAGGCAGTTCATTCAGCCCTGTGGCTCCATCATAGGTAAGACGACCGAAAAAAAAGCTTCTTTTGTTTCCTGAATCCTTTTTATCCCTCTCCTGTTACCTCCTAAAGCTCGTTTATCAAAATTTTAGGAGCCTCAAGGTGTTTTGTCACTCTCTGAGAGCTGTTGTGGTACTGCAGTGCCATCTGGTGGTGAAGACTGTCTCCTGCTTGACACTCCAGGCTTCATAACTGAAACTCAAAGTGTCTTTCTTGTTTTACTCTCACACGACGGTAACATTAAGCCTTTGACTCTGGTTGATAAAATAGTAAGAAGTTTTTGAAAATGAGCTTAATTGCTCCCTAACAGGGAGGTGAAATTAAAATATACCACTCACGCCTCCCTGTTAACTAAATACCAGGCTTGAGCTAGCAGCCAGTTAGCTTAGCCTTGCATAAAGACTGAAAACACTCTTTGCCCAGAACTAATAACATTAGCATCATTGTAATAGCTTCTCCGAAGTTTAATTAATCTATTCACAGTGTCTTTACAACTAACAAACTTTGCAGTTGCTTGTTTGCTGATTTTTTAAAAATCTTTTGATAGAATCAGGCCAGCTGTTTTTATGATACGCTAAGCTAGCTGTCTGTAGGCTTGCATGAAATGACAAACATGTAAATGTCACACAGCAAGACAGCTAGACAGTAAATTTGTGTACTTTTTGAAAGCCGCAAACTACTAATGTACCAATGCTATAATTACATATGACCTTCCAACACTACTGTAAGCTGAAATATTAATGTATCAAAAGTAAAATAATTTGTTTTTAATAAAAAATTGACTATGATAGATATACAATACAATTGTAGATCATTGATACCGTGCAAGCAGCATTTATTATTATAGCTGGTCAAAGTGCAGCTTGCTGTAACTGCTTTATACACATTTAGATTATTTATTTCAGCAGTTTTCAACATGGGCGACATGGGTTCAGCCCCTTGTAGGATTACAGAATAACTTTCCAGGGAGTTGTAATGACATGATTCTCAGGTTTTTGATCATTTTTATAAAATAATATCAAATCTGAAATATTGAAAAATATGTTGTCTTTTGATCTTGAACAAGCATCTTTAAGTATTTATCTAAGAAGTTCACTGAAGAAATTTCTCTTTGTGGAGCTGGTAATGACTAAAGGGCCTCTGAAACTGGGTACCAACAAGAAATCACTTTACGTCAGATGTCAAATAAAAAAACACCAGTCAATATTTAACAATGCTGTGTGTTTATTAAGTGCAAAACAAATTTTTAGGTCAAATCTTGACATTAAAGGATTCCGTCATTTCAGGTGTCATAATCATATAGTGTTGTAAACAGAAACATCACATTAAAAACCAAGTAAAGAAGAAATTCTTCAAATTTTACAGTACAGTGTTCGACTAAATGTACTTCGAGAAGTCACCTTCCCACCCTGAGAAGTAGTAAAGTCCTTTGTAACCAACTGATTCAAGAACAGAGACAATATCATAAAACAGAAAAACAACATCAGTCTTCATCAATGCAATGCCTTATGCAGGGTTTATGTGATGCAGCATGTTCACACTTCATTGTATTACCTTGAACACACTGTTTGCCCCTTATTCAAACATGATGGAGCTTGTTCTATAACTCAGTGTGTAATGACAAATTGCTGCAGCTCATGAGGCTCATGACAGTAAAATCAGGCCTTCCAGTCGTCTGTTTTAACCAGGTTTAGTGTCTTTCTCTCAAGCACGCCTCAACCTGCCTTCTCAGTACCTTTCAGCAGTTTCCACATACTGTTCCCCGCATGTGAATAGCTGCTCAGAAATGGTTATTTACACTCTATTCACACCAATGTTGACAGGGAGGCCTGTCTGCACACATGCAATATTAATCTGGAGATCTTGTTGCAAGAAGCCTCCAATCAGCATCCACTTTTGCTTCTTTGTTTTTATACAAGTGTTTCACTCTTAGAGGTGGATTTGTTGCTTGTGTTTGCTGCAGATGGAGCCAAAGATTTAATGCATATCTCTAATGCAGTTTCTATCGTATTAATGAGAAGAATGTTCACACTGAGGTTTAAAGGCATCACAAAGGTGAAGAGCACAGACATGAACCCTATAATTGCATTTATCCCCAGGCGGGAAAAACCCCACTCTCTCCAGCCACGCTGTGAGTGCACAAGGTCCCCCGTGATAAATGTCGGAGAAATATCTGTCTTTGTCTTTTCATGCTCCTGTCCTGCAGACATGATCCTTTCAGGGACCTGGGTTCGACTGTGCAGCCTTACAGCCAGGAAGAGCAGGCCAAAGGAAAGGGGGGCGAAGATCCAGGAGGGATTTATACCAATGGGCATGGGCCTGAACAGGTTGGGCAAACATCTGATGAGGGAGTTGGACGTCTGCAAACAGACGGAAGCCCACACTTCCTCCAACTTCCATCGCCAACTGACATTGAGGGCGACGATGACCCACACTGACAGGCAGCAGAGGTAGCTGACAACGTGAGATATCGTCTTCTCTTTGTCCAGACTGTCGCTGTCCTCCTCCTCTTCCGTCGTCACCTCCCTGACATAACAAGGCTGTCCCTCAGAGTCTTTCTCTGTTTGTCTCACCATCCGCTGAGCAACACCTGTATGTTTCCACTGCACTCGAATCAGAATGTCCACAGCAATTAAAGGTGTGGTCAGGAGCAGCCCAGCACCATACGTGTGGCTGAGAAAGAGCAGGAAGCGCAGGGCAATGAAATCGTTGAGTGGGGTCAACTCTGTCAGCCATTGCCCAAAGATGGTGAGGAAACTCAGAAAAACTGGGGGAGAGAAGATTGTGCAGAAACTCAGTTAATAAGAAAAGAAAATTACAATGAAATATATTCTTTAGATATCTCCTAAGACGTATAAAACACCCTGCTTCAAATATTAATTTGTCTGACAAGTTCTTTCCCACATAAAAAAGTTTTATCATCTAGTTTGAACATTTCTATAATTGCGCCTATAAATCACTCAAATGTTTATTGCTCATGGCTTCTACTTCACTGAGAAGTCTATTCTCAGTATATATTAAAGCTGGAGGTTTGTGGTTTCCACATCACAAAAGTATAGGTGGCAAAAATCCCAAAAAACATCTGAACTAGTTCTGACATCATGCATAAAGCTACATGTCTAAAGCTGAGATTTATGGTAAGAACAGAAAACTTTCCTGTTATTCTTTTTTTAGGACAAAAAACCAAGCGTATTGTTTCTTATTTGTCTTTAAATATTTACTATTTACAGTATCAGTGAATATAATCATCATCTGGTCTGCAGATTGTCAGAAAACAGTGACCACCAGGATTTCCCTTCAATTACAAGTGACATCTTAAAACTGCTTGTTTTTCTATTCAACAATCTCAAACTCAAAGACTTTCAGTTTGTTCTTTAAATGGCAAATAAAACCACAAATCATCCCATTTAAGACACTGAAAATAGTGATTTTTTTTTTCTGCTTTAAAAGTGATGCTGGAGTCCTTTCATCGCTGTGATTTCAGTCATGAGTCAATCAACTAATTGTTTTTGCTCAAGTGAATCAAGAGAACAAGGGGTCGCCAAGATTTCCACTCTGATATGATTGTCAGTGTTGAATAACATCCTATAAACAGCAGCTGTGAACCATGCACCTGTTCACGTCCTGACACTCACCTGCAACCAGGAAGTCGGTGAAGACCAGAAGGCAGCAGCAGCAGAAGCTGACGGGGCTTCGGGAAGCAGCTAGCAAGGGCAGGAAGAGGATACTGGAGGCCAGTTTGCATAAGCACAACACCGCTGCTCCTTCCAACACACCATCCATGGCTTTCGGAAAACACAAACACAAGTGTCAATGTTTCACAAAACTGGTTTTCTACATGCCTGGAAGTTTAGGGAGACCACGTCCTCTTCTGACACTCAGAACCCCTTGCAATGACTGATAATTGTATAGTTTTTTTATACACAAGCATTAATGTTTTAACATTTTAACAATGATTATTCTACTGTCAGCGCATGTTTCTGCTCTGTGCAATCGATATTTTTATTGTTTACTTTAGCATTGAACTCTGGACCTGACAGCTGTTTACAGTTGATCAAAAAGTAGGCCTCAAAAAAGCTGTTGTAAATCTGCCTTGTATTTAACTTAACAACAAAAATCCTACTTGACACCTAAAATGCCACGAAAATCCTCAGTCAACATGCAGTGCACTTCTGTTGCTGCATCCTGACTGTAAACATCCACCTCCTGACCATGTCACTGTACAATCAGACTGGTTCAACCCTCTGAAAACTGTCACATTATCCCTTTCACGAGATTTCATCATCGGCATTTCAACACGGCACAAAAAAAAAGGAGAACAGTTCATTAGTTCCTACCTGGACTCTCTGGAGCATTCAGAGCAGCATGTCAGTATGAGCTTCAAATGTTTCATCCGTTGGCTTCACCTCCCCCTTTGCTCCACCCTCAAGGGGATAATGACCCTCTCCCTCCTCCCTCTCGCCTCCCCCCTCCTGCGCTCCCTCGCACCTGGCCTGTGCTGAGGTGAGAGAACATGTGCATCTCAGAGGGTGTGGCTCTGTTTGCACAGACAAAAGAACCTGTCTAACGACTAACTAAGTCACAGTGGCTGATGCCAAGTCTGTGCGTGTGTGACAAAATAGACCTGTTGACAACAGAACATAGATAAACTGAATTAACCTTTGGTGTATATTATGAATTGTGTCACACCCACCTTTTTTTCTTTGTTTTTGGAAAATACTGTTTAGTTGTTTCTAAAGCTTACAGTGATTGCACACATGCAGGATGTCTCATAAAGCAGGGTTATACAAGGATCACATCGCCATAATAAACAGGATTCCAGGAATTGTAGTCATAAGTCATTCATATTTTCAAATGTTTCAAATGCTTTCATTTATAATTTGTAAATGACTGATGGTGATGATCGCCTAAGTTTCCAGTTGATAGCTGTCTGTTGTGCCTTGGTTGGACAGGTGGATTGGTTGTGTTGAACTAGGAGAAATGAAGCTGCAGCTTTCACCTTTGAGCCTTACATTGAAAAACATGTTTCCGAAAACATATGCAAATGTTTTTTTTTTGTCAGGTCATACAACATTTTTGAAGCTTCACTTCATGTGCCAACGCTGCTGAACAAACTGGTTTTTCGGACAAGATTCTTTTCATGCAAGCAGAGATGCTGATAACATTGCTTTTTTTTATTGTAAACTAATGTTTTGTAACATTTACAAATTAAAAAAAAACAAAAAACACCAAAGCTACTGTATCTTTGCTTTGTGTGCTTTTACCTAAACTATCCCAAATGTTTCCATAAATGTTTTAAATTCAGGGAAACCTGTAATTTCATTTAAGGTAATGTGGTGCTTCACTTTGTGACTTTTTGTCACCTCAGAGACCAAAGATGAGGTCAGAGAGTCAGAGACTGAGGGAGTGGGTCAGCAAACGTTACGAAATGTAACATGAATAAAACTCCACCACCTCAATGTAAACATAGAATTTCATTTGCAATGATGGCTGTTTAACATTGAAATAAACAAATCCCATGATTCCACACACAACTTTTCATCAGTTTGATTAAAAACTCGAGCTGCAGCGATTCTGTGATGTGCTTAAAAAGAACTCACTCTCCCTTTTTTTACAATGAAAGTTCATTCTTTAATTTGTAAAGAGCAGTGATGAACAGTGTTGAAACTATGTCACTTACATAGTCGGTCTTGAACTGTCATTGCACCACTTGATCTCATTAAACTCATGGAACATTGAAATAATGTCATAAAACTATAAATGTTTTTTTATAAACCTCGGAGCACTTCTCATCCATGTTGGTCCAAAAACTGGGTTTAAGTGTGTGATACAGTAAATTAAAACCTCCACAACAGCCACACAAGGACTTTTTTAACTGATGACTCCAAAAACAAGAAGGAACACACAGGAAGCCTTCGTGCTTTGATCAAAATTTCTACAAACACTACTTAAACAATGCAGTCATGACATTGTTTTGTCAAGTTTTAGTGAGCAAATTCTGAATGTCACTGGTTAATGATTTATTTCTCGTTATATAAAACTTTGCTTATCAAATGTGTTCATACTTTTATTCTCTCTGACACACCTCTATCATCTGGAAATGGGATCTTGTTTTTTTTAAAGAAATGAAACTAACTCATAACTCATTCTTAAAAAAGAAACTTATGAGTTTAAAAAGACTGATGAGTACAGCATAAATCTGCCTTTTGTATACAAAAAGCTCGTTGAAAGTCTGTACATTCTAAAATAATACACGTGGCTAGTAAACCTCATTTCTTTATCAGCTTTTGTTGACCCCTTACTTTTACTTTGATACATGTACATACGGGTGGAGGAGGTAATGTGAACTGTAAAAACTGTAAAAAACTAATCAAACACAATAATTTATCTATTTTCTTCCTTCTTCTTGACCTGTTGTTGAGAGAGTCTGATTGTGTTTAAGATCATGATAAGCTGAAGCCAAGAGTTTTTTTTTTTCTTAATGACTAAATGTGAAATGTTTTAATTGTGAAAAGTGACAATTTTTTATTAATGTGTCCACTAGAGGAGTTGGTCTTTAGTGTTATTGTTTAAGTTTCAAATGACCTCAGATATCACCGTCTCTCCTTATTTGTATTATGCTGACTCATGCCAAAGACATATGATGGTGTCAGAGCCTTGTCAAGTTTTGCATCTGAATATATATATATACATTTGAATGTGTGTGTATGTGTTTGGTGCAGGTAGGGAGGCAGCTGTGTGTGCGGAGTTGAGAATCAACAAAATGCTGCATGTTCCAACTGCAAAGATGTGATTTTAATACAAAAAACATGCTTTAATCATCAGTTACAGCTGTCAATGATTAACTTAAAATGAATGATATGTTGGACAAGAAACAGATGCTGTTTACATTCAAGTGACTCCTGACTTGACAAACGCAACCGTACCTTCCTGAAAGTTTTCGTGCCTGTCAAAAAAGTTATGGAGAGATGTTGGTTTAACTTTGTCATCAGTGTTTGACTTGCAGAAGCACTTCAGAATGATGCAGTTTATCATTGTGCACAGATCTCAGGTCAATGCAGCGGTTGATCCTTCTAATGTGAGATCTCAACTGTATTATCACTGCTATCTTGCTGCTTCTGTTTACATTCAACTAGACATAGATACAGAATTACTTCCTGTGTGTATACAATAACTGTATATAGCTGGTATACTTTTTTTTACCTTCCTTTATTCTGTGTATCTCTATTCTATTTGTGCAGCACAAAGGACCACAAGCTTTAATTTCCTTGTGCAACTCTGTGTTGCTCAATAAGTTACCTTAATCATTACTGATATAAAATAGTACATGTAAAAATGTTTAAATGCGACACAAACATGTAGCCTCTAAAATAGATCAATACCTCTCTAAAACCTATCAAACTAAACTGGCATATTCCAGTTCTCTTCACTACAAAATCACCTCAGAGTGCGTGCTGTCATTGTATAATATTGTTTTTAACCTGAGCTCCATATGTGGTAACTGATGTCTCATATTCATGTCTGAGGTCATGGTTCATTTTTTATATCTGCTCATATTTGCAGCCAAGAGGCAGCTGAGCCTCTCTTGCTGTGGCAGCAGTGCCATCTCCTGCTGAGATCAGCACAGAGCATATTAGCCGCCTGTCATGCTGCTGCTGAGAGGATTACACTGTATGTTTCCTGTACATGAACGCAGGGACAGACACACACACACACAGCTTTTACACAGAGCATGAAAAAAAAGATGACACCTGCATGTAAAGAATTATCCCCAGAATATATTTAATACTGCAGCTTAGCATTAAAGTAATGCAGCTTTGGAATGAATGCAATAGAAGTGATGATTCAAGAGGTAGTGAGCCTCAACACATGCAGCAGGAATTACACCAGTGTCATTGCAAGGGGACACTATGTTAAATATGAACTTCCCTCGCGCATATGCACAGTTTTATCTGACACAGCACCAATGCAATGTGCAAAAAATACAGCCGGTGCTTCAATTAGAAACCAGAAAATGGGTTAAAAAAAATCAGATTGAGTGTTCAGACGCTGAACAATCCCTCGCCTGCAGCACCCAGAAGTGAACAGCAGGCGACCCGGAAGGTTTGAAGTCCGACTGAGAGCGAGCAAGACAGAAGAGTCTGATCCTTTATAAAATATTTCTTCTCCTGCTGGTTCAGGTATGTTGGCCGCTCGATGTAAAAAATTTTGTCCTCTCTTGTTTTTCCGCTCTTTTTTTTTCTCTCACACGAAGCTCACCCGCGTCGCTTCGCCACCGTTTCTGTTTAAGTCATGCAAAAGTTGTAATGCACAAAAAAAAAACGGGAGCATTTGCAGCGCGCAGATGATAAAAAAAGAGCGATTTCTTTTCTTCTGTCGTGCGGATAAAAGCTTTCATTGCGCGCCAGCATTAACGTCGACAGAAGGATTTATGGCTCGGCAGCTGCAGAGCTTTCAGCAAAGGCATGATGATTGTTGTAGGAAGTGTCAGGCGTTTTTTTTTTTCTCTCCCCTCCACAAGCCGGGCTATTCAAACCTGCAAATCAAAGTAAACAATCGTTCGTACGCTTAATGCAAATATTGCACATCCCGACGCGTCGCCAGAGCGTTTCGTTACATCTAGAGGATCATCTCCTTATAATATTCGGATCTGCAGAATATGGCGTCCAGTGCTTATAAAAATAAGACCGGGCTGCCATTTTTGTTTTCCTTTTGTCTGAAATTTTTTAATAAACTGTCTGAGAATGTGGGAGAGGCGGCGGACAGACCGAGGCGCTGCGGAGGATCGTTGCTCTCCCGGAGGAAGAGATGCTCTCATTAGAAAAAGCTACTCCGGTCCAGATTTAAACATCTTTTAGCTTCAGGGTGTTTTTCTGGGGTTTTTTGGGAGCGGAGGAATACTGAAGCACAGCAATGACAAAGAAAAAAAATAGAAGGGGGAAAAGTTAACGCTAACTTCTGTTTCAGAGATGGACTTTTATTTGTTTCTACAGGTGATAACAGCAGTAATCTGCCCTCCGCTTTATCGCACCGATTCTGTTTTTGGAGATGAAACATTGAGATTTAAATTTAGTTTCCTGTATGCAGAAGACGTGCTATCTGCAGGTCATTGTGGTAAAACTTGAACTTAACTGTTGCTCATCAGTACATTATTATAGCAATCTATTGATAATATATACTTCTGATGCAATAACAGCATGTAGCCTAAGTTGGTTTGATATTACTGCAGTTCCACTTCCTAATATCATTTAAAAGGGTTTTATAGGTGCAAATTGCTTTAAAGAAAAATTTAAAAATTTTAATGCTTTATTCATCAGCCAAAATCCGTGAAGAAGTTTTGGTTTTGTAAAAATCTATTTGACAGCAAAGGTTTAACATGTTGGGAATTCTTAATTGAATGCTTTGAGACTTTGCACTATTAAAAATAAAGAAGTGTCAGCTTTGTAATTGTCAGAAAGTCAATATTTAAGGACAAGTAACCAATCAAGTCCTCAGCTCTATGCTTTTAAGTTGTGGATGCAGTTGCTGAAGTTATCTGGATGTTCAGGGTAGGATTTAGTAAACGCCTTAAATCAATAGCATAATAGTCCCTAATAAAAAAAAAAAACATTTGGTTATTATACTGATAATGAAATAATAGCAAAAGTGTCAAACTGTCTTAAAGTTTCTTCAGTGTGAAAAGTGACACTTGTCTTTGTCACATATTTTTGTAAATAGAAGATTGATGTATTTTAGACTGCATTCACTTTGAAACATCAACTCTAAGTAAAATGTCTATAGACCTTGAAAGTTGTCATTGTAATTTTTTTTACCATTTTTATACAGGTCATTGATAAAAAAAACATTATTTTAAAATGCTTATATTAAGAAAGTCATCTGCAGATAAATCAAATATTAAAAAAAACATCTCTGGTCTCTCCTAAAGAGCAGTGTGTTGGATTTTTTAAAAAGATAAATTTAGGTCCTGTACCCGCATCAGAAATACAACTCATTTCCTAAATATTAGCTCAGTTTAATCTCAGCTGCATTTGTGCATAAAAAAACAAACATGAAGCCGTCCTGGTAAAAGTGGCACAAGTGTTCCTAAAATAGGTCTAAAATCAATACAGACTGGACCTGTCTGCACAGGCTGTGAACATTAACCCATCATGCATGCAGTACCAACGCACAGCAGTGCACAGGAACTGTAAGCCACATGCACTATTTAGCAAACATTGAATGTTTTCTCCGAGGACTGAATCTTTTCAAAAAGTGACACAAAGATGTCCAGCAGCAGTCAAACTCCTGAGAGTGCTCCCTCGAGACAGAAAGCCTCCAGGAAGCGAAACTGATCCTCACTGGCATCATTAGGGAAATATTTTGCGGGGTTTACTGTACGCTCGTACCCCTGGACGTATCGTTTTTGTTTCTCTTGGCCCACAGATGTGGACTGTGTTATGCCTCTGCTAAGCCAAACAGACTTAGGAATGGTGAAGTGTGCCAAAGCATGCAATGCAAAATGTTTTAAAAAGGAACCTCATACGAGTCAGAGAGGAGGGAAGCTATAGAAAGAAAGACCTTTAGATCTAAACTTCTGTAGCAAGCAGCTCTCTTTGTCGTAAAAAACAATGGTTTTCTCGTTTTGTATCTACAAAAAAACAGCTTGATCGAGCATTGTGCTGAACTTTACCCAGAGAAACTCAAATATTCTCTTACTCTTGCTCTTATTTAGCCTTCACAGCTACAGATGTGTAAAAGGAAGAAACTTACAGTGTTCTGCCTCCTCATTTTAGTGCTCCATGCTCAATTTAGGTGCCTCTAAGCTTTTGACACTGGCCACATCATTCAGCCCTCAATGTCTGTGAGGGGAAACTGTGCAACGTCTCTCTTATTTCCCTCTTGGCCTGCTGGGGCCCCACGTATCAAGGAGGACAGATTAGGATCTGAGCCACATTACTTTTAGCATTTCTGTTTTGTCTGATAACCACTGTGGGAGAGTTCCCCGACTAGCTGTTTTAATCACCAGAGAGCCTATCTCTCAGGTAGCATGCACATCACGCAACCTTGTGGTTGGAAATCCTAAGAAAATGCTGCCAGACCCAGAAAATGTCTTGCTGACTTAACTCAGGGCAGCAACTCAAAAACTTCCTCTCTGCTGCCTCTGATGAAGGGCCAGCTCAGAGAAAGTGTAAAGACACAATTTGTCCTCTTGCTCCTTTGGTATAGGAGGGAAACTTATAAAAACTGTCTCAATCACAAGACTGGGACACCACATCTCAGTTTATAACGTCTAACAGTCAGCTGGTGCGTGTGTGGAGAGCCACCGACACAAGATTTTAACTACCAATTTTTACACTAACAATTGATCTTCACATGATTTTACAGATTAAACCTCAGGATGATTAACAGGAGAGGACGTTGGAACAAAATAACCTCTGTCGCACTAATTTCTACTTTTGTTTTCTTTTAAAAATATTCACTCTTTGTATGTATATTATGCTTTTAAGCGCAAAAAATTAAAGCAAAGAAGAAAGTCACTCACATTCAACCAATGATGACGCGTCACAAGTAAGCACTGCTTCATTTGAGGGTCCCAAGCCAAAAATGATTAGGAGCCAAATGTCTTGAAGGGGTTATAAAAATGTACAGACCAGTATTTTATTGATGGACAGATGGAGAAGCAGCCATCACCTTGTTTATGACCCTTGTGTGTTTATTTCAGGATGGCTGAACCTCGCTTTAACAATCCCTATTTCTGGCCTCCACCTCCTGCTATGCCTGGCCAGGTGAGTGACTCTGGTATTCACACTTATTTATGCACATTAAACCCAAAGCTAAGGCACTGTACTGTGAATCTATGTTGTATGGGTTCATTGTTATTTGTTTTTGTTTTGTTTTTCAAAACAAAGATTTTACACAATAGAGTATTTAAATGGGAAAGTTTTACATTTTAGGAAATATGTTAATATTTTTGCAGAGAGTTTGATTTGAAGATTAAAGAAAGAGAATAAATACAGCCACAGTCTCAAAGGTTCATAAATAAACATCTTAAATCTAGCTTGTTTATTCCGTCCAAAAACTGTTGTTGACTAATTACAGTTAGTCTTTTTATTTAGAGTTTTTACTGCTGTTAGCCAAATATTTGTAATGTCCCCCTGCTTTCCTACTGTTTCCCTCCATATCCAGTCATTTTGCTAAGCTAGGTTAACTGATTACAGCTATTTTATTAGCATATAGGCATTAAAGTTGTGTCAATCTTACTATCTAATGTGCTTGCCAAAATTTAAAGCTATTTCCTTGACACACTGTTTCCCAATCTGGAGTTCAGAGCCTTTAAAGTGTTCCTGGGTAGATCTGAGGGGTTAGCAGGTGATTACAGGGATACATTGGAACAAGCTGACTCAGAAAATTTGTTTCCATTCTTACAGATTTTTTCTTCATTTTGAACTTTATTGTGGAAAAAGAAAAACAAAACAATGTATTCTAGCCCCTAAAAAAATCCCCCACATTAGAGAAATCTGGAAAAGAAATACACAAAAATCAATGCCCCGGCTAATGTGGCTTTATTTAAAGGTGTTGTGAACCAAAAAAAGTTGGGTCCAACTTGTATATAACAGCTGTTAGCTGTCAATTTTTAAGAGAGACTTTTATTGTAATGAAGTTTTGGGTGCAATGTCACATGTCTGCCACAAGGGGGAACCACCACCTTATAAAGTGGCACTGACTGAACTGATGGCTGTTCTCCTGTCACAAATGTTGTTTCCTGGCTGTCAGCTGGATAACCTAGTCTTGATCAATAAAATCAAGGAGCAGCTGATGGCAGAGAAGATCAGGACGCCCCATCTACCCGCTGCCTCAGCCCCTTCCCAACAGCCCCTACTGGCTCCCCCCAGCCAGGGGGATTCGGTCCAGCATGGGATGTCCAAAGCCCAGCACATGCCGGCGCTCCACAGCCACAGCCCGACTCAGCCTGACATCGCCCTGCATGCCCGCCCCGCCTCCAGCTCAGTCACAGGTGACTCCTCACCTGCCTGCCCAGTCTTCACTTTGTACTGACATTTACCCTGCAACCCTGGTTTAGCCTCCGCATCATTTTGTAGCTTGACTCTGATGTTTCATTTGGGGTTCTTGAGATTTGTGACCCTCTTTAACAGCTTATCACCTTAATCATTCATGTTTTCTAAAAATTTCACAGCCTCTAAACATAATTTTGAGCAGATTACATGAGTCAGAAATTTGCTGCAGAAAGTTAGTTCTGTTTGAGATATCCAGATAATGTTTAATACAGTGAGGTTAAACGGCAGCATCCTCAGTTAATGGCCAGTTGAGCACATTAATAGAATCTTTCTTTTGCTTATTTCTAGCTATCTCAATACTGTCAGTGATCGAAGGCAAGAAGATCTCCAGAACAAGAATTATTATTAGTTTATTACTGTAGATTTCCTGTGCTACGCCACCCAAATATTTTTGTATATGGTGTTATAACAATGATTCGTGGTCATTGATGTATTTTGTTACCTTTGCATCTTCTACATGTTGGGCTTATAGGTCCACTGTGTCGGATTTAGGAGGATTTTATGGAAAATGGCAGAAGTTGAATATAATACCCACCGATAGTTTTCTTTCCTGTATAATAATCTGAAAAAAAGAGTAGTTGTGTTTCATAACCTTTGAATGAGCCCTATTGCACGGCTACATTTCTACAGTAGTCCAGAATGGACAAAACAAACATTGGCTCTAAAATGGCCTTTTGTGGATTTTTTTTTTTTATGAATTTCACAGCCACCATAGGTTCTCTTCCATGCATGGAAGGCAGAGGTGAGTCGAGGATTACTCAGTCAGGTGCAATCTGCAATTTTACCACTAGATGCCACTGAATCCTTCACTGGGCCCTGAAATGAGGTCAAAAGAAAATGAAAATTTTTTGTGCTCAAGCTGATCAAGAGCGTCTAATTTGCGTGTATCTTTTAAATTTTACCAGGTCGAATTCTGGGGGATGTAAATTTGAATCTGGATGATAAAGCGGCACTAAAAGCCAGAGGTTTATGGGAAGACTGGCATCTGCGTCAGCTTATAGACCATCCGTCCAGGACGAACCATGTCTCAGGTAACCACAGTTACACATAGAAACAGATAAGATTTCTGGTCATATCTGCATTGTGTGAGTTTCTTTCAAAATTGTTGCTTGACGGGTTGTTGGACTCTAGACTGCACATATGTGCAGGCAGTAGAGAGATGATAAAGACTCTTAATGGAAAGTTTCTTTTGTGCCAAGTGTCAGTGTTTGCCAACCAGCTTATCGTTTCATGACTTTGTGATTAATGTTAAAACAAACAGTTACAGCATTTAAAAAAAGACAAATCAAACATCTGACAAGCCTCACTTAGCTACAAAATGCATTCACAGGACTGACCTCAAATTCAAAAATTCAGGTTTCCATCTACATCTCACATTTACACATTTCACACTGAAACTTTGAAAGCAACATAGCGTTAATATTAGTCATATAGAAAATCACCCCCAAAAACTTTTTGCATGCAAGCAAATTGAATTAGAATTTCTGGGTAAATATAATATATACTAAATGTAATAATATTCTCTTTGTGATGATACGTTATGATAAGTTATGTTCATAATTTTTTTTACCATTAGTGTCTCTATATTTTTTCTACTGTGCTTCAATGTGAATTTTGGTTTTTTTTTGTTTTTAAATAAAACATATTTGCAATCATGTCCCTGTCTTCCCTTTTCATCTTGTTAGGTGTTGCACTGGCATCCAGAACAGGCAACCTCAACACCTCAGAGATCATCACCCCCACCACGCCCACCTCAAGTGGTCACAGTCGGCTGGGCGGAGCCCCCACGCCTCACCTCATCTCAGGGCTGGCCAGCGGCCATGGGATGGAGCCTGGGAAAAACAACGGGGGCCTCGTGGGACTCCTCGGCCCTCCTCCAAAGGTGGAACGAGGGCGTAAGAAGATCAAAGCAGAGAACGGGTCTTCTCTTTTGGTGGTGCCCTACCCGATCCTAGCCTCAGGCAACGAGCAGTCCTGTGTCACCATCACTGCCAAAGAGGGAAAAACCTACAGGCAAGAGACGACGCACAGTCATGCAGCTGCTCTCTTTCAGTGGTTTCTCATTTGTTTTAAATAATATTAATGCCAACCAGTACTATTTTTAGATAAACATATAGACCAAGGTACACTGAGATAGCAAGATGTCTCTGACTCCTGGCCCACACATGTTCTCAGATAATTACTAATCCAGTAGATGAGGTAGCCTGCCATAATCTTACACATACATACCATTCAAGAACAATGGTTTCATCGGCAAAGTAAAATAAAACAGAATCTTAATTTAAGGGATTAGAGAGGTTATTCTCTTGCTCACCTAAACATTTTAAAAAAAATTAACGCATATAGCAAACAGTCAAATAAGCTGGCCTTTTAAAAACATGTTCTTTCAGTTGCTTCCAAAACAAGAGCACATGCTAGCCAGATCAAGATCCTTTAGACTGGAGGCAAAGGTGATCATCCTGCTTTTGTCCAAAGAGGGTGCCCAAAAATGTTTTAATTGTTTTAAAGCAGCTGCAATCTGTTTTGTTTTTTTTTTTGATTTTGTGCTTCTCTGCCTCTGAAATTAGGTTTTGACAGCCTGCAACTTTATTCCTTTGGTTCAGTCCGGTCATAAAAGTCAGCTTTATTCTTTTAGGGGCTTAAGAATCAAGTATTTCCCTCCGGAGTTGGTAAAGATCAAAGTCTGAGCCATAAAAGGATACATTTTGGGCTTACAATCACCAGGTCAACAATCATATGACCCAGGTGAATCATTTTGTTGCTCTGCTTCTGCTGAGTGTGTAGCTATTGAAGGTAAGTGTTTTTAAACAGGTTCACCATATCAGCTTTGAAGGTTATGATAGGTCAGTGTATTGTTAACAGCTCGTTTCCCTGCTACCCTGCTCACCAAAATAGTTACTGTACATTTTAAAGTATTTATTTATTTAGATAGTTTTCTTGTCTTCCCTGAATATCTAGCCATCATTATATTGTGGCATGTCTCAGAGTTTTTTTAGGACAGATTTTTTTACACATGTGCAAAGAGGAAGAAAAAGTGGTTTAATAGGCCACACTTGATGTTGCATAATATTCTGTGTGGAGGACAAATCTGCAAGTCAGCATGCAATATGTCAACACTGCTTATCCTTTGCATGCACGGGTCTCTCTGTGCGTTCTCATGGTTTGTTTCTCCTGTTTGTTTTCTTGTTACAGGTGTAAAGTTTGTCCGCTGACGTTCTTCTCCAAATCAGACATGCAGATTCACTCCAAAACGCACACAGAGGCAAAGGCTCACAAGTGTCCACACTGCACCAAGTCCTTTGCCAACGCGTCTTACCTGGCCCAGCACCTGCGCATACACCTGGGCGTCAAACCTTACCGCTGCACCTACTGTGAGAAATGTTTTCGCCAGCTTTCCCATCTGCAGCAGCACACCAGGTCTGATCTCAACCCTAACCCCAGCCTGTTCAGACCACTGGTTTCTGTAGTTTTATTATCCATTAAAGCTGACAAACATAACAGTAGGTTTGTTTTGTTGTTCTTTATCGAAAAAGTGATTAAATTATTCTTGTCTTTAAGTGTTTTTACCGTCATTGAAAAAACTTTCCGTTTACCCTTCTTTCTTACCTCTAAGTGGAGGGAAGTGAAAGTAGGTTTCTCCCAGCAATGGTTGTGGTTTTGTCCAATAATCTGCAGACCAAGGCCTCAAATATTTTCACTAAAACAACTTTGGCTTGTTGTTAGCAGTGGGAACTGATGCTTCGGGGTTGTTTTGTTGTTGGTTAAGGTGGAGCACGTAAAATGTTTCGGGGCAGTGGTTTTTGGCTTACCTCCTTTCAACACTGTTTCACACTCATCCGTTTCATCAGTTTTGTTGTTTCACAATTTTGTCATTTCTGCTTTCTAGAAGTCACATAATGTCGCTTTCGGTCCTTAAAAAAGGAAATTTAATTTTAAGGAATACATTAACTCAGTTTGGCTTGTTCTGAGAACTCTCGGCAAGAACATCATTTTTCGCAGCTCGTCACCCATGTGAAGCACTAAGACTTAATTTGTATGTCACTGAATTCAACTCTGCTGTTGATGTGTTGATGTGATTGTGTATGAATCAATATTAACTCTGTTGGAAAGGTTTTTGTTTGCTAATGTTTGCTAATGTGTTCTGACTCAGAATCCACACAGGCGACCGGCCATATAAATGCGCTCATCCAGGATGTGAAAAAGCTTTTACTCAGCTGTCTAATCTGCAGGTAAATGTTGAATCCACCTGTTTTACCCGCTCCCATCCTCCACAGCTTGGTTGGATTTTTGCAAAGAGTATTGCTGCAGTGCATTACGCAATGCTATTTATATGAATGAGACTGAGTCTGTTCCTGTTTATTTTTCTCTCTCTCTCTCCTGAAGTCTCATCAGAGGCAGCACAACAAAGATAAGCCCTTCAAATGTTCCAACTGTTACCGTGCCTACTCGGACTCCGCCTCACTGCAAATTCACCTCTCTGCCCACGCAATTAAAAATGCCAAGGCCTACTGCTGCAGCATGTGCGGCAGGGCGTACACGTCGGTGTGTTTGAAATTAAAGCCAAGCTTAAATATTTGCGCTAATAGCAGCTGACATTAGCGCTAATTGTGTTTGTTTCTTGTTCTTTCCAGGAGACGTACCTTATGAAGCACATGTCTAAACACACAATGGTGGAGCATGTAGTGTCCCATCACTCCCCTCAGCACAGGACACAGTCTCCCACCCTCCCTATACGGATCTCCCTCATCTGAGCTCCTCACCCTGCTCCCGCCTCCTATCAGAGACGTGCCCTGTGATATCCATGATGTACTTTGCACCCATTAATGGGTTCCAAAAAATGTGCCAGATTGTACAAGTATCTTGTGAAGAGGTGCTCTTTTAATGAGCATGTCCTCCTTTTTCCTTTCTTGCTGACCAGATAGTATTATCGGAGACATCCAAAGATGACTTCTCAGCACTTTCAGGCCTGGAAACGACAGGCCCAAAAATTTCATTTTTCTATGTGACTTCACAGAGGAAAAAAAAAATGCTCCAGGCAGCTACATGGAAAATCTTTTAAACTTTTTGTGTTGCACCAGACTACACTGTTGTTGTTTTTTTATATGGTCCCCTACTTTCTTTGTTCAAGTCTTTGCAAAAAAAATGTTTGCATCCAAAAAGTCTTCCATTAGCTGAGTTGCCAAGTGAACATAAAGATGAATACTCATAAACAGTGTATTCATCTATATCGTGCCACTTTCTATGTCAGTGTTTGCATTGTCTCACCAATTACATAGCCATAACGCACATATAAATAATGTGTCAATATTTTTGTTACAGTAAGTTACAGCCAACATCACCCTGACCAGCATGTATGACTCATAATTAGATGTATGGATGTATTTTCTTTTTTTGTGTGTTATGAAGTGTTACAAAATATGTACAAGGCAGATCTCAAGCTTACAAGTTTGACAAGTTTGAAAGACAAGTTTGAAAAACAGTTTAATAGAAAAGGAAGTCCCACTTAACACTCAAGCTCATAAAAACAAAATTAAAGCTGCTGCTCTCAAATATTGAAAGCAGAAAAAATAAAGAATGAAAGAAGGCATATTTAATATCATTATTATAATAATTTATATTCCCTTGCCAAATTAACCACAATGTAATAGTTCTAATATAAAGTTGAAAGATGCACTTACAGTGCTTTATGTCCACTTTGTGTTTGATTGAATGTGCATTTTAAAAAATGTAATGGCAGGACTGAGGTTTTACATCATGACTCCACCGCTGTCAGCTACACAGACACATTTTAATTTACTGGGAAACATTAATGGGTTTTGATGTTTTTAGCTATTATGTGTAACTGAAGCATCCGGCTTCTCTGAATACTCATTTTGCCATTGTTTTATGAATGAACACTTTCCATTTTATATGCATTTAAGCCTT
>JAQNCA010000014.1:10758619-10772632 GCA_029783725.1 Acanthurus tractus
CACCCTCTCGAGCTCTGTGTGTTTTAAATCTATTAAAAAACACTCTCTCCCAAAATAAATATAATATATATATATATATATATATATATATATATATATATATATATATATTTGGGATTGTGATATTGTTTAACTATCTAATATCAGTATTGCTTTTGGCAAATAACTAATAACTAGTAGAACGATTGACTATTTTTAAAAAGTTTTAGGGACGTTTTACATTTCATGGGGTTTAAGTTATGTTGATGAGGTAAGGATGATAGAGATAAGGTTGCAGCCTTGAACCCTACAGTTAGTATGAATAACCCTGACTGAACTAAAGAAGAGAACTTTGACTTAAATGTTTTGCGTAAAGCAAAATCTACACAGTGGCAACTCGATCACTACAGGAAACTCAGTCACTGTGGGTAAGTTCGTCTGCAACAAAATGAAGTGAAGAGATTTTGAAATTACCCGCAAATGTTGAGTACTAAGACAGTTAAAAAGAAAAAAGACAGGTAAGTGCACTTGTGCACCCTTAGAAAAAAAAATACACTACGTATGGCTACAGCTTATTGACAGTTATTTGCCACCGTAATAATACCTCTAATGTAACAAAAACAACGGTATTTCTTAAATTATTTAAGGACTGAACTGTTAAAATATCCTACTTAAGGTTCCGAGGTTGGTCTGAGTCAGGAGCAGCTTCACAACTTCTGCACTTCCTGAAAGCAGTGAGAAAGATTCTTTGGTCTTTATTATTACACAAGAAAACCGTCAGCGCCCCCTGTGGCCATGAATAACACTACTTCCATCCCCTTTGTCGCGCATCAGTAACTTTCTCACTTTCATATGAGGTGTTAGACTTCATGTCAGTGAGCATCACCAGAGGTGCAAATTGCCGTCATGAGAGCAGAGGGGAAATTGCTGTAAAAGGGGATCTTTCAAAGCGGACTGTCCCACTGACTCAGCAAGTGTCGTGACATAATTTATTTTAATGGTGAGCATTTACCCTCCTAAGTCTCTCTAGCTCTATCATTTTGTTAATAAAAGTGAAGTCTAAACTTTCTCTGTAAATATTGACTGGATCTGGACGTTTCAGTTGAAATCTGACTTCTGGTGAGTTCATTGCAGTTGTTTCCTTATATTTTCTTTATGGACCGAGAATTAATTACAGGTACAAAAACTACATGTCTTATGGAAGAAAACAGTTTTGGAAAACCAAATGTGACTCGATTTTGTCTCTCATGCTTTTTGTTTGATAGATAATATAGTTTATTAGGCCTATTAAAAACATTATGACATCATTTTATATATTTTCTATAAAATTATTGTACACCTTGGTTGATTGGTTGTCCAGTTTTCTAGTTGCATTTACTTGAAAATCAAGTGTATCTTAAGTACTTCAGCATCTACTACAATTTTGGCATCTTGCTCTCAGCACATTCAGTATTTGTTTAATACAATATGTGTTTTCTTTTTTGATATGACCTAAACGTGCAAGATTTGTAAAATAGAGACTGCTATGAATTATGTTTTTAAAGACCGTAAATTAATGAAGAATTTTTTTTTTCTGCATGTTCAATTTCAGGAGAATTTTTTCTTTTAAAAGCTTTATCATCATTTCTTTATTTCAAAAAGTTTATTTCACTGTCATTCCATAATATAGAAATAAATAATAAAAGAGTCAGTTGAATCACCTTTATGCTATGCACAAAAAGGATAAAATGAACTCATATAGAACAATACAGCTACATCCATTGGCCTACAGAATATACACGCCTACGGACAATGTGAAGTCTTTTTAAAAACATTTTTACCTTTTAGCGCCCTACAGGGAAGCCTAATCAGTGTGAGGGATGTCAGTTTAGTCACTTGATACCAGCTTTATTCTAAAGCTGTACCTTAAACAGTAAGACGGTGATAGCGGTACATGTTTTGACTTGAAATGATATATCATTTTATCACAAGTTTTTTGGATTAATTACTAGCAATGCCCACGATTAACCCACAAGTGGCGCTGTTGCGCCGCTGATCACAACACGTCAGCTTTCTAAATCGTGCCTGATTGTGATAATTAACATTATCAGCTTCTGTGCATTTTGCTAATGTTACCGTTGATAAAAACGAAATGTTCATTCTTTCAGTGTAACACATCCAGTTAAATAGGTAAATTATGATTGGTTATAGTTAAAAAAATCGAAAACCTGATACCCTTTTGAGTTATAGAGGCCCTTAATCAGGTTGGAAATCGAAAAGATGCATAAACTTAATTAAAAAAAATGTTTAAGATCAATGTTATACGAAAGAGCTCAAAATAGTTTATAGAATATATTCGTTTAATATACAATTAATAGGATTTTAGAAAAATAGCAATAGAATGTTTCGTTTACCACTAACTTTAAATTTGATGAATGCAAAGAGCTGTGTGGATTTTATTTATTTATTTATTTTTGTCACTTACGGGTTATTATGGAAGCTACAGCTCTTTTGGGGAGCTGAACTGTCACGTGGTTTCATAATTATAGAAAATAATAATCTTATTTTGAAACCCCTCAATGAAATATTTCAACAGTTTGTCATGAGAACTCATCAAACAGTTAGATGAGGTATAAGTCAATCTATTACACTACAATTTTCTCAAGTTTCTTTGTAATCAGAAAATTAAAATAAAGTCAGTGTCATCCTGGGCCACAGATATCATTTAGGACAAATGCCTTGAACTCTGTCACTTTTGTCTAGGCAATTTAAATAACTATTGAGTGCCCTGAATTGCAATTTAAATTGTACAATGGAGAGCAGAATATTATGGGTTTTTAAAGAAATAGAAACTTTGGGGCAGTTTTAGGCCAAACAAAAGCAATTAAATTAAAAGTTCAATATTTCACCAAGATTTTGAAAGCAGGACATAATGCAGGTGACCACTGAAACTAAATTAACAAATGCTGAAGTTTAGGACAGACTTTTTTTTGTTTTCAACAGAGGTTTGTAAACTAAAACTAAGCCTATGTTGTGTTTCTATGTTGCTTCAAGAGCAGTAACACCTCTGGTGCTTACACATGATATGTGTAGTTTAAAACTGGGGCCCAAAGCACATTTTTTGAGGGGGGTGGGGTTTTCTGGAGGGGTGTATAACTCCTAGTTAGATCCCTTTAGGCTCATGTGTTGTCCCTTTCCAACAATTATTTTTTGACTGAAAAATATTGCCCATTCCCAATAGATGCATTTTTTAAGCATGGACTAGAATCTTCAACATGTGTTTATCAACTTCTGTGTTCTATGTTTTTTATTGTCAGTGTTATATTAAATAATCTTATGGAAAACCCTAACCATAAATATTTTAGATTAATAGCCTAGCTCATGTAATATTACAAGATCTCTTATCATCTATTGAAAAAAAAAACACTCTTAGGTTGCCAGGTTGCAAAAAAAAAAAAAAATCCCTAGGGCATGTAGTCTTTTTGGCACTGTAATTGATCAAGAAGTCTCTTTAGTAGAATACTTATAGTTCTGGGAGAAAAAAAAGTAAACCTAGAACAATAAACATTTATTATCAAAATAATATCATGTAGTGATAACCACAGACTTAAAGGCTATTACAATATGCAAGCCCCACTAGTAGATTATTTATTAATCGATTACCAACAATGTAAACTGTAACTGCAACATTAGGCTACCGAACAGGAGGCATAAACTCCAGTCAATAGGAAATTTCCCAATCTGGCAACCCAAAAGTTCTCCGTATAATAGCGTGTAACTGACCTATGAAGTACTAATGACTGATTTATTACCCTGAGATAAAACCATTAATAAAACTTTACGCCTCATAAAAGGTGTCTTATGAAACGCAGTGTTCAAGTGAACTACCCTCCATTGCTTTTATCCTTTGAACCTGATTTAGTGTCTCATTACTTTTGTCTTTTACAGTTCTTTATTTATGATGCTATACGCCAGAAGCCACATTTATATCACAACACAGAGCTCTCCAATTAGAGCTGATTTGTAAGTGAACTGATTGAAAGGCAAGTTCTTGTTTAGGGCGCACCCGCTGCTGTTTCCACTGCGGGCTTGAGCATTTGACCGCGCGCTAGTTTCTGTGGCGGCAGGGGTGGTGAGAGAGAAAGAAAAAAAAACACCTTCATGTGCTTCGTCGTATGTGAAAGTAGTTCCGGGCACTTAACCTAAACGGGGGAGATTCCCGGATGTTGGCTCGGCCGCCCAGAGAAAGGCGAACTGGAGAAGGCGGAGGGAAGCTGAGGAGGGACACCACGGCACCGCGGGCACACCGGCTACGAAGCTACGATTACGGTGGCTCTTTGCACAGGACGATAACGTCAAGACCACAGGACTCTCCTGGGGAGCCACTGCTAGCTCAAGAAGAGGAGGTGGAAGGAAGGGGAGGGGGTAGTTACTCTCAAACTACCGTCAGGATTATAGAGAGCCACCGTCACAGCAGCTTTCACCCAGAGTAAGTGAGCTATACGGGCATGGAAGTTGAACTAAGGCCCACGAAATGGACGACTTTAACGGGGAAGTGAGCTGCACTGAAGTTCTGGGGATTGAGCCCGGTGAACAGGCCCTAACACAGAGCTTTCCGCTCGCTGTGGCGGGGCGTGCGGGGACACCTTTTTTCTCAGAGAGCAAGTCTGTGTCTCCCTGTGGTCAGTGTTAGTAACGTACACCGCGGCCGTCGCTGTAACTCTCCAAGTTGACAGCTCTTGCGTTAGCCTGCTAGCACCGCCGTGCAACCGGTGACAACTGACAGGGCAACTTTGACAGCTAGCTAGCCAATTTTGATAGCCAGCTAACTTTAGCTGAACGTTGTCGCTGCTTTCTGTTGGGCCAGGACTATGTGTGTGCGTGTTTTCCTCGCATTAGGTGGATATAATGACATATCCAAGCCCTCCAACAGCTATCGTTAGCTAGCTGTTTGGTATGTGAGACTTTGTGTGTCCAAACATGAAGTGTGTGTGTGTGTGTCTGTGTGTGTGTGTTAGTGTGTGAGTGTGTGTGTATGTGTGTGCGTATGAACCCAGTGTCATCTGGCTTTCCTGCGTGCTCTGAAGGTATTTGACTCACAGCTGTTGCAGTGTGTTTAGTCGTCTGTCAATTGTCTGTTTCTGTTTTCTGCTGATACGTTCCTCTCGAAAATAGTAATCCTCGTTTGTAAAACTAGTTGACCTTTATGAGAAGGTGCAAGTTCGGTAGACAATCAACAAGTGCAGAGCATGTTTCAGGTGAATTTTATACTACTGAATTTGATCTCGGGGCAGTCTCTTGCCTCTGGTGGTGGTATACCCTTGAGGATTGCCCTGAAATGACACAGGCGGTGTTGCATTTAAATATTTGGTCTTGTGTGCTAGACATTTCTCAGCCATGCTTGTCTTTGCTTGTGTGTTTCATCAATTGTAGTGCGTGACCGCACATGGAAGACACTGATAAGTTAATGTTACAACTTAAAACTATAACAGCTGTGGTATTTGCGTGCTGTTGTGTACATAACAGTGCACTTGCTTTATCCTGACGGCCTGTATTAGTGGATGGATGACTGAATTCTTAATCTGCCCTACCGCCAACTTTTGCAAGTTCTGTAGGGATCGTTGTCAATTTTAATGATTTAAGTGCAATGACTTGCAAATTATTAGCCGGTCCTCGTATACTGCCATGCTTGTTTACTCTGTCATAAAGCCAGCATAACAAGGTTTAATTTGTGACTAAAACAAAACATTAGAAATTCCGCCAGTTCATCCCAACTCTGCCAGATCCACCACTTCAACCAAGAAAATGCCCTTAGCATTAGTCAGCAACCACAATCAAAGGTCAGACCTGGTTTGTGTCTAAATCACCCATCCTTTAAATAGCAGGCCTTTAGCAAGCTCTCTGGACTAAGGGTATGCATTCAGCTTTTGGGGACACATGGTGTTTACCTGTGATGTTGCTCAAACCAGGTAAGCAGTTTCAGGTTAGGTAAATTTGTTGTTTGTCTAGAAATGAGTATATTTTACTCTTAAAATCTAATTTTGTTAATGTTCCTGCCACAGCATTTATTTTCTTTCCTAATTTTTTTTTTAAAGAAACTGTACTAAAAAGTCTTCCCATGCAGTTATGTTGAAATGGCATTTCATTGCAGTGATCCAAGCACAGTCTTATGATGAAATATGTCTTAACCCCTTCATGAGAAAAACAGCCCTCTGTTTTGTCTTTATAATCCAATAACTTAGTTAAATGAAAAACTATGCAAAAGATCGTACAGAAGCAGAATAATTGGCATAGACAGAGGAAGTGACATTTTTCTGTTGTTTGCTGGTTGGCTGTTAAGAATAGACGTAGAGTACAGCCGTTGAATGCTCTTTACAGAATGCATGCAGAAATAGGAATCATTGCACACACATTGTAAAATTTGTTCCCCTGTGTCTAACTACGGCATTCATCATATTTTGTTAGTTTAAAGCTACATTATGATTCTGTGTTGTGTATGACTGAGGATATTCTGCAGGCTTAGACTGAAAGAATCCCGTTTATGGATGTCTTTGCTGATTTATATTAAAGACGTTAATAATATGATGACTATTTATTTGCTATTTTACCTTTAATTTAATTGAGCAGATTTATGTAAATTCTATTGATTTCTTTTTCAAAACGCCTTTAGACTTTATAAAATGCTGCAAAATTATAAAGAAATACAGAGAAGATTACTCATATGTTCTTTCACACAATAAAATTTTAAAAAATTGAATTGGAGGATGTGATACTGCTTCTCTTTAATGGTGGTTTCAACCTGCAGCAGTCTTTTGTCTGCCGATTGCCTGTTAAAAAACACAACACCTACTTCTCCAAGGTCTTCCTGTGTTCTGTGTAAGTGTAAAGCACAGTAGCACACTCGTCTGTCATCTTAAACGAAAAATGGCTTTGTTATCACCCTAAAGAGACAAGCATAACTACATATAAATAAATATTGCTGTTAAATGAATGGTTAGAGATGATGCAGGATTCAGCATCAGTTTTTGTCTTATTTGCCCAGTCCCTGCTGGTCGGGCATGTGGATTAGACATCTTCTTGCCATCAGTCCTTTTCAATTGACCATCAAATAGTTTGATTTATTAGCAGTTGTCAACAGCCCCTCATTACATACTAGCAAAATGCTGTCGATTCCTGTACTGGCACTACAGCAACATATTTCTTAAATCTTGATGTGCTTTTGAAGAAAAACCCTGGTTTGTTAATCTGGTTTTTAAACTAGCAGCAGACTACTGTTTTCTGGATAATTGAAATGTCTTCAGCTTATATGTGTTTTATGTGCTGCGATTTTTCGCAAGTGCCTGATTGATAATGCGCATGTGCAGCTGTCATCACAGATAAAAAGGAAGCAAGATGGCCCACTTCTTAGCTACTTCTATCATTAGCTCCAGAAAAAACAATGTGCTCTATTCATTTTATGCTGCTTGCCCAGTCAGAAAAATGGGTTGCTAGATTTACTTGCCCAACCTGGCATTTTACTTGCCCATTTTACTTGCAATCAAGCAGCTCTTATTGTTAAGCTCTCTAATGTTTAGCTTGGGGGTGATGGTGTGTAATTTAAAAGATTAAATAGAATAATGACATGATATGGGGTAATTTAGACAGCTCTCAAGGGTCAGCAAAGCCAGTAAAGCATAGTGAATCTAGAACGGATTTCTACTTTTTTGAATACAACCTCCTCATTTGGAATTCAGGATGTGGCCCCGTGCCTAGCCCTGTTTCACTGAGAGGCTTTTTAATTTCTCCCCTTGTTGAAGTGATTATTCAAATGGCCATCCGTGAGATGCAGTTATCAGACTCCTGGTGGTAGTTGAGCCTGTGGCAACATGAATGCCCATCACAGCCCCCCTCTTTACCACCCTGTTTAGTTGGACAGCACCCAACAGGTACCCTCTGTAGCAACCCCTATTAGAACGCCACATCTTACCCCTCAGGCTGAAAACCTATTGTGTTAATACGATTGGCAGATGGCAATTTATTCATGAGCACAGCTGATATATTTTTTTGGCATGGTGTAGTGGTGATGCTGTTGGTCAAAGGCCTCTGTTTAGTATTTTATGATGACGTATTGTTGATCTAAATTCAAAGTAAGCTTGTTTCAGTTCATCTCTGCTCTGAAATGTAAAGTTATTTTGGGATGCAGTTCCTTTGTCTGTCCTCCATCAACCATTATCTTGTCCTTCAGTGTTTTTTTTCACCCTGGATTGGGCACAAAAAACAGGATCTTCCTTTTCTTCTCAACAACTGTTAACTCTGTGTGGAGGCTGATCAGTTCACTAATACAGCTTGGGCTAAATGACTGGACAGTTTCGTTGGAAATTTCTCCCTGTACTCTGCTTATATCCAGTGTGAAGTTTTGCTCTTATGGAAAGCCGTGTTGGTGAGAAGGGACTGGCTTAGTCTTCATTAGCAACGCCGTGCATCACTAGAATGCAGATGAGCTATGAAGCCATTCATCTGCTGGAAATGCCTCCCTGATTCCAATTTGAATCTTGTTTGCAGTCACATTGTGTGAGCCCACTTCTCCATGTTAAAGAAGTCTCTTTATGTGAGAGATCAGAGGGGGATAATTGCACTTAAGTGAACCTCATTTAGTGCTGGCCAGAGCAATTACAGTAACTGCAGTTCTAGGCGTTTTTGGGGCCTGGAGCAGCTGTCATTGAGTCTCTGTAGCTGAGATATCAAATGTTGAATAGAATGACATTGGAATGGCATCATGGGAATGGGAGATCCTTGAATGAATTTTAATTAGTTTATGCAGGTTTTTGCACAACCGCTTTTTTTTTCAGCTGAAGAAAAGTGTAATTAAAAATGACAATTAGAATTGCATTATTTTAGTAATGATTGAAAATAAATTATTCTCAAGGTGCTGTAAGGTGAAAAAAGCCAGCACTCCTTCTTCAGGCAAAACCCCCTGAGCTTGAGGGAGATGTTTTATCATTAATGTTATTCAGGAGCCAAATTTTGAGTTTTGCTCAGCTGGGTGCTTTAATCTATTTTTGCTGTAAATTAATGAATTTTTAAAGAGCCCCTCGCTGGATACGGGTGGATGTGGGAATGCAGCACTGGTTCAGTTTTCAAACGAGCCTCTACTCCACCATCACCCCCACCCCATAACCACCCACCCTCCTCACGGGATGTAGAGAGCGAATTTACTGAAGCACTACTCTTTCATTTTTTATTCATCCAGCAATACACTGCCTAGTTCTCCTCATCCCACCTCCTCCCAGTCTATTGAGTTGAATCTGTCAGCGAACTAGTCCTATATGTTCCAATTCACGTCCTGGGTTGGGGTTGGATGTGGACATGAATCTGTGAGGGAACTATGTGATGTTTAATTCAACTAGTTGGTTGCCTAATATTATCAGCACATTTGCTCAGATACATGTTTTATCTGAAAGTGTTTAGCCGTTTATTTCTCTAGTTTTTCTACTCAGGGCCCTTTTCTCTACAAGGGGAGTGCTGTAACTACCCACACTAGAGCTTGCTGGGTAAGTTTAGAAAAGTAGGATGGAGTGGGGGTTGGTGGGGAATTGACGGCTCCGGTAGTTCATGGTGGTTTCTGTGAGTCATTCCAGCTTTGTGGTAACAAAAAGACATAAATTTTGTGGCAAGTCTATTATGAGTGTTCGGTTTGACCTTATATTTGCATGAAGTTCAAATCTAGGGACTGGATGAGGGCATACACTGACATAAGTGTGTTTGGTAGTTGTAATGCACCAAATGTGCAAACGAAATTAGAGCCTATAATTCTCCTCCATTAAAGGAAAGTTAATGTGGGGCCTAATTACATGTAGAATAGAGTGAGTTTTCAGAGTGAGTATGGTGCACAAACCTGTGTCAGTTAAGATTTGTAAGATTTAATATTATGAGATGAGTAAATAAATCTGAAATAAATGAGACTTGCTTGAGGGATTTAATAATTAATTCATTATATTGTGAGCTTTGTCCTTGAGTTTTGATAGGCTCTCGGTATAAATATATTTCTCTTAAGCTTTTTTTTGTTCTAGAAGCAATTGGTATGCCTCTATGATTCACACTATTAGGAGACGTGTCGAGCTGTGTGCAGGAAGAGCAGCTCGCTAAGCTGACACAGCTTAAGTAATAAGAACAGGGCTTTCAGCGTAGTATTTGCTATCTGTTTTAATCATCACAGTGCCTCCTGTGGCAGATACCAAATTCACTTCCAGGTAAAAACTAGAATACCAAGATACAATTTTTATACAAAAAATGATGAGGCTGTCTGTCATTGTCAAACAAGGAAAATTTAAAGTATAAATGGTAGTAAAAAAAAAAAAAAATAGACTCAAAAATACAGCTTGCCTCCAGATTAGCAGCCACTGGGCTATTGTTGATGACGGAATATACAAATAGAAGAAACAGTTGCATATATACCACTGAGATTTAAAGGTGACATAGTAGCAATGACAAATATAGAGTCCGGCATAATGCTGGCATAATCACGTTACTGCTCTTTAAGGTGCTGTCAGGTGCATATATAAAAACTTAGGTAAACACTGGGTGTTGTGAACAGTTCATCGGAACTTAGACTTACTGACTTTTTATTCAGGGAGGCACAAATATATAATTAAAGAGCTTTACCACGCAGGATCCAAAGCATTCACCTGTTGCAGAAGGTCAGTGAGGATTGGTATTAGTGTCTGTAAAGGAAGTATGCAAAGCAATTTGCAATAATGACAGTTCCATAGGCTTATTGGCTTATTACTGTATTCATTTTGTGTTCACTGTGCAGCAGTGTAGTGGCAATATTTTAAATGTTTAAATGTCAATCTGCAGACTCAAGAGAGAAGAGTCAAGAGAGGGTCAAGTTTAATTAAGTTCACAGTCCAAAGCCTGCTCAGAAAGGTTAAATAGTGAAGTCTTGAGGATGTGGTTTACTGCCACATTACTGAAGTACATCCTTGCTAACTGGATGGAGACTGATCATTTATTGTGAAATCACAAGACAGGTCTCATGTCAACATCCTCGTGTCAGTTTATCAAACCTGAAAGCTGCATGCAGCTTCTTCATTTTTTCATGATTTCTTTCTAATGTGGGCTGGTCCAGAAATAGTTTCATGTAGAAGTTGGAGTCTGTGTATGATGTGGTGTGTGAGGCTGCTGATTTGTAGGGGCTAGCACCAAGTTGTGCAGATGTGGTGTTAGTTGGGAAGGAGCTTTGTTAAATCTGTTAAACCGAATTATTAAACACCTCTTTCTTAAGCCACACTGACCTCAGCAGAGCATACACACCAGAGTTGCATGTCAAAACCTCTCTGCTGTTGTCATTTGTCGCTTTTTCTGTGTGAAATCTGATGGATTAGCTTTAAATGTAGTACTTGGAGTCTCCATCTGTGATTCAGAAAACCCCTAACAGAAGCCAAGGATTCTCTCTGTGGAGTTGGAGGAAATGTTGGTCTGTGTGGACCAGGGAACCCACACAACTGATGACTCGCTCTTGCCCCATTCCCTCTCTATCCCTCTTTCTTTCTTTCTTTCTTTCTTTCTCTCACACACAGTCAGTCTCTTGATTATTGTTTTTTTTTGCGTCCACTACGATTTCTTTATCTCTTTCTGCGCCATACTCTCTTGTGCTCTTCACTTAGCAAACAACACGTCTGCAGAGAATTCAGAAGAATGCATCTTGTTACTCAGATGAGTCATACTTCCTCTGGCCTGCATGCCTCTCCCTCAGGGTGGATGAATGAGAGGGCGGAGAGGTTAGCTGGAGGAGGGGCTTGATGGCTAAAGGGACTTGGTCTGTGCCAGTTGCTCAATGGAATTAAGAAAGTTGGTCACAGGGCTTGAGACATGCATATCAGCGCCAGCTCAAAATGTGGCTGTCCCTAGGTGGCCGTGTGACTGATGGGTCTAACCAGGCTGAGTCACCACCTTCAAAAATGTTGTTCTTTGGAAATTGCAGGTCCAGCTCTGACCCCACAAGTCAGCCACTCTGCCAAGGTGCTGTGGCCCTGGAAGGAGAGCCTAGAGCCTGGAGCCTGGGCTCTGGAGAGGAATGGGAGTACACCTGTAATGTGAGAAATCTATCTCTGCCTTACTGAAGGAAATGCATATGAAGGGATGAAAAGACTGCTAGGTTTGTATGCACATACTAAGCTAAAATGTTCCTCAGGAGGCCTGACTGCAATATAACTGTGTGTTTAAATTTATAATACAGTTAAGTGTGCAGCACTCCAGTATCCTGGTTTTAATTCCCTAAGCATCAACATGCAATTTTGCTTAATATCACATTGTACCACAAAATGCACGTAGTTGTAAGTAAACCTGATTATCTTTATAATACTGATGAAATTGTATCAGTATACAATTAGGGCCCCGTCAGCTCTAGCTCTCTCTCCCATACCTGCTCTGTTTGGTCCCCTGCCAAAATCTATGACTCACAGGAGACTGAGTGACCTACTTTTTAAGTCTTCTAGGAGTGCCAGAAGATCTTTTTTATCTGCAAGACAATACAGTGGGTAAATATAAGTCAATTAAAATGCACTTAATGCACCCATTTTTGGATTTAAACACCTAAAGGCTGTGTCAGCATGGCAGCCACCTTGGAGGATTCCCTTCATTATCACAAGGAAAGAAGATACATAGTAAACAGTTGAGCTTTGATATCTCATTAGAAGCAAACTTAGTTTAAGGCCACATTGGCTTTCATCTAGCCAATTTAATATATATAACTAATTTAAGTACTCTTATAATCCTTCCCTATCTGTGTGCTTTTGTATTACACATTCCCAGTTTATTCAGATAGTCAGATTATGGTTTCTACATGTAGACAAAGCATTTATCTACATGAATCAGTGAAAGTACCCTTAAGACCTGGTAGGTTTGTTTTGGTAATGATAGATTTTTGGCTGCAGTGTCGAGGTAAAGTTTGAACAGTTGCCTTTAAATATTATGTGGATTAGCACAGGAGATAAAAAAAAGTCTGGGTACAGAGGCAGTCTCCCAAATGCTGGGTTTACAGTTTGCCTACCTCTGAAAAGCAAACAAGGATGTGATCAAAGGCCATAGGATCACTCAGATGGTTTGATGGCTTTAGTCGGGTTTTGATTGAAAAAAAAATGCTGCTATGCAGCGGATGGAATTTCCACTTTAATCGCTAATTGCCGTTTTTTGGTCGTGTTGTCTTTCACTGAAGCAGAAACAAGCTGTGCAGTTGAATGTGGTGTCTTGGCTGCTCTTTTCCCTTCTACAAGACTTAGCCGCTTTGATATGTCAGTTTTGTTTTACTCTGCCGCCTTCGTCTTGACACGATTGGCCCTGCTTGCTCCGACCTCCTGGAAACCCCCCGGCATGCCCGCCCCAGGGTGTGTGTTCAGTCATTTATTCGGCTTCCTCTAAAAGACTGCCATGCCTTCACTTCCCTTCTAGTTTCCCTCTTCTTATTAAGATGCAGAAGGCAGCGTTTGGTTTGAAAGGTTTGGTGCTGGGGGGGTTTACTGGTGTGTACAGTGGGGGGTATGGGAGGGACTGTGAGCATGGGGACTAATGACTCAGTGTGCACTGTACAGCCAGCCGCTCTTCAGCTAAGTTCTGCAGGCAGCTCTGATTTGTGCCCTATTGTGTGAGTCCAGTCAACAGAAGTCAAACTGATGTTCTGACAAAAGTGACAATAATTGGAGAGAAATGAAAATATTAAGTCTTTGGTTAATGCTTATAGCTGCTTGAGTTTTTATGCCTAATAATCCCCATTTAGTCTTTCAGAATTACTGCCTTTTTGAAACCTGTCTTTTATCTTGTCTGTTCTCCACTGAATTTGCCATGTTTTAGCTTCTTTTTAAAAGGTCCCAGTGGTGGGCCACTTTGACCAAGTCTCAGGCATTTTGATTTTCCTTTTTGTTTGATCAAACATTTTCCTTTCATTGAATCCTCTTGGTGCCTTTGTACAGAATAAGCATGAAAGTCCAATTGCATACTTATATACCGTACTTTTCGGACTATAAGCCGCACCGGACTATAAGCCGCACCCACTAAATTTAACAACTAAAACCACTGAAG
>JAQNCA010000014.1:10778996-10798641 GCA_029783725.1 Acanthurus tractus
TCACCGAAAATATTGTCATTTTTAAATATAAATATTAATTATGATTAAACATCCTTTACATTTTTTTCTGCATATTACTGATTTCAAGTCAATCTTATTGAAAAAAAATGAAAAAAAATCACAAACTTCATAAATGACGTAAATTTAAAGGAGTATTGCTGTAATGGAGACACGTCAAACGCATGTTAGTCATGTTTTTGCTTCATCTGTGTTTCTCCGCTGTCACAGAGTGCCACACACATTGTTAGCCAATTTTGTGGCTCTTGCTGAAGTCATGCTAGTCCACCGTTGGCTTAAAAGTCTTTCTTCAGAGTACCACTATTTTTATTAAAGCTTTTGTGTCAGTTAAGTATTTAAAGCCAAAAACTTTTGATTCTCCTGACCTTACTCACGTGTCTGCTGTTTATTATGGTAAATCCTCAGGTTTTGTGATGACCTATTTTGGCTCTTGTAAGGCAGAAACCACATGGTGATGAATCCATTTTTTTTGCCAGAAGGTATTTTGACTGCAGAGCTTAAACCAACAATGACTGCTTCTATCTTCCTCCTTCATCCACACCCAGATAAATAGCAACATTGTCTCTAGGAAACCAAATTAATTGAAATTATCTGGAACAGAGCACGTTGGAGAGAACAGGTATAGACACCAACAGCTGTCTGTTCCACATGAACACAAATCCTGGTCTGTCATACAGCACTGAAAATGGTCTAAGTTTCATGTTCTACTCCACCTCTCTCTTTAATCAGCAGTAGACGAAAGTAAAGCTGTCCCTAAATTGCCATGAAAGTTATCCGTAGAATGCTGATGGAATTTACTAGCTTGTATAAACACAGACGCCTCCTGGTGACGTAAGACAGAGCTGGTTAAATTCAACAGCTGACTGAAGTGCTTTAATATTGTATTCTGAAACATCTCTTGGACTGTGTCTATAGTAGATGTTGACTGCATGTCTCTTCAGGTATGTGATGTATTTTGATTAAGCTGATGATTGATCACTGTGGCTTTATTAGGTTGACTTTATGTTTTTATGCACATGCGTTGGCTTTTATGTGTCATTTGCACATAATGGGTTAGACAGTGATTAAGTTTGGAGGATAAAAATCTGACGCTGTGAGCAAAGCAGAAGATGGAGTACCAGGAAAATACAAAATTGTCCACCTGTGACCTCTTAAGACTTTTTATATGCTCTATTCTGTGTTGTTGTGCAACTTCCAATGCAGTCTGCATTATCACTCAGGGGAAAGGTGCATGGATTTATGACAGGTGGCTGCCTCTCAGGAGCATGCCTCGAAAATCTTGATCATAGTTTGCTGCCTTTTCCTGTGAGGCATTTGCATTCAGTAGATCTGTATAAGCGTTACATTTGTCATGTACATGTTCACTCATGTAGCCTCAAGTGTTTATGCGTTACATGTTAAAAGCCATGTCTCAGTGAGAGTGGGAGAGCATACACGCTGCATGTTATCAGTGGGCTGTGTTATTATCTGCAGGTACAGTATGACTCCAGCAGCATTTTAAAGAGCCTGTACGGAGGCGCAGTAAACCAGTGAAATGGGACATGAGAAGTCAAAGAGCAGCGCTTCAACAGCTTAATGATGTAGAGGCATCCAGCTCTGTCAGGCAGTAAACTCTTTAATATGCTGTTAATTATTTCTGAGAGATTGAATATTGATTAAAAAGCAAAATGGTTTTAATTATAGCTCCAGCTCTAGCACCATTCTAAATGAAGACAATTTTAGGCTTTACGTGAGAGGAACATCTAACAAATCTACTGAACCTCAAGCTATTTCAACTTCTGTTTGAATTTTGTTTTTACTTTGAACTTTTTTGGTTTGAAAGTGAGTGCTCTGTCTCAGTGTAACGGGTGTTGCAGCTTCTTCACTTTTAGCTTTCAGAGCTGCCAATGCTTATCCACTGTCTAAATTTGAAATTCATGACCTGATTCTTGCTCTGTGTAGCACTCTCAGAACATGCATTGCCCACCCTGGTAATTCCTTTAAATCGCGATTGGCTAATTCAAGCATGGTTTCTTTTTTGAACATGTCTGTGTTGCACTTGAAAATGAGGCTTATACACGGTTGTTTCTGAGAGGAATGACAGGAACACATTTTACTATGTCACATTGTGTCTGAGTGGAATAATAAGCCTAAAAAAAACCCCACCAAGTCTTAATTCATAGCTGAAAGTCTATTGTTTTATACCGAAGTGTCAGTATTTTTTACTTTTGTAGACTGTTACATTCAAGTTTCTCACTGCACCTACCAGACTTTTTTTCTCAACATATACAGAAAATTTTGAATGTATTCAAGCATGGCTGCAACTAACAGTTATTTATGTCAATAATAAATCTTACAACTATTCCCCCATTAGTCAATTAATTTTAATCTGTGGTGTCTGAAAGTATAAAAACACACACATAATCTCAATGTGAGTGACTGGATCATAGACTTTCGCACTGTAAATGTGAGATGTGTTTCCAATCAACATTTGAAATACTATAGTGTGGAAGCAACAATATTGGATATTTAGCTTACCTGATTAGCAAGCTAATCATGAGGTGTCAACACCTGTGTAGCACACTTGTTAGCCTGGAGCACCAGCTTTCACTAGCCCTGTTTTTGACTGTATAAAACTTTATTACCAACTTGCTTCCAGCTTGCTCTGCAGAAGCTTCCAAGTCATGCTTATTCCATCATGTACTCAGCCACGTTTTTTTTTTTTCTTGTTTTTGTATTTTCTGGTGCAAAACACACACAAGTTCAAATGGCTCCTTTCTTCCTGAAATTGCATTTAATTACCCATGTTTCTGTGGGCTCCTTCAACCCTGGAATCACTCCTCTGAAATCATAGAATAAATGCCAAGCGTGTGCAACTTGACTGATCGTCTGGTGTGTGCATTCTTAAATTTAAAAAAATAGTAAAAAATAGTTGATAAATTGATCGATTAAATAGCTTGTTTTTAACATTAGATTGATCTGGCATTATATTTGTGGTGTCCTACATTTGTAAAATCTCTAATGTGCTCTAGGCCCAAGGAAATAAACTATAATCCCAGGTGGACCAATGCTCTTTTGGCTATGAAATCATCTGTGGACACTGAATAGCTTTTGAAATTCCAGGCAGACAGACCCAAGATCACCCTACCTCACTGCTTGCCCTTAGAGACTAACTCAATATTTGACATCGACGTTGAACTGGATCTAGGAAATGCAGATGAGGATAGGCCCTTAAGATTGCCATCAAAAACACTTGGCCTGCCAGTACCTTAAGTGGTCTATTTGTGATTCAGCAGCAGGATCTTGTTGGCTGCCAGGCTGGCATGGAGTCAACCTCCCAGGGAGAGTGTGTTAATGTGGGGCCCCAGGCCGTGGGACCAGGGTAATTGGGTTCGCATGGTCAGTGTCAGGGCACCCCTGCCACCTCCAAAACAAAGGCCACCTCCCAGGCAAGCTGTTGGGAACAGAGAGACAAGAACCCTCTGATCACAGCACTGATTCACTGGAAAGGCTTATTCAATTACTAGAATGTATTATGTGTTTTTTTGTATTGACCTGCAGATTGTGCAGTGAGCTGAGGGCTTTTGTGCTTGTGTGTGTTCCCTTCTTCTGCCTGGGTTTTTTCCTTTATCTACACATACCTTCAGCCTACCAAACCAACATTAACATGGAAAGTGGCACACTGCTGAAAGCATCTCTCTAATATCTCTAATATGCAAGACTGCTGTATCTATTCACATTTCTCTCCTGGTTTGGCTGTCTGCATTTAGGGGTCACAAACCCTGTTGCTTGCTTTGTGGCCTCTCCAGACCGCCTGAAGCGGCTCAGTTGATCCACAGCCAACTCCCAGATCTTCCCCTACTCTGATTCTCTGTCCATTTGCCGAGTCTGCCTGCCTGTCTCTCTGTATGTCTGCAGCAGCTGGATGCTTTTTCTCTTTTCCACTCACTTAGAAGACCTCTCTTTGTTTGACACTGTCTAATAAGACAAAGGTGTCTCTCTTGCCTTTTTAAGGTTCAGCGAGTCTAAAGGAACTCAGGATTTAGCTTTGCTTTGTTGACAACTCTCTCTGCTCAGCGTTTAGCTGCCCCACAGCCACAGTTGCGCTCCCGATTGATTGGCAGAATAATTATGGACTTGATTTGTTCAACCACAGGAGAAGTGGGATTGAGGGAGTTGGGGAGCAGAAAGAGCATGTATACCATTTTTCTTTTTTAAGAGCGCAGCAGAGAGGTCTGCTGGCCTGCATCTTAAAAACAAACTTTAACACAACGTAGCCCACTAACAGCACTGACACATAGATTGCACTGTGAAACATAGACACTCTTGCACATTCTGTTAGCAGCGAGGAGGCCCCAGTTGGTGCCCGGCTCAGCTGTAGGCTGCAATAAGCTGAACAGTGTGCTCAGCCGCATGAGCGGTGAAGCGATAATTGACACATCCTAAAAATGCAAGTAAGGACTGGGTTATTAATGCTTTCTTCCTAGGGGTGGTTTCAGCTGAACCATTAAGCCTTTAATTGAGAAGGAAGACTGACATTAAAAGCTCTTGCCTTGGCATTGCTGTTACCTTCTTTTTGTTTTTTAATGAAGATGAGGCTTATGGTAGTTCGCTGCATGATTACAGAGCTCACATGCAATCACAAATACTCAGTCGTGCTGCTATTTTAGTTAGAGAGATCTCAAAAATAACTTAGAACTAAGTCATTTCCCTCCAGGGCTGGAAAAAGTGAAGAGTCTCCTTTTGACTGAAGGGCAGGTGAGCAAAGTTCCCACCCTTCCCTGTTTATTCCTCTTGCAATCACTATGAAAACAAGGGCTTCTCCCACGCTGGATATAAAGCTGTTGATATGGAAGGTATGACCTGGGTTTCGGTCGAGAGTAAAGATGCCAAAGGCTTGTTACCAGGTTACATCACTGTTGTTGTTGTGAGTGCATGTGCCAAATCTTTAGGCATAACAGAGGGAGCACGCTTAGTGATTCCCCTCCCTTTTGCCAAGTAACCATCACACTGCAGGAGGATTCTTGTCATAATGAGCTCTCTCTCTCTCTCTTTCTCTATCTCTCTCTCAGTCTTTCTCTCTGTCTCTCTCTGTCTCCCTTTCTCTCTCTATATCGCTCTCTCTCCACAAACACACTGAAGTCTGGGCAGCATTTAACAATCACTGATGTAAATATTTATTGTGGTGTGTTTGAATCCTTGTGACATTGTTGTTAATGCAACATTTATCACCTCAACAGTTCTGAGGTAGCATACATGGCAGTACAGCAATCACGGGTCTTAATGGCTGTGTCCGTGTAGCTGAGCAGCCACATGCTGTTGGAGTGTTACCCGTGATGGATGCATGACTGCAGTAAAAGGGAATTAATCGCGGAAATTGCAGATAAGTGCAGGAGAGCACTGGTCTGGTACCTATCAACAGTCTTGTGTCTGCAAGTGGGAGTGAGAATGTGAACTGAATTGCCTACTCTTTTCTCCGAGAGGAAATGATGACAGTAATACACAGGCATGTGAGGGGAAGTTGTTCTAGGTAGGCAGTTAGGTATTCTAGGTAAAAAATAAAATAGGCTAGATCTGGTTTGGTGTTGTGTAATAATTCAAAAAAGGCATTTTTTGTCTATTTGTGTGCAAGTTTGTGGTATTTCATAGGCACCTAAGATGAAACAGCAAACTAAAAATGGCAACCACCCGCCCACACAGGAAATTAGGGTTACAATATGATTGCTTTTGTCATTAGAGATTTGAAGTATATCATTAAAGCAGCTGTACATGGTGCTGCTATGGTCACATTTTTCCCAGGATGAATTGATGCAGTCCTAACAAGAATGAACAGTAAAAGATAAAAACATAATATTAGCACAAAGGCTGTTCCTGCTCCAAGTTTTGTTCTGTTGAGTTTGATTTGGCTTTTTGGAACAAAGATTAAAAAATTTACTCATTTTTTTATTCTCCAGTTTAACCACACACTGGACTCATATAAACCTTATGAGTCTCATTTTTTACCTTTTTTTGAATTATATTTTGAAGCCTTTCCTTGTCATTCTGTAATAAGGAAACATGACACTTCCACTCAATATGAGGAAAGAAATAATAGTCCTGCTCATATCTCAGTGATTAAGTACCAACATACCATGCAGCGTCTCTCTTGCTTGGCTACTGATCATGCGGTCACCTGAGGAGTCTATCAGTGGACAGCAGTAAAGGAGGTTGTACTATGCTAACTTTTATCAAGCTTTACCTGTGCAAATATATTTAGCAAAACCTGTAACATTTCATGTAAATTTACAGTATTTCTGTCCACTATTTATCTCGACGAGAGTGAAACTTGAACTCTTTCGTCATTTTGAACACGTGTTCATTTATTTCTTAAGAAAAAATAAAATAATGGTCAAGAACCCAAGTAACCACCAATATCATCCAGTAGAGAAGGCTTTGTGTTGTCCTCACTGGTTGCTGCAGTGAGCACAATCCCAGCAACAAAAGCCTCTTTTCAGAATTCTTCATGCTTTCAAGTTGAACTGTATCAGAACTATGTAAAGAGTTGATCATGTGCAAGGTTGGGAGGTCATGTCAAATAAGCTATGTTCCCTCAATTACAGCATACACAAACACCAATTTTTTTTTTTTTTTCACTTACAGTTAAGTTGTGATTTAGTCCATTAGTCAAACACTGTACAAATGAGTTTTCTGGTTTGTTATTGACCTTTCATTTTCAAACAGTAGGGATGATAACGATTAAGTGACGATAGATTAATTGGTTATTAAAATTATGATCAAACACATTTAACTTAGTTGATCCATAGATTATGTAACCTTACATTTTAATGTGTTTAATGCATTTAATATATCAAGGAATCTACATCTTTTGATTTTTCATGAGCAGTGCATTGGAGTATGATATCTCAAGGAAAGTTTGCAAGCCTATAAAACAAAGTTGTTGGATGAAAACATTGTGCTTTCTGTTTTAGTAAGGCTTCTTTCCCTTGATGAACATCGTCTGAAGGGTGTCATGACTTTAAATACTGCTCAATACTGGGAATGCACTGCAGCCTTATTTCCATTCATATGCTGGACTGCATTTCCACAGTAAAGCCAGTTTTATTCACCGTTTTGTTTTCCCTACTTTCCTTTAATGTGCTTCCTCTATTTATGCTCTAGTCAGTGGTTTCCACCCTTTTGCAGAATGTTGTGCTGAAGTCAGACAAAGAGTGTTGGTTCAATTTATTTAATGGACATTAGAGACTATGTGACAAGTAAAGTGAGATGATTTTAATATTTATCACATTTTGTGGGAAGCACATCTCAAATCTTAAAAGCATTGTTTCAAAATTGTTGCTTGTAATTAAATGTAGACAAATCTTTTTAAACAAGTCATTGTAGCCGAAATAATTAATACAAAATATTCAATCTGAAGGATAATACTGCAAGATGTGACAGTTTCTAATATTTCCAGTGAGTTAATCTCTTTGAGGTATGAGGTAATAACAGAACTTCATGACAGAATATGGGACACCAGCAGAGTTTTTTAATGCAGAAAAAGAAAATTCATAAAGCAAAATTGAGCACACTTTTTAAGACTAATTACCTACTTCAGCATGTCTCAGGTCTCTATGCAAGATTACTTTTATACTGTACCCTAATACACATTTAGTCTAAAACAGTTCGCTGTATTATTTAGAAAATGCTCAACAGTATTAGAAAATGTTATCTAATTCACTCTGTTAGTGCAAGCTTTGGAGAGTTTTGACCAAAAATCTGATGCTATTTTTGTGACACTGGTCATTGATGTAGTTTAGGTTAGTCTAGTTTTATCATTTCATGTTTTTTTTGTTTTTTCTTACTTTTAGAGACTTTGCAGATCTTCAGCATAAACAGCAACTTGAGGGTTATTTCCCAATTTTCTAATATTGCAGGCAATTCAAAACTTTTTCACAAACAGAGGACAAAGTCTACTCAGGGAGCAAGCTTATAGCAAGAAACAGGGATATTTATGGTTATATGGGAGAAAAAAATGGTAAAAATCATTTTAAACTGATCTCTTCTGTTCAAGCAAAAAATGGAAGCCACTAAAAACGTGGAAACACTACACCTTCAATCTGTTGTGCTAAATTTTAACTATGTTAAGTTAACCATTAATCTTCAACTGTAATCATGTAGGTGACACAGATTAGTTGTTTATCTTTGATTGAATTACCTTTGCTGTGTCAATGAAACAAGATCTTCACAGTGTTCCTAGAAAGATGTAAATGTGGAAGAGCCCCATCTCTGCCTTTTCCCACAGTTTTATTTAAGCAGCCTAATTTATTCAGTAGGAATCACATGGTGCTACTCCGTAATGTATTTAGAGAGGCTGTTGTCTATTTTTGTTCCCTGCTTTGTAATAGATTATTCATAGTAAATTAGTAGGTGCAGTGAAATAATTGTAATAATGTGTAACTGTATAATTACCATCAGGTGTTTTTTTTTCTTTTTTCTTTTTTTTTTTGTTTTTGTTTTTTTTTTTTAATTGTAGCAGGTTGTAGTATCAGTCTTGTTCTACTCCTAACTGTGAGCATAGTAAATTACACGCTATTCTCAAAAATAATGTAACTGAAACACTAGTTGTTGTTGCCAGTGAAGAAGGTAGTTACTCACATAGCTAATTACAAAATCCAAAATCATTTGTTGATGGTGGATGCTACATTCTGATACATTTGCAATAATAACCCATGGGACAACATGGTAAAAGTACACCTAAATTGATATCATATCCATATTTTAGGCTTATTCCATAATAATTTTCAACCGAGATTACCAGTTTTTGTATTAAGTATCTTTTGAAATAATAAGTTGTATCTTATGATGCAGGCTACAGCTGTTATTTTAGTGTGTCTGACACATAATTAATCAGCATTTAAGCAAATATATGTAAAAGATCTTAAAAAGATCTTAAATTAAGAATGGAGGCCAAAAAAAACTTAATTGGGATGTCACTAGTTTCAAAAGTTGCTTCAAGATATGATAAAAATTGAGAAAGACTGACCCCATTACAGAAATGTAGGAACAGACATTCACATTTATTAAACATCTGTAAGTTCAAAATTAGAATTAAAAGGAGCTAAGTGGAAATTGTGATTGTATAAAATGTTGAAGACACCTAAGTAGCATTCATTGTAGCAAATTACACTTAAAATATTAATTCAATCCTGGGTCATGCATTGTTAGGGACTCTGCTGGAATGTGTAAGTGTCTGCTAAGTGCAGACATCAATTTTGCAATAGTGGAGATGGGGAACAACACTTATTTTATGACGCATTTGCTGACTTGCATCTCAGTACGTACTTGCCTAACATGATGAAGTTGACGTAATGTGCTATGTTGTGTTGAGTAATCCCTGGTTGTTACTCAGTTCGTTGCCTCATTGGAGATTCTTGAATAAAGGAGGGCCTGGCACACGTGTAATAACCAGGCTGTCAGTTTGATTGAGACACTTCAGACTTAGCTGAGACACAAAACACAATCACTGATTAGCTGTCAGTGCTCTGTTGGCAGCTAGAACGTTGATAAGTCCTGTCAAGAACGTGGTAAATTAAGATGTTTCAAAAACCCTTTCAATTTCTCATTCAGAACTAAATCTGCCATTAATCCCTGGAGGATAAAGAAACTTTGAGTGTTGAATAGAGAATGAATTTGACCATTTATTTCTCTCTCTCAGCCTCAGAAAATAGTCTAAGCGCTCCCTTCTAAAAACAAATTAAAGTAAAGAGAGAGAATTTTTTTTTCTCTTTTTCAGCAGTGACAGTGACTGAACCTCATTTACCTAGAGCCAGATCAAAGTGGCCTTGTGTGTGTGGAATTGCTGTCTGTTGCCCTGGCCTAGTAATCATAGTGCATGAACTCCTAGATCTCCTCGATGCAAACTGTTGCCAATTCAGCTCTCTACCAGGCCTTATTCCAGCATCATGGTGCCCTTCACACCCTCCTCAACTGCTTCATCTCCCCTGGCTTTTTTCTTATCTTTTCTTCCTCCTCAGTGCTCCTCCTTCTGCCCCCAGACCTGCTGGTGAACATACTCATACAGTCCTCTCTGACGTGGCAGCAGGCTGGGTCTTGTCCCTGCTCTGATTGTCCAACAGCCTGGCGGGGTAATGAAGGCAGCAGGAGGGATGCCTTACTGCCTGCCTGTAATGCGTTTCATCGTCCCTGCCATAGCCCAAGGTTTTCTAATTAAGACACTGACTTGGCCTTGTAGATTATGTAGCAGCTGGATCATTAGTGTAGAGGGTCAAATGACATGCATCTGCATGGAGCAGGCAGAGCACCTTTTATAAACCCCAAACTCTGTCAGCTCACCTCTAGTGGCCACCAGATAGCTCTGCTTGCTCCTTCTTCTTGGCTACCCCCATTCATAGTTTGGGGCTCAGTTAGAACGGGGGGCCAAGACAGTAGTAGTGGAAACATTAATGTCAGGACCACCAAGAGTGAACTCAAAGAGGTTCTTACATTGTGCTGCCAGTTCATCAGGTTCTGTGTAAGTCAATATAAGAGACTCTTTCTGAGTGAAGATGGGGCCTATGTGGAAACTGCACCATCAGAATTTCCAAGACCTTTCTGCAAATTTTAAACAGCTAGAGATGCTGCTTGTAAATGAACGGCCTATGCAGTTTTTTAAGTTTCTAGAAAGGTATTCGTTTAGAAAGAGTTAAAACACTTCACCTGTTGTTTATTTATTTATGGATTTGTTTGTGTGGTGAAGTGGTAATTATTAGAAGACAAATGATTGATGGTCTCACTAATAAGTCTTTCTCTCTCCCTGCTCCACATTGAAACCTTCATTTACGTGGCTAGGTGTTGAAAGTTTTTGTTCCGTGGTTGACTTTTTAACAAAGGTTTGCACCTTTTTTAGTAATGTAATTTCAGTTTGTAATTGGTGCTGTAGTCAACCATAGAAAAACTTGGTCAACTAAAATTGTGCTAAATCCCTCACTAATTAGTAGTAATAGTAAATGGGGAAAGAAAAATCTAGATTAACTAATTCACTAATTAATTAAAACTTCACTAAGTGCTCTTTACATACTAGCTTAAAAGGATACAAATCAAAGTTACACAGCATTGCCAAGCAAATAAATTCCTGTGGTTTTTACATACAGCTATATTGTTGCCTGTAGGGCATGTCTATAAAATATTTTTATGTACAGCGGCAACATTACCAGAAACACACACGTACACAGCCGTTTACCTGTGCGAAGAATGAGCTTTCATACAACAAAGCTAGACCGAGCTGCTAACTGTGCCGGCTCTGCAGTATAATGCTCAATAAAAACCAACATTACTGGCATCCAGCCTACTACTTTCGACATTTGGCTGGATTCAACTGACGCTTAACAGTCCATCATTTCACAAAGTGTCTGTTACGGTCTTGATTTTTCTAAAGCTACCTTTGTTATTCAAAAGAAATAGTCTTTCACAGTAAAAGCAAAAAATTCTCTGAATTTTGTAGATTTTTCATTCTGGATCATCGCTAGAAAATGTAAAACCAAATGCCGTGTGGGCTTGGTGGTGATTTAAATCCGTGGTCATTTTGTGGGCTGTTAATTTCCAATGTGGTTTTCAAATGGTGATTTAGTCCATGAAATATCAAAAAATTGGGAAAACACCCATCAGACCCTGAGATGACGTCCTCAATTATCATGTTGTCCAACTAGCATTTGAGTGGTGTTGCGGATATTTAAACGGATAATAATGGATTTATAGTGGGAAATCAAATTTGTTTTATACAATATTTACATGGGCTGCCATTCAAAAAAGGAAAATTGCTGGGGTAAGGAGCATATGAGTCACCCTTATTTCAGTGACAGGGTGGAGATACCTTGTGTATGATTTGTTTGTCTTTTGGTGATGAGGAACTGCACTCCACCATTAGGCTGACTCACCTGATGGTAGTCAGTCAGCAAATCTGCTCATCTATCATTCTGCTCATGACTGCAAAGGTTGGGAGAGTTACCTCAAAGGCTTTGGTGTTTTCATCAAGGCCTTGTGTTTTTTTATCAAGGAGAACTAAAGAAAACACGCTGAAAAGTAAATAACTAGCTTTTTTCTAAGAGAGCAGATTTAAGTGAAATTCTAACCATCTATCCTTGTGTATCAAAAGGCTTGAAAAGTGACCCAGAAACATGTGTTGTTTTCTTTTCATTGTATTAAAAAAGTTGCGGGTTGCTTGATTTCAGACAGAGTAGATTTCTAAAGGAACATATTCACATTAAGGAATAAAGCAAAACATCAATAGATCTTGCTGATGCCACTCAGCTTTAAGCTCTGTATGTTACACTCACAATTTTGCCAAACTTTGGCAAATATGCTGATTTAATGGTGTGCTGTTGCTAATTTCAGAGCTTCGAGGCCCATCCTGAAATAACATATTTAGATGTAGTTTGGCCAGATCTGAACAGTTTGAGACATGCAGTTTTGCTACAACCTTTGGTATTACTTTTTTGATGAAAATTTAATTATTGATATGAATTCAAGGTGAACACTGCTGCTATCAATAATCAGTACATTTTTGAAGGAGTTTCAGTTGTTAACTTTTGACAGGAAATAGATGAAATGTGAAGGGATATTGCTCAGTAAAACTTGGATAAGAAACTTTATAGTACCATAGGAAGCTCAAAACTGATTATAAGGGAGGTTTTGAGACCAATGCTCCACTCCAGTAATGATCTCCCCAAACTGGATTTAGCGTCTTGTCTCAGAATTCTGTTTTGATGTATGAAAAAACCCTTCATCATCTGGCTCTGCCTGTCTATACTTTTAGCAGATATTGAAATGGCTGCTTGGCACCAGCTGTCCCCTGCTGTGAGATATCATTTGAAAGGAACAACCACAAACTGATGGTGACCAACTGCCACCAGAGAAGTTTGCCCACCTAGGATTTTTTTTACTCTTTCGGCTACATACCAACAACAGAGACCCATAAAATTATGTTTAATTCATTGCCACCTTTTTGAAGAAGTAACAAAGATATAAATCAAAGGAGAGATTTTAGATTTTCATAGAAAATATCTTTTAACAGATCATATGTGTTGAATGCTTACTTTATTTTAAAAAGTAGAATTTTTTTGTTGAAGACAGATTATAGAAATGGAAAGAATTAATTTCTTTTTAGCAATTTTAACATAACAAAATATTTAAGGTTATTCTATAAGTGTCTGAACCACCATCCCAAATTGGGTGAAATGGTAATAGGATGTGGCTCCACATGGCACAGAAATGCCCCCTTTTTATAGCTCCCCTCCCCTCAAAAATGTGGACATAGAAGAAATTGACTGGTATCTTGGCCAAGTTTGTCAGTGTAGAGATTTTTTTTTTTACATTCCTCTGCTCAAAAGAAAAATATCTATGCGCTCCCCTAAAACATTAACTTCATGACCTGATTAAGTAGGTCACACATTCGAAACCTACTGCACAGCAGTCGTCTAAGAACAGAAGAAGATTTTTTGATTTTTTTTTTTGTTTTGCATTAGTTCAACTTGAGTGCAATGCTAAAAGATGCTAACTGCTACTACCATTCTGTCATGTCTGCTAGTCACTGATTTTGGTGCACAACAGATTCCTCATGTGAGTCCTGTACATGTTTGAGCTTCAGTCTGTGTTTTAAACGTAGAGTCTGAGGATGAATTTCTCCAATGTTTCCTCTAGCTAGCTTCATCTATCTTGATTAGCACAGCTTTCCCACTGGTCAACCAAACCCAAGTAGTGGTAGTAGGCAGAGCAGGAGGACTGTGATTTGTATATCCAGAATTATTCACTGAGGAAGAACAGATTGATGTGCTTCCAGCCCCCTTTTAGAGCTTTTTATTAAGTTCTTATGTAGAAGAAGAATGTTAAACTAAATATTAATCATATTAAAGTATTTTGATACTTAAAAACAAATCTGAAAAGAGATTTAAAAGAGGCAGTATTTGACCTATTGATCGCTGTCAAGACTGTATTTATTCTCAGCCTGACAGCCTGACAGCCTTTTCAGTCTCACACATGCTCACACACACACACAAAAACATTCTTGTACGAGCATGCTTAGTGGAGAAAAAAATTCCCACAACTTGGTGCAGATTTCTCATTCTTCCACCCTTTTTTTTTCAGCCCCTTAACCAGAATGCAGTGTCACCTTGCTCTAGTTTTTTTTTCCCCAGATGCCCATGATCACCTATCTTGGTAACTTAAGGCCTTTCTACCCTGCCCCTCTATTTTAAGACATGGAGGGCTGTGTGCCGAGAGGGACAGAGAGACAGGCTGTTGTAGGCTGCACCCTGCACAGCACGGGCAACACGTACAGGGCCGAGGACAGTTCGCAAGATGACACTGGCTGGCTTGTTTACGGCAGAGGCTCCGTTTAGGGGAGGAAGGGGTGGAGGCAGGCAAACTGGCAGGCAGGGAAGAAAGGAGAGAGGGGGTTTACTACCCTCAAGAGAGTCGGAATTCCTCCTGAGCCATTCCCCCATTTGGCTGGCAGTTGTGAAAACAATTGCCTGGCATTTACTCTCTCTCTGTGCAGATGGAGTCCCAGCTATGAGTCAGCTTTGAGAGCAGCAAGTGGTGGAGAAAGTGGCTGGCTTGTGATCTCCTGCATAGTGAATATAAGCATACTTTACAGAGACACTTGGTTTTTTGTTGTTGGGCAAAAGGTTCAGACTCACTTCCTCATGTATAATACTTTTTGCTTTCTGCAGTGTTGCTGATCTTTATCAGTAGTTATTTTGAATTTTTAGATGTTCCTTGTGATAAGTTGACTAATAAAGGCTTGTCTGTTTTCTGTTTCTCCAGACTTGGCCATCAGAAGACGTTACACTGATGTCTTGAGCTGAGGGAGACTTCATCATCGACGTGTCACTTGTCTCTGTTTATTATTCCCCACCTGGTCCACTCTCCATCAATCAACAAGCATCAACAGCATCCACCTCCACCTTTTCCCCACCCCCCTCCTGCCCAGCCTGCCGTCACCATGACGTCGGAGCTGGAGAGCAGCCTGACCTCCATGGATTGGCTTCCTCAGCTGACCATGCAGGCGGCCATCCGCAAGGCGGACGCCCAGAATGCCCACGGGCCGGGCATGGGCAAGAAGAGTACCCTACTGGATCCTAACACCACGTTGGACCAGGAGGAGGTGCAGCAGCACAAGGATGGCAAGCCACCCTACAGCTACGCCAGCTTAATCACATTTGCCATCAACAGCTCGCCAAAGAAGAAGATGACACTGAGCGAGATCTATCAGTGGATCTGTGATAACTTTCCCTACTACAGGGAGGCAGGCAGTGGCTGGAAGGTGAGAAAAACACATCTGGCCTTTATTTCAAGCTGATTTAGCTGACAGTGATGACAGAGTTTTGGTTCTGACTAACCAGCATTCTAATTTTAGGACAAACCAAAAATAACTTCAGTTGAAACTAGATGTCTTTCTGGTTTTTTTTTTCAAACAGCAGAAATGCAGTAACTTACATCAGTTTATTCACTGATGGAAATTTTTCTTTGACCTTAAATTTTGTGGTAAGCTGTGGAGAGCATTTGTAGAAGGTGTAATTGATGTGCCTTGACTTAAATCATTGTTTTTTGGTCACTAGGCATCTCAAACAAAGTGAGATGCCATTGGTAATCACCACTGTCACTTCTGAGAAAGCTTAGAGAGAAACTATGAGTGCGCCAAATCACACTAAGTGCCTTACTCCTTCGAATGAAAAATGGTGCAGCCCTGAGAGAACCATATGAAGTGTAAAACCCTGGATTAATATTCAGAGAAGTGGCCCCTATCTGTGCGAACACAGACTAAATAGCCCATTCATGGGTGGTATTATTCATTGCAGATGCCTTGATAGGAGAAGGCCATTATGCAGAAGGAGAGAGCCAGTGCTGTGTCATCATCTCAAGGAGCCCATGATATACAGAGATGAAGCCATGCTGATTGCCTTTTAAAGGGCCCAGATGGAAATTGATATAAGAATGAGTTTTCCAATCAGTCGACGTTTATTGGAAATAGAATCTTAGGCACTGCTTTATTGCAGTCAGACAAGATGTATGAAGTCCATTTCCTGGGGCGACAAGATCTGGCTTGTGCAGAAGCTGCATGGAGGTGTATGTGTGTAGGTGAGGGGGAGATGAGACAGCATGTATTATTGTAAATGGATTGATTTTAGCTTTTGTAGCAAGGCCTTTTTTAAGGAAATGAATTGTTTTATTTTTCAACCTTTGTTTCCTTTTTTACCTTCATCATCCTTTATTAAGTTGTCAGCAGCAATACGGCACATTCACTGTCAGTCGCCATGTCTTCCTGCGCTGTTCCTGAGGTCAGTTTTGTATTTTGTATACTGCCTACCTTCTTTGGCATTGAATTAAACCATTCATTTCACCATGACGATCTGTTCCCTCAGACTGGGGTATCAGGCCGGCAGCAGTATTAACTAGCAGTATTTACTATTTACTAGTACTAGCCTTGTTGCTGTGCAAAGGTTGTTAGTAAATTTGTGGCAGCGTATGTATCACTCATTGCTTTGTCTGTATCTTTTATGATAGTTTTAACTGTTTTCATTTCTTTGTTTCTAGAGAGTTGCTATAAATAAGTCATCATTTAGATGGGTTGAAGTGGACTTGATGAGTCTTATGCACATCCACAAAATTTATTGCTTGGAAATATGAGGGTGTGACTGACTAGCCAAACTAAAATAACAGCAGATATGACAAAGCATGGATTCACTTGTCTACAATTTTTATGTATTTTAGAGTGGGAGGCCTTTGTAAGAATCAAGTTTGTACTGCTCAAATGTTGAAGCTTTGCCATTACCAGTCCTTAGTTACAATTAAACTGCAGATACAGCAGGAAGACTACATGATATGAATTTAGCAAGGCTTGGCTGGTGTGTGTTGCTGTAAATGTGCCTTTGGTTCTTTTGTCGTCAAGTTCCTATTTTGGGATTTTCATGGTCAGAAAACACCTCGGGATATTGCAGTGTTATACAAACCTTGAATGCTTTAAGCTAATAGCATTGAAGATTTTAAGAAATTCCTATTGATACTGTTATAGGAGCTGTTTTAAAGTATAGAAATAATTCAGCTGCTCTGTGTTTTTTTTGATTTTCTCTGTACAAGTATCTTGTTTCTACTTGTTTGGTAGCTAACTTGCAGATGGATTAAGTCCCCTTTAGGATTAACAGACCAGATTAATTTCTGATATTAGGAGTAGGCAAGGTTAAATTGTATGGGATATTACAGTAGTAAAGGTGTATAAAGTGACTGGAGACAGCGTTTGTTTAAAAGTAGTTGATTAAGTGCATTAAAGTTTATGGACAAACAAGTCATGGATCTAGAAGCAACTTAGCTGATTTATTGTGATTTCTATGATGTAGTTTTGTATCCACAGTGATGAGAGTAATTAGAATATATATAGAAACGAAAAAGCGGTTTCTTTCCATTGACTGGTTGATGTGGATTTGACGTAATTGGAATGATGTCTTGGCTTCAAAAGCAAGTTACAAAATTAGTCAGCACTGATGGAGATTGATGCTCTTCAAGCACTTTCTAGTTTAGTAAACGCATGCACAGATCAACAGATTCTGGCCTAAATGTGGGCTGTAACTGTAGAAATACCCCTCACATTAAAAAGTGTGAAAAACCACATCACTCTAACCAGGATGCTGTACAGCTCAGGAAACAGTGAAAGAGCGGTTTGAAGAGGTGCTCATAAGCTAGAGCCTGCGTCACAATCTTTTTCTCAGTTCTTGTTAATAGGGTGTTTTCCCTGCCATTGTTTTTTTCTGAGAATTAAAACAACTCAAATAATTTCTATAGAGTATATATAAAAATCTTATGATTGCGTAAGACGTGAATTTAATCCAATAGTGCTATTTCCATGCCTGAGGCGTTTGAACAAGCTCCAGTAGCCTTAGGTGTGTTCCTAATGTTTCTGTGCTCGGACAATTTTTACAACACATCACACAAATGATAATATCATCTATGTCTGTGCAAAAGCCTGGGAAGCATTTCTCTCCAAATCATCAGGAGCTTGTACAGTTGTGAGGGTATTGAGGGGAAAAGTAACATGTTCACGTAATTGTCAGTGTACAGTTCTTTACTTTGCATGCAGTACTAATGTTTTCCTTGCTCTGTGACCACTATGATTTGAATACACCTATAGTGTGACAGAGTGTGTGTTATTAGTTGGAAGCAAGCATGCCTGGGTGGGGTGAATGTAGGTCGCATGTAGTCATCGCTCCTCTGTTCCCCTGGAGATGTCACTCGCAGGAATTTGGGACTCAACTCACGCATGCGTCTGTTCTGTATGATAATGCAAGCTGTGCAGGCAAGATGAGACCAGGCTAATCTGGGCACCAGCAGCTCATTTAGTCATCTGAAAAGATATCCATTAGTCTGCACTTTTAAGAAATATCAATAAGTGTTGTCAATAAATACAGATAATTTGTCAAGGTCAAAAAAGTGCGAACGCTGCCTTAAAGAGTGCTGAATATGTGCTTGTCACCTTTAAGGAAGCGATAAGATGGGGCTTGTCTTAACATTTTCTCCAGCTCTGAGGTGTTCATATTTTGAAGGTTTGTCTAAGAAACCATGGGTAGAACTCAGCATCTATACTGTGGTTTCTGTGTCCTTCTGTTTGTTATAAAGCCTGGCTTTTTGAAGAGCTTCCAATCCCCTTTTAAGACATCTTTTCACATACTGACATTCTTAAGCATATTGCCAGAGTAAAGCCTTTTTCTTGCAGCACGTTTGTATTATGCAGTTCACCGTTTCTAAGTGTCCCTGGTTTTTCTGTATCCTCCTGGTCACAATTGGTATCTGTTGTCTATTTTAAAGCTATCACACACAGTGCAAGCTGGCCCAGATGGCTCCTCTGAGATTAAATGGGTAAATGGGAAAAATACTTTCCAACTTAAAGGTCAAAAGAACAAGTTTTTTGTACCTTTACACTTTGCAAAGATGGGACTTATAACCCTTGGCATGGTTTTGTTATTTAACGATCCAAGAGTGTTTGTATTGAAATTTGACATTTGACCTTTTTAAAAAAAAAAAAATTATTTTTAAACACGGATTTTTGTATGATGGTAATCAGATGATTAGAATAAGACCCAAATTCAAATGTAAAGTCTGGTATCACAGCTTTTGAAATCTCCCTGTCCCTTCACAGATGCTGTCTTGCGTGTCATGAATGGCGAATCAGCGTTCTCTTACTTTCGCTACAACTGTTTGTGGGACAGTGGTTGCATAAATGAGTTGCAAATGCGTGCTTAAACTTTGCTTCAAGAAGACAGCTTCAGGGGAGGGGGTATTCCCCTTGTTGGTCTTTACCTGCATGTATCATAATGGAAAGTCTGGTAGAAAACTAGTAGAACAATCTGATGTTCAGACTGTATATTAATACAAGTGTTGCTTTGTCATTTCATATCGGTCATTTTTTGCTCCTTGACTCAGGAAACATGTTGGCTGAATTTGTCTTTTTTTATAAATGGATATGCTTAACTTTAAATGCAATTTAGCCAAAAAAAATTCAAACAAATAGAAATATTACAATAAAAATAATGACAACAAAAATAATAAAATAAATGTTATTTTTATGATTTCTAATAATGTTGTTTTTTATTTTTTATATGAATGTGACCAGGGATTGCCTAAT
>JAQNCA010000014.1:10798741-10819935 GCA_029783725.1 Acanthurus tractus
TTATTCGTTGATATTTACTAACAAATGAACTGGACTTAAATTTACAACAACATGTAATCTCTCAGCTTTTGTGCGATAATTCCCTTATGATTGATGGGCTGGTTTAAGCAAACAGACCTCCTGATTGATCTGCATTTATGTCCTCACTCTTACAGTCAGATAATATGCACTTCTGCTTCCCTGAACTGCCAAAGACAAACTGAGTGACAGTGTGTGTGATTTCTTCTCTGGTATATTTTCTGTAAAAATAATATTGGTCAGAAACTGTATTAAATAGAGAATCAACATACACTCTCAATTGCTGACCTCCATACTCATCTTAAACCTTCTCCAGTCTCCTTGTAGGCCCACTTCAGGCAGAGTGTGTAAATTCCCCTCTGCATTTCTTCCAGGTGAAGAATGCCAAAGAAAATCTGGAGCAATTCTCAACCAGTTTAGAAATGCTTGAAATGTTTGCTCTTGAACTTGAACTGTTGAAGAGATTGTTGCTACTGGCATGATTTTATTTTTTTATATCTTCTCCACCTGTCTACAGGAAAGAAAATTAGCTGTAAGAGAATGTGAGCTACTGTTGATTGCCTAACAAACGCTGAATTTCCCACTGCATTTTCGCTGAGGTCCATAGCTCTTACATGATCTTGTTAACAGGGAAATATAGCTTTGGTCTGTAAATCGTCCAGTGTACAGAGATGGGGCACAGAGCTGCCTCCTGCAGGGGCCCTGGACCTTGCTTTGATCTCATTATAAAATGCAAATACACAGTACCCTAAACAGATCAAAGGTTCAACTTCCCATTGGATCTGAGGCTTAATAATAGCAGCCTGGAGCAGTTTTCTATTTTTTAAGAAGCGATTTGGGTAGCTACTGGTCCTCCAGGACATTATTTACTCTGGAGATAATGTTCCTGCTTCTGACTAGTGACTAGCCACAGCTCTGAAAATCCCTGCTCCTGTTGCTTATTTGAATAAGATTGGTCAGGTATGAGAATTTGCACTTCCTGGCCCTATCTCCTACCTCAAGCTTAGGTTTGCAGGGCCTGAAATCTGAAAGTGTAAAATTGCTTTGGTGCTAGACTCTCTGATACCTTCATCTACTTCCTTAGCCTGTATCATCATTACACCTTAAAGCAAGCATTTAAATTTTAAGCACTTTGCTGATACTGAATTTTTCAGCAGCACTGATGTGTACATGTTTGGAGTGCCACTCTGTTCTTTAACTTATACACCAACTCCAAGTCCAAAATAATTGTTTTCACAAAGTTTATAAAATGTGTTTTACTTTGAGTCTAGTATTTTATGAACCATAGCTTGGATTCAGTCTCATGAGTGATGAGGTGATTTTTAGCACTTTTGTCTCATCTTGGATTCCTCCTTAATTTTAGAGACAGGAAAAGTGGCTGTGTGCTGGCCCGCTGCTGACTTTGTCGGGTGGTGGGAGGGGTAGTGATTCACTCGGCAGCCAGTTTGATCCTGCTGTGAGGCGGGTTCCCGTGTCAGGAAGCTCCAGCCTGGCCACCCGCCCACCAGCCTCACCTTGGCACTCGCCTACCGGCGCCCCACCGCTCACGCTCTGGCCCTTAGAGTGGGCGGGTAGAGCAGGCTGGCAGGCCTTGGCACGGATACATTTTGGCAGGAGCTGCTGTCCCCACACTCCACTGAGTGAAGTGCTGACTGCAGTGCAGAACATAAAAGGCCTGAGGCTTCTAACGCTTCCTCTTGTGGCCTGCAGGCCCATGTAGAAATGTTGGCTTCAGTTTAACTTGAAACTGTAGCTGTCTTTTTGACAGTCACTGCCATGGCCTCACAGTTCACCCCCTATATGCATGAATTCTGCTATCATTTGAGGCAGTCATTAACCCTTAATAGCTCCCTCCCATCTGCTCTTTTTGCTCCGTTGTGATACGGCAGCCAGTTGTAAAAGGTGTTGACCATGGTCATCAATTGATTCAGTGCACTTCCTCCTCTGTGATAATGAGTTCTCTTGAAGTCGATACCTGACTCACAGGCTGGAACACACCACTTATGTCGCCATATTTTTCCTTCTGTCTCTAGGAATCATTTATAATGCAGATAATAGTGGAACATGATGGGCTGTAAATCCCTGCACACATTCTTAGTCACATCCTCAGGCCTTTGAAAAAACTGTTAATCAGTTGGTATTGTTGAGACATGCTCTCGGTTGGTAATTATGTAGGAATATGAGACACCTTAGCTGTAAGATCTGTCAGTGTAGCCAGGTCTGGGTAGCTACTTTTCCTCTTTTGCCCTCATAACCTTAGCTGACTGGCATGAGTTAGCCCCAAAGACTCCTTAGTAAGTGGGTAAGGGGTCAGGATCTGAATGTTCTATGTCTTTTTCAGAGCTGCCCATTTATGTGGTGACTGAGATCACAACCTCCAGTAGGCCATGCCCTTGCTTTGTCACAGATTTGAAGTCTGAAGCAAAGTCGGGCAAGAAAATAAAGCTCATGTCACAGTTAAAGTTATGAACTGCAAGGAATTTGAAGCACATTTTAGAACAACTCATAACTGGAAAGATCATTAGATAGTTCTTAGATTTTTTTCAGAGGGGAAGATTAGGGGCCACAGGGAGCTGCTCAGAAACTCCTCAGTCATCGTTCCATGGATAGAAAGATTTGGAGCGGCCTTTTGACCCCTGTCATTTTTCTGTATGGCTGGCTGTCGCCTTTGTGTCTTTGTAGAATGTACAGTAAAAGCTTAATTTTGCTGTGACTGTAAGTGCTGCCAGCCTATGATGGATTTTCTGGAAATGAATTGGGGAAGTTTTCCTCTACTTTAAAATACTGTTTGGGATTCTAACAATTAAATTGAGATCCATTTATCGGCCTTTGAGAGTTTGATCAAACATATTAAAATGTAACCATTCTGTTGATATAATCTGTTATTTAGTTTATTTAATATGTTTAAAGCTCTGTTCAGAGGATATGTAATATGTTGCATTGAAAAAAATGCATTTAGGAAGAAAATGTGCTTTTTTCCTAATTTCAATTCTTTTTTTTATTCATTCAAATTACTTTATCAATTGAACATGGATTTTTACCAATGATCAATTTAGGAAAGAGCTTACAATGTGCATTTCTTCTGTCAGTGCTTGGAGTCTTGTTAGGATGAATGTTTTTTCTCCAACTGATGAAACATCCAGCTGTGTCAGACTCCGACAAAATAGGACACTTTTAAAGTAATTCAAGGTTACAGCTTAATCACTCTTTTAAATGAATGCTATTATAAAATAAAATGCCAGTTATCACAGTTTGAATAATAAGTTAACATGTTCAGTTATTTAAAGTTGGCTAACAAAGCTAACTATTTTGTAAATGTAAGTATCCTCAGGCTGCCAAAAAGGTACAGTTAATGCAAGCTGGGTTGAGCAGGGACAATCTCTAATAAATCTCTGTTGCCTCAGCTATTTGTCCTTTGATAATGAACACTCTTTGAATTTAAAAGGTACCCACGGTATGCATATGTATGTATGTATGTGTATGTAACAGAGCTAATGCCCTTCTTGTGTTCTGAAGCAAGAAAACAGTGCACTTAGTGAGCCATTTTTCTCTGCAAGTTTGTTGAACTTGAAGCTCAACATAGTCAGAACATCTGAAGGTATTAGTTCAGGTACTGGTTGGGGTGAAATCAAGTCTTCCCCTCTAGGAAGCTGCTAATAAGAAGGCAATGTAGGACTGAATAATGGAGAGGTAAGGTAATGGCTGTTCAGTTTGAATATCAGGCTACCTTTGTTTACATTGCGATCACAGATGGTGCCTTTTAACCTAGCCTCTTGTATGTGAACTGATTTTTACCCTGACAAGGAGGCAGAGAAGGGAAAGAGGTATGCTGATGAATTCTGCTTGCTATAAATAGGCCACAGTCCTCTGAATCCGCCTTTAACACTGAATCTTCCCTGTTAAATTCATCAAAGCTGGGTTAGACTGATTACTGCTGCCACTGTCTCTGTCGGTATATGAAATATAGTTTTCACATCTTGTTTGAGTAAACAAGGTGTGATTTGATTTTAGCAAATATCTTTCAGGATGAATGTGATTGATTTTTTTTCAATTTCTGCTGGTGTTTTTTAAAATGTAATTAATAATATTCATAATTAAGGTAGCCAGCTCTCCCTGAAGAACGGTTGCCTCCTGTGAAGCGTGCAGCTAATTTATCTGCCAGCAGTGTGGCGTACATGCAGCATTTCCTTTTTGGAAATGAAAGGAAAAGAGGATGCAGGACTAATTAGCAGAGGCTGGAGAAGGATCTTTTAAAATAGTCTCATGTAACCTGGGACTGCTGATAGGGTCAAAGGGCTGTAGCTTGACTGCGGTAAGCCCTCTACTGAGTATCCACTTAGAGCGACTGAAGGCTCAGCCATGCAGCCTTACTTCCAGACTATCAGTCAGTCACATCTGATGGAAATTTTAAAGGAGCAGACTGGCCCTGATGATTGCCATGTTGATAAAATCTGCATGGCGAGTAATCATCTTGGGAGTACGTCTGGCGAATGTTGTTCTATTTCATCTTTGTTTCAATCCACCTTCTCACTTCTCCGGCAATTATTTAACCCCTCTCACCTTCTGTGTCAGCCTCCTGCAGCTAATGGCTTCACCCTGCTCTTCACAATTCCTTTCCTTTTGCTGAAAAGAAAAGGCAAGCAACCATGTGTCTTTATACGACTCAGCTGCTGCCTAGCATTAAATGCTGCTTATTGATAAAGATGTCACTGTGGCAGGGGATTCGTAGAAAAGACTGGGTTTTTTTCGTCCCCTGCCTTGTCAGTGAAACTGGATGGTTGTCTTTTATCCCAAAGAGATATTTGATCATCCTGCTTGTGCGTCCTCAGTGGGGTCAGCGGTCTGTGAGAGGGGGACAGTGACACAGCTGTGGCAGCCGAGTGGAACCAGTGATGGATGACATGCCAGAATGGGCCACGCTGCCTTCCCAGGCGCCTGTGTTGACAGGCTTAGCCTTCGCATCTCACATTCAGCATCAGTAAGGCTAATCGCAGGTCATGCTGGCCACAGATGTGACACGTGAATATCGCTCCTGTAATTGCTCATTTGTCAATGTCACATTCTCAAAGAGCAGGTTTCCGCAGCCACATTATTAAATGAAATTTGCTGTAATAGACAAACATTAAAAAGAAACTGATGAAATTAAACTGGAATGCAGGGCAGTGTAAGCATTTCACACTTTGTCGTCTGATGCTGTTTTTCCACAGGCAAGGCCCTCGGAGGGGTAGTATTGCTGGTGGAGTTTATAAAGGTGCTGTGATTGATACTTTAATGTTAACACTGGATCAGATGGATAATGGAGCGTAGGTACTTACATGTTAAAGAGGTCATATAGAAATTACCACCAGACTCTACTGTTTCCCTTTAATCTCTGGACTTTGGTGTCTTTTAGCTTATTGTTTTGGTTTTTCATCTTAATTCATTATTCTCGAATGTATTTTCAGTGAAAGCAGACAAGCTGTTCTCACGGAAAAAACTGCAAATACTATGTTACACCCCAACTCCAAATGGTTGACAAGCAAGATTAACAACTAACTGGTGAACATATTTTTGCATTAAGCAGTTAAATATCCAGATATCCTCTTATTAGCTGTTGGAAACAAAAACAGATTTAAATATATATATAGTGGATATTGGTGTCACCGTTTTGGGGTGGACACAAATTACAACTCCAACTGACAGCTGATGTTTGCTATCTCAACTTTAGAGGTAGTTATGTAGTATGTTGCTTTAACTGTCTTCCAAAATGAAAAAAAAATCAATTGTTGCAGGTTAAATTGATTAATTTTAACCCAGAATTTTCACTGGATTTCCAACAGAATTTTAGCCAAGGGCCACTTCCAAACATTATTAATATTATCATGTTATTATTTTTAAACATAATGACCAGTGTAAATAATATTCACTAATTTTCTTTTCCCTTCTGGTATTTGGTTTTGAAAGCTACATTCTGTGTTGGTACAAATGTTTTGGCAACTTCAAAGTAGTATGTAAATTGTTTTGTGAGTGTGTGTGTTCATGTGTGTGCTCACAGTGATTAAAATCCAAGCCCTGGCTGTAAGCCCTTCAGCCTGTGCTCCACCAGCCGCAAGGCCACAGCCTCTCCCTGCCAGTTAATTGCATCTGAATTAGTCCATTAATGTGGCCATGTAGAGGGATGAAGGGGTGCATGGAGGTGTCTGGCCTCTTTTGACCACTGCAATGTATTATTAATGGGTCAGAAAGTCTGGCAGCTCTGCATTAACTTGGCTAATGGACTGGAGGGTGGGTCTGTGTGATCTCCTTTCAAAAGGAAATCAAATCTCACAAATATAACACTAAAAAGCTTATCTTAGGGGTTTTTTCAGAGTTTGTAAATGAAAGCAGGGCAGTGATATAAAATGAGCCATTGCCTCTCACTGTTTCTTTGTGGAATTGCTCCCTGCTGAGAGGTTACTGTGGGGATTCCAGGGTTACACTGAGTCATCACCCTGCGTCTGTCACGGACATTTACAGTTATGTACTTTGCTAATGAAAAGCAAAGTATCAGCTCAGATTAATACAGATGATGGTACATGGCTTTCTTTCTTCTCTGCTTGTGTTGTAGCCTCCAGATTGCAAAATTACAAGAGACTAGGGATGACTGTTATGACAGTTACTTACATGACAAGAACAAAGCCTATTTTTTACAGAAAAAAAACCTTTGTCTGATCCATCTGATATTCACCTTTGCTAATTAATATATCATGTACAAACCCTAGTCATTTTAGAAATACACTTACTAGGCAGGTGGCTTCCTTACATGTGATAATCAAATGTTATGTTTTACTCTGAGGGTCTTTTTAATGTATAAAACTTGTTTTTTTATATACAGAAATAATTGTGATATATAGCTATAGGCACCGTTTGTTCCTTGACAGTCAGTAGTCAAATAATATGAGTATGAAAAGATGGGAGGTTAAAAAGTGCATATGACTGCTCTGTTTATTTGTAGTTTGATGATAACGTGCATATTGAGCAGCTGCATAAGCTCCATAATGTTTGTGAAGACATGCAGGAAATTTAAAAGGTCACAATGTCTCAGTTTTTCCCTCAGCTCTCTAAAGTGTGTTTTCAGAAGATCTGTTTTACATTTCGTCTTCCAGACATTACATTTTACGGTCTCGGTATTTCAGTGTAAAATTTGTTTCTTGCTACTGGAGTAACAGAAAAGACTGTACATTGTAGTAGCACACAAAAGATTGTCTGTGCTGTTCCTTAATTTTTCTAACTCTTAAGTGGACGGCTGGCACTACCCCATCACCATTAGTAGCTGCAGTCAGTTCTTCATTGTTAGTGGGCACTGTATTCAGCAGGCTGCTGTGCTGTGAGCCATTGTCAGAGGATAGCATCAGAGGCTCTTCTTCTGGCTGATAATTAAGTGGCGTACTGACAAACGGCTTTCATCAGATCCCTCATGTGGAACTGAGAGCATGCGAAGGCTTTCAGGGAGGATAAACCAGAGGACGTCACTTTGCCTCCAATCTTTCATGGCCTTGTGCTGCCTCTGCAGTGCAGGAGGAAGGGAGAGAAAAAGCACCCTGTGTAGCACAAGAGAAAAGTGCGAGCCCGCGTCGCTCAGAGAACCAGACTCAATTTACAAGACCGAGCACAGCGCTTCTCTTTGCTGATATTGTCAGTCTGTACCGCACCAGTTTCCCAGTTTGTCTTGTGACCAAGAACACATTATCCCATGTCTTTTTACCCATTTAAGAATCTGTCAGTTATTTTTGTTTCCACGGGGCTGATACAACTTGTGATGACTTTAGGTACTGAGAGTAGAGTTACAGCCAGAGTGAGCTCTTGTAACTAAGCCCCCCTTAAAATGTCAAATGAGCATCAGCATGACTCCATGCGCCCATTCGCCCCCATAACATTAGGATCAAATCAATATTGTTTTGATGACTTGTCTTTTTTAGATTTAAGAATGTTTAACAATATTTAATGTGTGTCAAAGTGTTGACCAAACTGTCACAGAAAACTGTCTTATTACCTTGAAATGTCATTTACAGGCTGGTGTTTTTATACTCAGCCAAAAGTGATTTGTAAGCAAACGATAGATAATGTTTTATCAGCTGCTATTGTGGAAACTGAGTTAACTCTATCATTTAGATTATATCCTATTTTATATGGTTACTTAACAGCAATTATCAAAAGCAGACAACTACAGAGTGGATGCCATTAAATGTAACTGCAGATTTATTTTTTTAATGATTGGATCAGCAAAAAGGTCATTTTTATGATTTTCAGTAATGTAGCTGTTCAAGCTTAGTGTGAGCTGCAGATATTTGGTCTGATTTTTTTAAACAGATAAAATTCTTTAAGGTTAACTTCAAGCATGATTCTTGGTTTGCTGCAGTAGATCTGGCACGCTTTTATTTTCCTCACTTGATTTTAGTCCTGCCACGTCTCAACCTTTTCATTCCAGCCTAATCCACTGTGTTGTACCGACTGGTTTGTGGTTCAATGGTGTTATCACTCAGTCCTGCCAATTTTCAAAGAGGTCTGTGCCCGTCATGAGTTCCCCTCAGTTCTTCTTGGTTCATTGCCAATGACAACCCCGTCGAAGGTCAGAGATGTTCTAAAATAATCCATTTAATGGAATAATGCTACACATCTGCCTGCTACACTGTGCGGCACTGTAGTTAGTGTGGCAACACCAGCGGTTGTACAAAGCACTTTGACTGTGTGCAGTTTGGCTCTGAGTGAGAGAGTGAGACAGAGTAGGAGAGACGCAAATATTGGCGAAAGAGAGACAAAGACGGATAGCTCTCTGAAGGACTGTGATCAAATAGGCCTCATATGAGTGGCTCAGGGCTTTTGTTGCAGTGTGACCTGCCATTCAGTGTTGCATTAAGTGAATTTTTCCCCCACAGCTTTTCAAATCTGCAGTGACTGCCTCCCAATTTATAAGGGAATTCTCGAGTTTCAAACATAGCATCAAGCCAGGGCTGTAACCTCGAGTGCACCTAGAAAATAATGCAGAAGTTTTTTTCCTTGAATTTTTCTGCAGGTCCGTTCCAAGGTTGGCCTTACAGCAACAAAGCAGGTAGGGAAGGGAATGTGGGTGCATGTGCCTGAGTGAGATTGAGTTCAGAACATTTATATTGGAGCTTTTGGTCTCTAACCCCACTGCTTCTGTTGAAAAGGGAACATCCTTGGTGCAGCATTCATAAACTTCTTATATGCCACTGGAGAACTATGGGGTTTTTGTTATGGCTCAGCCTATTGTCTGAGCTCTATAGGATGCAGTATCCCTGGATTACCCTCAGCAAAATTACTTGGCAGATAAAGTTGGATTGCTTAGAGCGCTTACTTGGTGTTGTGGAAGATTCCATACTTAATCAGAATAGGCAGGTAAGCTCCATGTCTGCTTTAAATTTATGTTTGGAGACTTCTTTGGTTAATGTCTATTTGACAGTGGCTAATATGTAGACAGATTGGGCGAATAAGGTCTGCTGCGTTGCGATAGTATACATAGACTGCTGTAGATTTTAATTACCCTGCTTGTATTTATCTAGAACGTACATCTCTCCCTACACATGTACTCAAGAAGGCTTTCTTCTGCTGATGATGAAGCACATTGTATACCTGCAGCCTCCCCTGTCTGTCCTCTTTACCTTTCCTGCAGTTTGAATGTATGGAGCTGGCCTCTGGAAACAATACACCTGTGGAGGCTGATGCAAACCAGTGACCTTAGTTGTCATCTTAATTGGCTCCCCTGTAGTGGCAGGGGAACTTTGACAGCTTTGATTCTTTCTTTTCTTTTCTTTCTTCTGTATTTTTAATTTCATTAATTGCTCTGTAGCTCTTTAAAAATTCTCAGTAATAAAGTACAAATGTTTCTCTATTGCAAATGTTCTGAAAGGTTTTTTGTTGTTGCCGTCACTGTTCTCACTTCTTTTGATAACATGTTGTTTCTGAGTCCACACATGTAATCGCTTATCAAACTAATTTCTTTTTTGCATGTATTGCCCTCATTATATTAGCTTGTCAGTGAAAAATGGGTTTAATTTAGCCAAATGCTCACTGTTGGAGGAGGGGGAGAAAAATACAATTTCCCCATAGTGTCATCTCCTTGTGCAGAAGTGGCTGTTGAGTTTTAATTACTATAATACCTCAGTGTGCTACACCAGATGACCTGGGTCTATACAGCAAAAGTTAACGATCATTTGGATTTTTCTGGTTTGCTTATTTTCTATTTTCCTTGCATTATGGATACAGACAGAGAGTTCTTTTAGCATAGAAGAACAGGTTATCATATGCATGACAGTTTTCACCTTGGCATGTATTTTTCTGTGGCAGGCAAGCAAACTTTTCATGTTTTATTAAAACTACATACAAGTGAGTAAAGATCAGAGACTAAGGGGTTTAAAACCTAGCATGCCAACATATTACTACTGGATGCCAAGGGAGGCAGATCAAATGCCTTTGAAGATGGTTAAAAAAAAAATGAAGTTGAAAATCGTTAGAGTTGACTTCATTGGTATTTGAGAGTGGGCTTTGGGTCTCTCGGTAGCTTTGCTAGATGCGAGAGAGCTTTGCAGTGTGAGCTGGAAAACTGCTGGATTCTGACAGTACGCTGTTGGTGGGGGAGGGGTCATTGTTGTCAATAAAGCTTAAGTAGTGCTAAATAGAATTAAATATGTCTTTAACAGGCATTAAATGTAATTGTTCTTGTCAGTGAAGTGACGGGAAACCTATTTTACAACCACTCTTTGAGCCTTTGAGGCAGGATTGTCTCATGATTTTTTTGTAGATGTTGTGGATGTGCGTGGTAAAACGCGAGGTGACAGTAGTTTTAAGTGCCAGAAATGTTGAAGTATAAGCATCTTGACACTCCTTTGTCATCACCCTGCAGGTTTTCATCCAGTCAATCAGAAGGACTTCGTTCTGGTGACCTTAGGGCCGTAACTCTCCCTCCAGCTAACGGGATTAAATCATCTAGTGATTTCACCTGGACGAACTTACCTTTCTCTACCTGTGTATATGTGTCTCTTAAAAAAAATATATATATAAAGCTGTGCCTTGCTGAGTGAATGCTGTGGCATCCCACATGCCTTCCCACATCCACTACAAATAGACAGCGAAGGTGCTACATTCCATGGCCTTGGTGCAGATCCCTGAGGCTGAGGAGTATGTTCTGTGTTGGTGGGCATGTCACAGGGTCCTTATAAAATAACAAAGGCCTAAAAATACAGCAATTTGTGTGTGCGTGTGTGAGTGAGTGTGTTTGTATGTGTGTGTCTGTGTGTTACTATAGCTCTACTGATTTCCTCCCCATTTCCTTTATTGCAGGCTTGCTTGGTTCCTTTCAGTCTGTCTTTCAGTCTGTCTCTTTGTTGGGCTTGGCTAAAACATAACTATGAATGAGTTCATCAGTTGGAGATATATTGTAGTTGATGATTCTCAAATCCAAACTCATAATGAAATAAAATTTGCCAAAATCTGTTGCAACAGATTTAATACTTGAGAACATTCTGTATAATGTGTACTTCAAAATAGTACAGTTCTGCCCATGAGTCCATGTGATGATTTTACTTTTGTCTCTTTATTCCGAGTTGAGTTTTTGCTTGTAAATTGTTAATCAATTATTGAAATGGTTGTTAATTTTCTGTCAATTAACTCATCAAGTAATCAGCTCCTTATTGTTTTTTTTAAATTTATCCCTGTACTCTTTGTCCCTTGCTTAGCAGCCTATACTAGGTTTGTCTAGTTTTTGTGATTATGACTCTAGTAGTTCTTCTACATATTAGTAATGATACTGTATCTATCAAATCATGGTTTTCATTCTTGGCATGTTGTTGAATAGAAAAAAGAGCTAAAAATATGTAAAAGTAAAATGCCCCATTTAGTTCCTTTGTTTTTCAGCAGAATTAGACCCCCATCTTTTGTTTTCTTAGAAGGTCAAATAAAAGAAAAATCAAGTATTAATAAAACACTAACTGGGACACCAATAGTGCTGCTTTTTTCTCACATGCAGCAGGAAATTCTTTAATTTTTAGACAGACTTCCTCCTTTGCATGAAGTAATTTTGACACAGTGGTTAAATTTCACCGTTTCACCGGTGTCTGCTTTGACATCTCTTTTAAGGGATATCTGCGGACCACCATATTGTAAGCACTATTCATGTTCATTATGCCAGCCCTAAGGTCTTTTTTTCTATTTGTTTGGTTGTTGTTTCATTCACTCGCTCACTCGCCCACTCAATGACCAGTTTTTTCCCTCCCTCTCACCATTCATTCCTCCAAGAGATTTCTGTATTTTTCAATAGATCTAAAGCATCTAGCACAGCAGTGGCTCAAGTCTTTTATATCTCTCCATCATTCAGACTTGCTGACAGGTCAATTAGAGGTTGAGGTCCTATCCTCCAAGCGATGGTACTTGCTGGAATGTTTGCTTTGGTTTGTCTGATTTGTTGATCCTCTTATCTGTACAGACGCTTCATATAAAATATTGGATGTGGCAACATCTATCTGCGAAATATTTTTGGACTTTTTTTTTTTACGTTAAAAACTATCTGTATCATGTTTAATGTGTAAAGTGTCAACCTAATGCAAAAAGCAAAGAGCTTAAAACGATATGGGCACTGTGACTGTGCACTCTTTTTTTTCCTCCCGAGACTTGTTCTTTAGAAATGTGAGTTGTACTCAGGAATCATTTTTACTCTGAATATTTGCCTTTATGAGCAGCTCCTGTAACAAAGGTCATTGTAATGTTTAACCAATCCTGACACTGTTCACCATGCACTATTTTCCCACACCCTGCAACGCTACAGAAAAAAAAAAACTTCTATCACAAAGACAGCAGCAAATCCACCAGCTTTTCAGTTCCCCTTCATTTGGAGTTTAATCTTATCACTTCAAGAGCACCTCTAGGTCATCTCAGACTCTCACTTGGTCTCAGGAATGTTTCAAGTAAACTCACAACTGGACTAATGCCTCTTGTTGCTTTTTCTTAGTTGTGGGAATATAAGAGTGGGACGTGTGTTGGTTGGTTAGAGCCCCCGCACAGTTTTATTTTTCCTTTTTCTTTTTAAAGCTTTGTTTAGAGGCATAAAGTTGCAGGAAGATGGTGTGAATGTGGGAAGGCCAGGAACCTACGGGGGCATTGATTTACTCACGTTGGACCACAGTGTGACTCTTCTTCTCCCTCCGTTGCTGGTGTTCATCCCTATGTCATAACTGGTATGTGTGCATACGTGTGTCTGTCCCAGCATGCGGAGTTCGCTCCCTTGGGTCCCTGACCGTGTGCACAGGGTGCCTCCTTCTCCCCAGCTGTGAGGAGCGGGGCTCTGACATGGCCTGTCCCTTTAGCTCACTCCGAACGTTTGACACGCTGAGCGCAGAGGTCAGCCTGACCTACTTTCCCCTGGCGGCCCTTCTACTGAGCTGCAGTGCTCCTCAGCAGGGGGGGCAGCGAGGGCGGAGCTGCTTACGCCTCCACTGCTGTCCTGGTGTGTTAAATCACCGCCATTTGTTCAGAGACACGTTCCAGTGTGTGTGCCTGGTTTTTTAAGGTGTGTAGGAGGCATCCCACATACACACACACACACACACACTCACACACACTCACACACACGCACACACACACACAGAGGCATGTGCTGAGGTTGGATATGAAGTGCTCTGTGGGGGTTGCAGGTAGATGCTTGGCAGCACTTGGGCAGGACCCCTGCAGTTAGCTTTGTCTGACTCACTTTGTGTACCAGTGTTCACACCCTATGACCTCTTCCTCCTACTTTACTTCCCTCTGTAATGTAGATCCACTTATACCCTTATACCAACGTAGCCCACTGTCTACGGCAAACACTTTGTACTCACACAGACTTAGAGAAATCAAAGGAGCTCCTGCTTAAATGCTGACATATTGTTTATATGTGCAGCAGTAATTGGCCTTAATTTTTCATCAGCCTGTCGTTGTCTTCCTCTCCCCTTTCTCTCCTACTCAGCAAATACACTGTGATCTATCAAATGCAGCGCCTGTCGCTGCTACAATGTTCTCTTTTTCTTCCCCTGCCGAGTTTGTAATATTTTAAAGCCCCCCTTTGTCCTGGTTTGTCTCTCTGCCTCCTAATGACCCACAGCCTGTTATTTTCACACCACACACGTGTCTAAAGCAACGGAAAGAGTTTGTCTGGCACAGAACGGGACGTCACAGGGCACAGGACTTGTCAGGAGAGGAAGAGAGAAGGCAGGCAGAGTTCATGAAAAAGTAAACTTCTAATGTAGCAGCAGGCCTCGACTGCTTGACTGTATCAATGATTTAGGCCCAGCAGAAGTTCCTTAATGGATAGAGCCACCTCTCTGTGCAAGTGCAGCTGCTTCTGTCCGCCTGGCATCAAGTGGCACACACACTCAGACACACAACGGAGACTGTGAAGGAAAAATGGATTTTAAGTACTTAAGTGTGTATGGCATTGTGCAGCTTGCATTAAGCATCCTCCCGCTCAGATGCTCCCCTGTTGGACATGTCTCAGGGTTTTAAAGCAGCAGAGGCTAAATGGCTAAATGGAGAGCCTGGTATCTGTTTGTCACCATTCTCTATGCATGATCAAATTCTGCGTTCACATTGTTTTATTCATCTGAATAAATGTGGAACTGTGACAAGGCAAGGGACAGCGTGAGGCTGAAAGGACAAGGCCTGTGTAATGGTGCTTTCACTTCAGCCTGTGTGAAGTAGTCCAGCCGGACATAAAACAAGCAAGAGCATCTATGAACCTGAGAGCAGACACAGTCTCTAGTCATGTTTATGTGTACTCAACGTTAGGGTAAACAAGTAAGTCCTTTACTCATAGTACTACTCAGTCAGTGTTTCTTCTGCAGTCTGATCAAAATATGTTGTGGTTTGAGACCTGTGCTTAAGAGTTTCTGATGTGTAATAGAGGCTGTTATGGTCAAGAATGTTTTTTATGCCTGTAGTAATACTAAAATAAGAGAGACAAAGGAGCTAAAACCTGGTTAATGAATCAGTGAGTCACTGGACAAAAAATATTTGATAAACAGTAAATCATTGCAGTTAGATATAAGTCTGAAGTTGAATAGATGATTTTCTACTTGTGTATGTTTAAATGATTTCAAATCGAGGATCTTCGTGTTTTTCAACAAGACATTTGACTGTATTTTTCTCTTTTATCCTTTTTCTTTTTAATATGGTATTGAGAAAAAAATTATTAATTGATGATGGAAATAGTCTTTACTTGGATTGACAACATATCTTGTTAATAGGAGAATCTTATGTACAATATAGAGATAATCACTGATTTGTGTGTAGGCTTAGGACAGCTTGCTGGTATATACACATGTAGATAAAGAATAGTAGTAGTTAAAGGGTTCTATTGAACATTTTTCTTCCATTCTGAAAACTTGTCATTTTTTCATTACATTCATTTTTGCAGACACTTTTGTTCAAAGTGACTACCAATAAATACATTTAACCTTGATAGGAGTAAGAGTGAGAAGTCATCAAAACTTTGCAGTGCAACATTCTTAAACAACTAAAAGCACGCTCAGAGCTACAGTACAATTACTCAGGAAAATAAGTAGAAATAAGACATAAGTGCCAGCTTTGTCTGTCAAGGTGTAGCCTGAAAACTTCAATTTTCAGCCTGCGGCAAAATAAGGGTTGTAACTCTGCCATTCTTATTTCAGTGGGCAGCTCTTTCCACCGCTGCAGGGCCAGAAAAGAGAAGAGCTTTGACTTGACTGGACTGAGTGTTCACGGGGGCATTGTGCTCCTTTGTGCAGCAGTTGCACCAGAGTGCGCAGTTAAGCCGAGGATTGGAGGTCGTATGAAGTGGTTCACTGCCCTGCAGTTGAGACTCAAACTTGGTGTGAGCTGCAACAGAGAGCCAATGTTGTCAACAAATTTTGGGGGATCCATTGTAACAGGAATTCTTTGTAAAGCAGACTTTTTTCCAGCCTTCTTACAAGCCTGCGGGGATGATTGTTTGATACTCAAAAGATAGCTTTTGGGTTCAGTTTCGTTTTCAAAAAATATTCCCTTCTGGCACAAGAACAGAATTATTTTGACTATGGTGCCAGTTTCCTCCTCTATATTTTCTGTTGAGGAACTTTGTAAGACGACTTCTGGATTGCATTTCAGAGTGATTGAACCAGCTGGATTGACAGCATTACAATGAAGCTGTCATTATCATCCCTCCTGTGGTATAATTGCCTATACTGTTGAACAAGCAGCTCCCATCTTTTGCACTTGGAGGCCTCTCTCTCTCTGTCTCTTTCTATCTCTCTCTCACTCTGTGTGCTTCTCTTCACTCATCTCCTGCATCCGTTAAACTCATCAGAGAATCCTACAGCTTTTCAGTGTGGCCATCTGTCAATACCACTCCATAAAGTGGAGTGGAGAAACGTGTGCATTCACTGGCTCTTAAAAGGCCTCCACTGGCCTGATTCCAGCAGGTTCTGAGGGCCTTGCTGTAGCTGGTTAACCCAGGCCTGGAGCATCGCTCTCCAGCCATTGTGGCTACTTCAGCCCACCTCGCCTCCCTAATCAGGCAGCTGGATGAACCTTCCTCTTCACTGCTGTGGAGTAGCGTGTAACACTGTAATGAGTTAACTTTCAGAATGATCTACATAATTTATTTCCTGCCCCCACAGGAGCTCGCTGAAGCATTAATTAATATCAGTCCCTGATATCAGCAACCATCCCAGTGTGGGATTCCTTCTGGCTCCTATTTTTGGCACCCGTGGAATTCAATATATTTGTGCAAGCAGAATGCTGTTTGTTGGACATTGATGAAAGATACAGCTTCCTGGTGGTTTTGTGCACAGATTAAGGTCCTGTATATGCATGTAGAGTGAAATCTGGCCGCAGTTATAGGCCAGGTCTCACTGAAACAGGCTGACCTTGATGACTGGAGCTGTGACTATAACTATATGTGATACATGCCAGCGAGTTGTATACTCTTGTTGCTACTGGCAGTGATGTTCTCCTCACTCAAGTGCTACAGACTTGTTTGTGTAATGTGATTTTTTGATATGTGTTCACTCACCTCACCACCTTCCTCTCTGTCTGTTTTCCTCCACAGAACTCAATACGGCACAATCTGTCATTGAACAAGTGTTTTCTCAAAGTGCCTCGCTCCAAAGATGACCCAGGAAAGGTGAGGTTTCCACACATGAATTTAATTATAAACAGTGAGCAATGCATGTAATCATGAAAGAAAAAATAAAATAATGTGTTTGGTTTCTTAACTGGCAGAATTTACTGTTACATTTTTTTTGCTGTGTATCATGCTGTCTCTGGTTAAAAAAAACAAAAATGTTACCTTTGAATGGCTTCCAGGACTCTGACAGTCTGGAAATGCATGGCATGCTCTTAATCTATTATGAACCTTCTACTCCCGCAGAATTGCATTTCAAATGTAAGGAGAGACTAGTTTTTTGGACTAGCATAGACAGCAGATGTGGATGTGGGAAAAAAATAGTCAAAGAATGATAGTGATGGGGCCTTACAGGGTAGAAGTCAGGTCATTTCCAGAAACTTACTCAAGGTGTTGAATCCACTAGAGAGATCAGACCTCATTTGCTCCCTGCTCAGTTCTATGTCTGCCATTTTTCTTGTCCGTAATAGGATGTCCAAGGAGGTCCAACATGTTAATTTGACATTTGATTCTCAGTAGGGCCACCTACTGTTGCATTTTTAGCTTGAATTTACTTCAGTCTGGTGCAGCATCAACCTGATAAGTAGTTTCCCCTGGTTCACTGAGTGCTTCATGAAGAAGGAGCCTATAGGCCTATATTAGACCTATGAGGGTGAGCATGGGCCTAACCCAGATTTCATCCCGGCTCTGTCAGAGCATACACTACATATGCTTAGGAACCGCGCAAATAATTACACACACACACGCACGTACACACCGACACATGCATGAAGAGCTACGCCTAGCTGTGTAGAGGATGGGGACTGAATGCTAATTTCATGTTTTGCTGTAATCCTCTGATATTGACACTCCTGGGAGCTGCTCCACTAAATACAAAATAATCTATTGCTGTATGGATCCTATTCCAAATGCATGGCCAACGTGCTCGCATCCTTAATGTTTAATTTGGAATTTTCCTCACTCCCCTCCCCCCAAAGACAACTTCAAAGAGGCGCTAGCCGCTCTTGATATGTTGCATCAATATTGTAATGTGGCAGGAATATGAGAACTGCTGGTTGGATGAGATAGGAGAGTCATGTCGCTCCCTGTCTGTCTCTCTCTTTGAGATGGTGTAAGAGATGACAGTTGGTATTGTATACACACACACACCCTGTCTACCTCAGAGGTAGAAAGGCAGCCAGTGCAGGTTACCGTTAATAATCTTTATTTTGATTGGGTTTATGTCCTGGCCTGGAGTTTCCAGGATGACCGGTGTGCTTGTTGTGTTTGTCCTTCCTATATTTACACACAAAAGGGGAACTAGGTGACATAATTTATGTTGGTTTATGAAAATAAGCTTCGTCATTTATGGGAAGAGAGCAAATGTGGTTTAAGGATCCGTATTTCAGAAAAAAAAGTCTTAATAGCAGCCTTTGTTTTATGTTTGCGGATAATAATATGGCTTTGCTATGTTGTTGCCCCAGACTCCGTGGACACACTTTGCCTGGCATTGCTACAGTATATTGCAGTATATTTGTGAATAATTTACTGACTCTTTATATGATTTTCTTTTTTCCTGCCAACCCTCTTGGGCTGGGTGTGGGGAAACGCAGAAACTCCTCTCCCATGAGGGTTAACATAATGTGTTCTTCCCCCCATAATTAAAAGAAACACCACCAAGCCTAGCTTTGTCTCCATGATTCCTAATTTCGAAAGATCTATATCAGTATATTCATGCGATTAACCCCTGTATCTTGCCACAGAGATGGATCACGTATAGTGACACATGTAAAAATCTTTTACAGAGATTTTTTTAGTGATGCCTCTTGTAAATAACCTTTGGTGTGCAATAAGGGTTTCCACTGTATCATACCATAGCCTACATAAATTAGATGTTTCTTCATCTTTGGTTGATTGTGCTGTGAATTATTCTTCCCTCTGAGGAAAATGTTAATTGACCCCAAAGCCTTGCACATATTAAAACTTATAATTTTAACCCCCTGACGAATTTAGGCCAACCTTGGCTTTTCATTTTAACAGTTGCAGCAGGGTGCATGTGAGCTGTAAAAAATAACAGATTTGTTGACTTTGAAAAGAGCAGGCAATTGTTTATGCAACGGTTACTGTATTGATACTTGAGATACAGTCAGTTCTATGGCCTCTCCTGTTGTACAGAGAATTTCTTATGGAAATATCAATTATTCTCTCTGCTAAGGAAGTAATTTTAAAGGTCCTGATCTCACTTTCTCTCGACAATTGAGAGTTTATCAAGGGCCATATGAAATATTAAAAATAAATTCTGGACTTGCTGGGCCTTAGGGTAAAAATCTGTACTGTAAGCTGCTTTCCTGTTGGTTTCGAGAAGGAACACCATTGAAAAATAAATTAAATGGGGCGGAATGCAAAGATAAATAATGCAGCCTGGTTGTGGAATTGCTCACTGCAGCCCCAGAGCCAGCCCCAACTGTTCTCTTCTTGATTAGCCTCGCTCAGACCTTAGAAGAAAGCAACATGGCAGGGCTAGCGCTGCCTCGAATCCTGTGCTGAGACTGTGGAGCCCTCATCCTTGGCAACGGCACTCTGACTCACTACCTGAGGCTGAGGAAGTAGGGCTTCAGGAAAGGCTTAGCATTTCACCACCACCAGCTGCCCTCACCAGCCTCTCATTGAGGAGCAGCCGCAGAGGAGGACAAGCCAAGCCTTCCTTACTAACAAAGCCCACCCACACGGCGCACAACTCACATCTATCAACTCAAATAAAGGCCTCAGCTGATAGGAAAGACTTTAGCAGGGCAGATGAGGCCTCTAGAATTTAAAAATTTGTTGTTTCAATGCAGGTAAGTTGCAGTGGCAAAAAAAATATCTGATGCTTGTGTCCTGTCACTTCAGAGGGGTGTCAGTACAGTGCTATCAGCTTATGGATGTCACATAAAAAAGCAATCTGTTGTGTTTTATCAGCTCACAGGTTTTTCTTCTGTCTGCAGGGCTCTTACTGGGCCATTGACACCAACCCAAAGGAGGACGCCTTGCCTACACGGCCAAAGAAGAGGCCGAGATCTGGAGAGCGGGTGAGTGCGATGAGAGAAACTCTGTGTATTACCAAGAAAACACATTTCTCTTCATATGCTCTTTCTCTGCTTAGGCTTCTCCCTCCATCGTTACATGGTTTAGCATTCATCTGTGCCTCCGTGTCTCTACTACTTCAGTTTTCTTCACCCTCCTTACTCTCCCACCCTTTCTCTACCATACACGCGCACACACACACACGTGCGCGCCTGTGCATGCACATACACATTCTAGTAGGAGTTAATATCCAGACTTTATGTAACTGCTTCTCCATGCTGCTTCGCTAGCCTGTCATGAAGTGGGGTCCTTATTAATAAACTATGCCCCAGGCAGCCATTACATACATTACATTCTGCACTCACTTTTTTTAACAAACAGCAATTAATGCAGAGTTGTGCACGCCGGCTATTCTGAGCAGGAGCTTTTGTCTTTAATTATGGATGAGTTTCGTCCAGCGTTACATACAGCTGTAGAGTGTTTAGTGAGCAGCTCAGATTGACCTGGCCCTGGGGCATCCAGACACAGCAGTCTCCCCACAGTGTGGCTGACCAGAGGCTACGAGGAGAGGAGGATTTTGTGGCTGGCGAGGCCGACTCATGTGCACAGGCTAACTCACGCCATTGTCTCTACCAAGCACATAAACAAGCGCAGAGACTACATAAAACTTAACATGCTGTTAATGCTGTCCCCCTGCAGCATAGAAATATCGTCATATTCTTTGAGCAAAGTGCGTCTGCTTGCTGGTGTGAGATTGTATATGCAAAAACGGTTAGGAGGTACAGGAAAGTACAGTGTTTTTCATATGAAACTCAGCCAACAGTTTCAACTTAAGCTCTCCTGATGCAGTTCTGTTCATTTGAGCATGACACAAAAGAACGCACCAGGTGAACAGTGTGTTTTCTGTAGGACACATGCGCTGCGGGGGGGGGGGGGGGGGGGGGGGGGGGGGGGGGGGGGGGGGGGGGGGGGGGGGGGGGGGGGGGGGGGGGGG
>JAQNCA010000014.1:10820038-10837237 GCA_029783725.1 Acanthurus tractus
TGTGTGTGTGTGTGTGTGTGTGTGTGTGTGGGTGTGTGTGTGTGTGTGTGTGTGTGTGTGTGTGTGTGTGTGTGTGTTAGTTTGGGTGGGAGGTGAGGGTTGGGATGGCGGCTGTCTCCATCTTCTCAGAAAGCACAGTTCAAATGTGACCTAAATAAAGGCGTTACTCTGTCATATGACAATAGTTCTGCTTGATTTGTTTGTATCGTGCAGATGGATTTCTATCTGTTTTGAGTAGAAAATTTGTCACTAACATAATACAGGTCTTGCTAGCTGCAGTGGGACTCCATGTGTTAAATAATTGGATAGTGTTGATTTTTTTTTTTTTTTTGTCTGCATCCACCCTCCGCCCCCACCCCCTGCAGGCTTCTACGCCGTACAGCCTGGAGTCGGAGTCTTTGGGGATGGAGTGTATGATCTCTGGAAGTGCCTCTCCAACGCTGGCAATCAACACTGTGACTAACAAGGTACTACAACCAGCCATCCAGCCTCCAGCTCCAACACACACCTGGCTACACGGCTGCACCCTGACCCCACCCACTTCTCCAACCACCTACAGCACTATTCCCCACAGAGAGAGGAGCACTCTAGTGGAGGGGAGATGCTCACACAGTCACACACACAAACACACACACACACACAAGCTCATATGCCTAAAGCCTCTCTGCAATGCAACCCACACCAAAATACACAACTATCTGCACTGCAGCACCTTTTCCTCTACAACAACAGGCAGCAGGCTCTTGTTATCTTCAGCACGGAAATATGATGCCCACACTGATACTTAGCACCTTTCAACCTGATAGACCTTACACAATCCCGTGTAGACTTGCAATAGGATACACCAAATGTTGCACTTGGTGCCTGTATTTGCACTTGTAGTGGATGTAGATGCCAGAGTCCTGTTTCCCAGTCTGTGGCCACATTACAGGTGACCACTACTCCTGCCGGTTCTTTCTGCTCTCTGCAGTTTTTTTTTTTTTTTTTTTTTTTTAATAATTGTGAAAGCTTAGAAACACTTGTACATCACAGAGCAAAGCTACAGGGACTGTTAGCTGTTAGCTGTGAGTGTGCTGCTCACCCTGAAATTTAAATAGGCTTTTTAACCTTAAGCTCTCATCCTCTGAGCCCAGTGGGGGCAGCTCTCAGGTGTACTTTTAAAAAGCCTACCAGAGTGGCTTATTCATTTGCTGCAAGCATTACAAAAAAAAAAAAAAACTGTTTAACATGAGCAGGGGTGTTCACAGAAAAGAGGAGCTGGCATGGTGTGTGCATTTGTTTGTGTAGTGTGTGTGACAGGGGATCGAAAGTCTCAACAGAAACCATTATGTGTTACAACTTGTGTGTACATGCATGTAGAGTATGTTACAGAGTATTTTAGCTTGTTTTAACAAGTGTTTCAGTGATGTGTAGTTTGAGGCTGCTCCTGTGGAGAATGCACACTTTTTCACGTAGCTGAAGCACGCAGATTCATGGGCCAAAGTGTGGAGAAAGATGACCCTTTTTCCTTTCTGATTGCTACAAACAAGCACTTGCCGCAGCACCAGTCTCCACCAGCAGTGACAGCATAATGAGGCCCTAATGTAAAGAGCTGACAGTTTAGAGTCTGGACTCCTGCCATCAAATACCTCCAGTCAAATAACTCAGACGAGCAACGAGCAGCAAACATTAAATCGCTACAAAACACGACTACTGTGAAATTCCAAGGGCTGATGAAAATAAGTTTTGATTTGTCTCTTTTTGTGTACTTGATTGTGACAAAACCTGTAAAGTGCGGTAAAGTGAACAGACGACAAAGTGTAATAGCAACAGATCTAAGGCCCTAACTCCTCGGAGAGAGCTTGTTTCTCACTGTCTTACACTGTAAACGCACGACAGGCCACGCCTCTTTCGGTGCAGTGTGCCAAGCCACAGGAATTCCCTCTCTCTGTTTTTCTCTCTCCCTTTCTATTCCAGTCTCTCTCCCTCATTCCCGCCTTCTCAGATAGACCAATGGAAGACCCTGGCAAGACGACTACTGAACCAGCAAGAATCTCTTTCTCTCTCTCTCTCTCTCTCCTGTCGCACATTCCTCACAAGATTGCTCCCCCCTTTCTTGTGCCTTTCTCACACACTAGACGCAGATTTTTCTCTCCCTCCAAAGGTTGTATTCTGAGGCAGACCTAAACACTGGTGTGAATGTGATGAAACCCTGGCACTGAAGTGTGATGATGACGGAAAAGAGGGGATTGTTGGATGTGTATTTGCTGATGAATAGTTTGGCCTTTTTTTCTTCCTCTTCCTTCGTTCTCATATCCCTTCCTTCTCTCTTCTCTGCCTCTCCCTGTCTCTTCAATCCTGCATGCAGGGATTGTGCTGAACACTAGCTGGCATTGTTGGAGACACCTGGGCCAATCTTGCTTTGATTTCATAATCCATGTCTCATGCTCCAGATTAGGCCCCCGTGTAAAAGACACCTCTGGCTTTTTACTTAATTCACTGCTAAGAATAGAACTCTGACTCGCTTGCCTGCTAGCTAACACCGTACACAGTATTTACTGTGGAGCCGCTGCTGCCTGTATGAGCATGCCTGCCTCAGTCTGTGTTTTTGTACGTCGTTGTGTTATCCCTACCTTTGTGCACATTTGTAGCTGTAGAAATGTGTGTGTGTCTTTGTCATGTGTTTGTGCATGCTTCTATGTATGTGGGTGAGATGTAACTGGGTGTTTGTGACGATGCGTGCTTGAGTGGGCGTCTTCACTCAGGGGATTTTGGGGTCTGCAGAAACCACAGAGCAGTGAGGTTTTGAAATCATCACACTTTATGGGTGAGTGGAGTAAAAATAGATCGCAGTGAGAGACTTAAGGCAAGAAAGGCTGTTTTATGACTTCATTACACATAACATTTATATTTCTGTGGCGCGCTGTTTTTGATTAGCATTGTAGGGCTGATTTTGTGGACGTGCTTAAGCCTTCAGTCTTAGCTGCTCATTGAGTTCCCCTTCACGCTAATGAATACTGGAGCCAAGCCCACACCGAGTGGAGGAAGGCAAGAGTTGACTAATGAGCTTCTCTTACTACCCCCCCTATTCTCCTCTCCCTCAGCCTCGCTCCTCTTCCTTGTACAGTGTTGTCTGGATTCAGCAGCTCTGTTTTCTAAATCACAGTATTTCTATCTCATTTTACCAGCTCATGAGCCAAGCTCCATATTAAAAGCTTAATATGATCGGACGCTCTCACTCCGCATGTGTGGGTCCTGGATTTGTACCAGCATGTTAGTCAGCCGGCCAGTCAGAGCAGAGAAGGCAATCAGAGCTGCCTGGGTTTCCTTGCCTCCTTGTGGTCACTGTGGTAGCTCGTTACGCCTCAGAAGAAAGACAAGAGGCTTCAGTCCACTGCTGCTGCTGTTGAGGGGCAGGGTGCTGGGCAGGGCCAGCCCAGTCTGCCTGCCTGAAGGCTGCTGCCACTGCTGTCACATTGTGCTGAGCACAGAGCCCACTCTGTTCCACTCAGAGTGATGAGCAGAAGCCACCATGCTGCACTCAGTCATGGGCTGACACACACAAACAAACACATGCACACACTCCAGTCTTAGAATGCCAGGTCCTCTTCGACTACCATATCATCAGTGCGTTGCTGCCATTCCGTTCTCACAATAGAAAACTCAACACATGGGCTATTCTCTGTGGGTATCATTAATTTCATTATCTGGATCACTCTTCTGACTATTGCCTTAATTGTCTGATGGTGCACTTTATTTGAGAAGAGTGGAGGGACTAAACCTTGTTAGACAATAATTAAGATTGTCATCCTGAAGTGGTTCGGCTAGTTTTGCTGCTATATTGAAAGGTCAGTGTCTCGACTGCACTGAAATCCTTTGTTAGCTGTCCCAAACGGATTTGCGGTTGGTGAGCAGATGTGGCTGACATCGCCAGTAGTGTGACCTTTAGTGATGGGAATGTCTCAGCCGTCTCCAGACCCCTTTACACATTCAGCTGGAGCCCCTCAATGACTGCGGTGGGTGTTCAGCAGCACCCTGCATCTCCCACACACACTCTCAATAAAGTAAAAAGAAATTACTCTGCTGTTATAACACATCGTTGCATGCAGGACACACATTCCCATTCCTAATTACATTGTTCAAATAAAGATTGGCATTGTATTTCATAGTCTTTTTTTTTTCAGTGAAGTGCTGACATCAACAAGAGTGGAGATGACATTGGCTGTCATTAATGTGTGGGTGTGGGTGCGTGTGTCTTTGTTGTTGTCTTTGAGAGAAAAAACTCAAGCGCATGTATGTGTTTCAGGTGGCGTTGTACAACACAGACCAGGAAGGGAGCGATAGTCCAAGAAGCAGCCTTAACAACAGCCTGTCTGATCAGAGTCTGGCCTCCGTCAATCTCAACAGTGTGGGTAGCGTGCACAGCTATACACCGGTAAGACCACTCTTCACAGGGACACAGCGATGAGAGACATATCGTTGAGTTTCATGTGTGTTAAAATCTAAAAATGGCCTGTGGAAAAACTGAACTCAAACTGCCTCTTATTAAAAGATGCTTATTTGAAGTCCCTGGTAATCAGTGGCATTGACTGTGATCAGCAGTGTCTCCAGTTTGAGTCCAGGGAAAAAGATGTTTGTTGCATCATTCAATTACAGTCTTTCAATTACTCCTTGTTTCACATCATCTCTATACTGTACACTACACAGATGAAAATTTCTGCCTCCAGTCTGAAAATACCCAAAATCTTCATGAACCAAAAATAAACACAAAGCAGGTGTCAAAAAGCAAATTTTCTCGGCCATACTTCTGATGCATCATTTGCTAAGAACTAAGAGCAAGTTTACTTGGATCCATATTCATCTTGACAAACAGACCACCCAACCGATTTCTATTCCTTTATTTGGGAGTATCGTGGCAAGTCTGGTTACCTCAGGTGTGTGGACTTGTGAAGACTTCTGGTTCAATTTGTACCTATCGCGCTACATTATGAACTGCCGGTTCGAAGACAAAACAAATAAATTCCTTTTGTAGCATCCTGAATACCGTTCCACAAATACACTTCAGTCTTTCTGTTTTTTAAAGAGAGAAAAGAGTGTAGGATGTTGATAATTCTGGTTGTTGATGTTGCAGCTCATGGAAACCTCTTTGTAGGATATTTATAACAAGATACTTAAATAAATGTGGTGTAATTGATTTCTTTTTGAACTAAACACTAGGGCCAAATGAAAAACTCTTTTTTTATTAACATTTTTTCGAACTGCGAGGGAGCCAAAGTCACTAAATGAATGGAAAATAAAACACTGCCAGACTTAGAAAATGTACTGTATCCCATATTTCATCTATCGGCAAACCCCACGAGGCTTTCTTCAGAGCTCTGCCGTAGACGGCAATAGACCGAGGTTCACGGTGGACATGCGCTGGAGTACAACATCAGGAAGGGGGTTAAGGGAAACAGAGAAAAATGTGCACGCTCCTGGAAGCGAGACAAAGAGAAGCACTTCTTCTGATGTCCTCCCACCAGAGATGCCCCCTCTTTGGTGTGGTCCTCCCGCATCCTAGAGTGCTCCCTGCTCCAGGCTCTGGGCATCGATCGGCTCAGCCTGATGGATGTGCTCACTCACTCTCTATCTCTCAGAGCCAAAGCAGCAGCTCACAGTAAACACTCTGGCTTTATTATCACCTCTTCACTCTTACCCCAGCCAGACTGCGAGCCTTGCACTTCAGCAGCCTGCCCACATCTTGGAAGAGGAAGATGTTATGATCAAAAATTGGACGTGACCTCTCTTGTAATGCAAGCCCACAGTGTACATGGGTCAGGTCCTGCTTTGTGGAATAGCAATGGTTTTGCATCACTGCTCTCGCTGTGATGAATCTCGTCGACAACCTCGTTGCTGGAGGGGAACAATGCTTTCTGTCTCACACCCAGGGCCAGTGCATAACATTGACTGCCCACACAAATACATGGATAAAATGGTTGCTTATTTGTGCAAGGTATTGCTATTGATTTTGGTTTAAATACATTTTGCTTGGCCACCTGAGTATTGGGTTTGTGTCCATTCGAATTGGTCTCTTAATGTAATGTGAGCCAAGGCGATATGCACGACTTAGATTGTCACGGTTTGTGTAATTGTTCTTTACATGTTGTGTAGACTGCCACCTCTGCCGAAAGAAAACAACATTTTTACAGTGGCTCATCAGCAGAATCGAACCATCCTTGTATTTGATTCGCAGTGTGAATTGACATGAGCCACAAGTTTGCTTGAAATATTCTAGAGGTTTTCTGTTTTCTGTTTTTGCGGCTCTATGACCAGATGAGCATATCAGGGTATCTTTAAAGAGTATATAAGTTATTGATGTGCATGTTTGAACGTTATAGCTTGCTCCCCGTAGCATCAGTAGACCCTGTAGTCTGTGATGCAGATATAACTGAACCGTAGCCAGTGTACTTTTTACAAAATCTTTTACAGATTAAACATTTAAACATGATCTTATTTTGAGGTTAGTATTGCTTTTCTTTTTTATAAATCTTTTTATCCCTTAATCTCCTCAGGTGACCAGTCACCCAGAGCCTGTGTCCCAGTCTATGAGCCTCCAGCAGCCCCCACAGTCCCAGTACAACATGCCCGACAGGGATAAGCAGCTCCTGTTCTCTGAATTTGAAGATCTCAGTGCCTCCTTCCGCAGCCTTTACAAGTCTGTTTTTGAGCAGTCCTTTAGCCAACAAGGTGAGTTGCCTCAATGGAGCATCAAGTGGAAACCTAGAGAGCCTAAGCATCATTTATTAAGCAACAGGAAGATTCTCAGAATGATTTTCCTAATGTGGATTTGTTTAAAAGGGCTGAAGCTATAGAGAGTCTTTAAGCACTAATTAGATTTACTGAGAAGTGAGCAGGTCTTCAACAGGACAAGTAGCCGATAATGGAAATCTATACTGTGTTATAGCATAGTATTTTCATGGTGTTTTGCTGGAGCAATGTGAGAAAGGCCTCATTTCATATTCAGAAGCAGAATTCATGTCTTAAATATTTCATTGGAAGATGTTAAGAGATGTTATTACATTTATTTCATGGTAGATCAGAATTAATACTTCTGGCTTTATAGTTTTTAAAATAACATTAAAGTTTTCGGCGTCTTGTCACATCAGAAATGTTCCTTTCTGTACTCTGTGTTGTACCACAGAAGTGGAAGAGGTAACATGCAGCCCAAGTGCTCAGTAAATCTATTGGATTTGAGGTTCATTTGTCATAATGATGGGGAATTTTTATGGTATAATACATGGTGGTGGATAGAGCACAGCTTTCCAAAAGCCTGTGAGTCCCAGCAGAACAAAATGCATTTTTGCTTGTAATCTGATTGACTGATAAACAAAGAGCACTTGACAAGAGGGTTATGAGCAAAGTAGACTGAGCTTTCTGTGTATAACCTACTTTCACAAATCAAATGCATTCCATGCTAATGTTTTCAAAGAGTTCCTCTCCTTTAATCTATCATCTGTGTTTCCTTAGTTGAAAGTTGTTACCTTTTTTATGCGCATAACAGTGAAATCTCTTAGTCAGACAAGCTCCAGCAATTAAAAAGCGTAAATAATCGAGCTAGAGGATTTCACACTCTGCCGCTGTAGACAGTGAGCTAATTCACTGGCTTTGATAATAGGTAATGAGCTCGCATTATTATTCCGGTGCCGCGTTAATTGCTTTCTGTATTTCCCTGGTTGGACAATGGGCTTTCTGTGCTGATAAGAGATGCACCTTTGTCACCTCTGCAGTGAGTGTTACGTGCCGATTGTGGAGGTGCAGGGCCAGAGTCAGTTCTAAAAGCACTCCAGTGAAATAGGTTTACTGTGCCAAAGCTGTGAAGGACAGGACCTCTTAAGACCACTCCCTGCCACTCAGATGATTGCAGTTGGGTGTGCGGATGCTCATGCTCCAGTCATGTCTGTTAGAGAGCCATGCAGCAGCACAATAAATTTGTCAAAGACAATCCAGAGCTGTGTAGCTGGAGAGGAGAGGCGACGGCCGCTTCAGCTCGTGAACCTCAGAGACACAACTATTGCTGAGTCATTCCCTGATACAACAAAATGGCAGCTGGTCTGTGACAAGTGTAGAAGTACTTAAACATGAGAGGGCAATATCCCATTATCATAAGATGTAAAGATATAAGGCCCTAAGTGGCTGTTTTTGCATGTAAGAACCCTGACTGGCTTTGTGTTTGAGGTAAAGTAGTAAAATGCACTTTAGCATAATCTGAAACCCTCTGATTGATATCTGTGGTGGACTTGATTGTCTCTTTTCACAAATCAGAGCTTCAACTACAGATATTTTCATTATCAATAAATTTGTCGTTTATTTTTAGTTTGAGGTGACATCTATAACATTTTTCATTAACAACAATTGAAACCCATAAATTTATTCAATTTATGATGACAGCAATATAAAATTTCAAAAAGCACAAATCCTTGCAACTAAGAAATTGAAACATGTGAGCACTGGCAATTGGCCTATAGATGATTAGTCGATTGACAGAAAATGTACTTGCTACTCTTCTGATGATCGAATTATTGTTTGGGCCGTTTTTTCTAGCAAAACTCCAAGTCATTTGCTTCCTTCAGCCTTTTCTGTATGTTTGCTAATTATCTCTGTTTTATGTAATTGTACATCGACTATCTTTAGATTTTTGACAAAGAAAAAACAAGATATTTATAGATGTCACCTTGATCTGGAAAATTGTAATTGGCATTTTTCATTAATTTGGAAATTTTATAGACTAAATAATTAATCTCTAAATTTAAGAAATATTCTGCAAATTAATAAATAATTTTAAGTGAGTTGAAGCTCTATAAATGATCTGAGCTACTGTTTGATTCTGTTATCCACAGTTCATATCAGTGCAAATACGAGCTTTGTTGTGGTGTGTTTTTGTTTCCCAGGTCTAATGGGCATACCGTCAGATTCCTCCCAGCAGACCCACACCTCCTGCTCCTATCAGCACTCCCCCAGTGGCACCATTAGCACTCAGAACAGCCTGTCAAACAACCAACCCAACAGCCACCCCAACAGCCACTCTGCCAACAGTGGCCAGGTGCCCCTGTCCCATCCTGCCCAAGCCCACCCCAGCCACGGCTCGCCCCACGCACAGCACCTCCCGCAGCATGGCGGCCCCCACAACCAACACAGCCAACACGCCCAGCACAGCCAGCACAGTCCGCACCCACAGCACCCACAGCACCCCCAGCACGCTGCGCACTCGCAGCACGGGCAGCACCCATCCCACGGCCAGCACCCACAGCAACATACACCACATCCTTCCCAACACACGCAGCACAGCCAGCACCCTTCTCAACATGGACAGCAACATCAGAGCCTCTCCCACCAGCCCCATCCTACCCAGCAACAGATGGCCTGCAACACAGGTAAGACCCCTCTGTCTGTCAACGTCTTCCTTTAAAGCAGCGTCGTTGCGCTGTCTGCTCTTCATCTGTCCATCACAGACACACCAGGAAAAACAAATTTTCACAGCTGAATATGGTTTTGCATCAGTCCTCATTTTGTTCGTTAGATAGCATTGAGAAATTGTTGTAGGCTGTAAATCATAAGTCATCAACTTATTTTTTATCTGTGCTGTGGTGAGAACAAAGCAATGCTGCAGCCAGTGACTGGAGTAGCTCTTACAGAGTCGACTTGCTCCTCCTAGTGGCCACAATATGGTGCTGAACTTTTTAAAAGCCTGATAAACTGTTTTATTTGGTGTTACCTTCTCATTCATTTGGCACTTCAAGACGGTCTGTACGGCTATAAAAAGTAACTCCAAAGAAAATGCATCATCTGGTCTTATTTTCTAACCCAGAGTAAATAACAATTACAGAAGCAATTACTGTGCAGTTGTCCGTAAATTCTGTAATTAAGAACTAAATTTGTAATTGTCCCCCCAGTGAACTTGGTGTTGGAACCAAAATGACCTGAATTCCTCAAATCTCTTTCCTTGTAATGTTACAGAAGTATATCCTGTGTGTGTTGCAGGTTTACTGTCTGACTGGTACCCAAATCTGGATGCACTGAAAGAAAGCTGTCGCATTGCAAGCAGCTATAACTGGGCTGATGTCGACCTTTCACCTTTCCAAGGTGCAGTTTGGACACAACAAGCAGGCCTTACTGCATTAACAAATATTAGACAAAGAAAAATCCTGAAACACATTTAATTTAATTGTTAAAGATTAGCACTTTTTTAAATAAAAGAAGAAGCAAGCATTTTAAGACAGAAGCTGATAGTACAGTACTGCCCCAGCTTTTGATTGAGTGCTGAAGTGTTGACACTGTGGAGTTGATTACGAGTTTAATTAAATTGAGCTCTTCAATTAAATAACACTGCCTTCAAGTTTAATTACCAAAACACTGAGCTCAGCAGGTCAGTTTATCCAATTACAGTCTAGGATTGCAAGGTAGGATGTTTTTTAAATATCACCCACTGAAGGTTACTGACATAATGAATACATATTGCAATAAAAGTTTGTGCTTCATGTTTGTAAATTAGTTTCTCATTTACTAAATTTATATTCGTTTGACAGTTTGTTGGCACAGTTTCATACATTTCATAATCACGAAAGCATTTTAGCCTAGACAGACAGTCACTAATTCAGGTTGTTCAGTCTATAAATGTGTGTTTTCTTGTTTGTAAGGATTAAGAGAAAGTATGAGACAAGCGGAGTTGAACAATTGGTCCCTGGAACCCACCCAGATCGCAGACCTCTGCTCGTCCATTAACCAGTTTTTTGCCCGCACCGGTGTAATCCAGCCACAGGGGGCAGTGCAGCCTCCTGTTTGTCATGGCTCCATGCACCCTAACAAACCCAGCCAGCACATCAACACAGGTTAAACACCAGATCCTTAACTCTACCACTTTATACATGTCACATAATGCATAGTATTTATGTAGCTATGATGAGCAGCCGTTGTCTTGACATGATGATAGATTCTGGATGTTTGCAAAGTCATGGAAGGAAATAATCCATCAAGCATCTTGCAAGTTTCAGGCATTTACGTCTTCACCTTGTTATCTAGTTATGTTCCAGAGAAAGAACATGGAAATTTCCATTATATAGAACTTCAAAACAACTGCGTTGTCAGCATCACTTTGAGGTCTTTCTGACCGCATGCAAAATGTTTGTAAACCTGTAAGGATATAAATTCACACAGAACTTTTATTCAAAAAGTCTGGTAATACTTCTTAGAAAGCCAGTGAATTAATAAACACATCTCACTTAAACTTCCATCTGTCTGAGGTGAAATCGATTTTTGCTCATATGTTCACTGAGCCCTGCTTACCTGCTTGTTTCCTGATATTATTTCAACAGTAATTCAAAACAACCCTTGTTACCTTTCACAAATGTAGTCGTTCTCTAGTAAGTTTCTAAAAAAGATTTGTTTTTATTCTTTTTGTCAGGAAATCTCTACATGGACTCCAGACAAAGCATGCCCATGATGGGTCCTCCAGGATATCCTCACCTGCCCCCCATGAGCAGCACAGGACCCACAATGACAGGTGACATGAAGAAACAACAACAACAACAAAATAAATGTACTAACACCCTCTTCTCTTTTTAAATGTGACTCTTCCTTCCATCCGTTTTCTGTCCAGGACACCATCCACAGATGAACCAGCAGCACATGATACCTACCAGAAACTTCCAGATGCATCGCATGCCAGCTGATGACATCCAGGATGACTTTGATTGGGACTCCATCGTCTAGCCGCCTAGACCTCCTTTTGCAAACAAAAGGGAGCGAGGAGAGGAGGTGGAAGCCAGAGGAAGCCAGGCTGAGCTGAAAGGCCGCAGGAGGAGGTGGAGGCGGAGGAGGTGGAGGCGGAGGAGGTGGAGGAGGTGGAGGAGGAGGAGGCCACTGTGGGTGGGATGCAGAAGAACATTTGACAAACTTTGGAGAAAGACAGACTTCCGAGTCCTGACATTAAAAGCAAAACATAACTAGAAAATGTTACTTTGAAGACAATCATATTTAGTCGGACATGTTAAAGTGATTGCTTATGTTTACTTGTCGAGAGACAAGTAGAACACATTCACGTCTAAACCACATGCTCCTCAGCTCCTCAGCCAGCCCTTTCCCCGTCCCTAGCCAGCAGCCTTCCAAAGTCCGAACCCCTCTCCCCCCCCGACCCTCTGCTCCGTAACTATTATGTGATTTGAGCGACGTGTTCAGCTTGTAATTCTTCTCGTGTTGACATTGGCCTCAGCTGCCTCTTGGATGAGTTTATCTCTCATCGATCTATCATCTATCTCTCTGAAAAAAATATTTTGTTTTATTTTTTGTTTTTGAGAAACACAGGCCGTCTCTGTGAGTAATGTGATGGTGCTTGTTGGTCACTTTAGGGAGAAAGTGGGCCCCACATTGGCTGAACTCGGTGGTAAAGTTAGGTTTACAATAAGTAAGGTTTTGAACAGGGTGTTAATGTTTAGGCAGGCTTGATATTAAACAAACAGAAGTATCTGGATCTGTTTTCATAGCCAACCAGTGTGATCAGGTTTACTGCAACAGACTTATGGGAGTACAGTAACTTTTTTTTCTTGGTTCTCTGTCTCAAGCACTTCAAGATGAATGACTATGATGAGTGTGAGAAGAAGGTGAAAGCAGGGAAGTTAAACATTTGTATGTCTTTTCAAATGAATTCAATCCAAAGTAACATGAGGTTTATGTTCTCTGTGTGCATTTCATCAGTCAGTTATTGCTTTGTCAATCAGAAGCTGTTGTAATATTAAATACTAAACAAATTTACATTTTAAGCTAATTTTGATGGTAAGTTCATCGGTTATAGATGTGTAGCCTATTGATCATTAAACAACCATCATCTTTCACAAATATTGAGTTTGACTGACATATTTGTAAGGCCAGTAGTAGGTATTACTGGCTGATCCTAGACATAACAAAAACCTGCAGCACAGAAATGTCAGGAATAATTGAATTAATTAAAAGAAAAATGTTGGAGAGTTAAATAAGGAGATTGTAGGGTAAATACAGCATGAAGCTACTTCTTGGAGACAATTAGCTTAGCTTAGCACAAACAGGGGAGAAAAGCTAGCCTGGCTCTGTCCAACTATAAAAAAATCTGCTCTCTAGTACCTCTAAAGCTCACTAATGAACACAATATATCTGGTTTGTTTAATTTGTACAATAACTGAAGCATAAAAATGATCATTTGTAGTTTTACCAGATTGTTTCTTGGCTGGTTTCAGTGACTTCCTGGAGATATAATGTGTTAATTAGTGAGGGAGTTTCCAAACTTTTCTGTCTCTGTGCTAAGCAATGCTTTTTGTGTGCTTTATATTTACCATACAGTCTACACTTGAGAAAAAAGAAAACCATATTGTGATAATTTATACTTGTGAAAGTAACAAGTAAAACATTAGAATTCTGTTTGCAATTTTTGAAGTAATGTTACAAGCCTTACTAAGTGTAAACATTGCTAATAGACTAATAAAATATATTGAAATAGAAAATCTAATAGATGAATCTCATACTAGCTTTCCAAAGAAAAAGAAATTGGTGTAAAAGTTTTTTGAATGTCCTGATCCTTTTATTAATTGGTCAATAGCATATGCATCAGATGATGAACTTCCATTTTTTTTTAAAAAAGTGCAACAAAGCACGAGTTTAACTGTATGTTTTTGTTTTTTTTGGTTTGCAGAATGAGCCACATCCAAAATTTAGGCCTTTTCCACCTAAAATACATCAAGAAGTGGGTTTTGTAATACAGACTTCATGTCTGTTGTCACTTCTGGCACTTAAATTATGGAGATATGATTCTTTTCTTTTTATCTGCCAAACATTTTGTTGTGATAGTTTGATAGAATAACATTTTGCTATTATACAATCATAACAGAATGAGAAATGTGACTCATGATACAGAACATACAGTGTGTATGTGTGTGCGTGCGTGTGTTTGTGTGTGTGTGTGTTTTGGTTTTATTGTAATTTTAGGGCTTTGATTGATTGCTGCAATCATTTCTATGCTATCAATGAGCACAAAAGCAGATGCACACATTGAGTAAAAACTAGATTTGAGACATGCATTTTTTTGTTGAAAGGGTTTCTCAAGCACAGAACAAGGAGATCAGCGCTTCTGGAAACCTTTTCTTTGTGTCCTGTAACAAGTGGCTCCTTAATCAGACAGGTGCTGAACTTTAGAGACACTATGTTATAAAAGAGTGAGAGAGAAAAAAAAGAAAAAAAAATGCCCTTTGCACACTTACTTTTGTTGACCAGAACAGTTTTAGATGCAAAGCACCACTTTGATCTCAAACGCAGCACCCTCACATGACTTCCTCTGTCATTTATTCATTTACTTGCTTAGACTATATGACCCCTGCAGACAATTATGAGTCATTATCCACAGTTGACAGTTAACAGGTTTATTTCTCCTCCGTGCTGAACTGTGCACAGTGCTTTGCATCTATAACACTGTGTCCTTGTTAAAAGGAATAGGTCAACATTTTGGGAAATACACTCGTTTCCTTTCTTGCCAAAAGAGTTGTTGCTACTTAAAGTTTATATGGCAGATATGAAGACAGCCAGCAACCAGTTAGCATAAACACTGGAAACACGGCTAAACAACTAGCATGCCTCTGCCCAAACATAACAAAATCCTGCCTGCAATCACCTGTAACTCTCTTATCAACACCCTGTATGTTTATCTATATAAAAACTTTGGTGTAAAAATGAGGTTATGTGTGTGTTATTTGCAGGACTATTTCAAGGCTAGGTGTAGCCATTTTTCTGGAGATAAGACGTGTTAATTACAGAGTTTCAGAGCTGCTTCTAGGTGTATTTTGTTGCCATTTAACAGAGACAGGCCAGTTGTTTTCATCTGTATCAGTTTTTGTGTTAAGCTACGCTAACTGCCTACTAGCTGTAGCTTCATATTTCCAGACATGGGAGTGTGCTGATCTTCTCATCTCAGCAAGAAAACAAATAAGTGTATTTTTTCAAAATGTCAAACTAGTCCTTTGAGATAGTTTAGCAACAATGTACTCCAGTGGTCGCAGTAGTTTTAATTTCATATTTGGATGACAATCATTGATTCTTTTTATGATATTGCATATGTTTGTTATTGTGAGAAAAGGCACTTTTAAGTCTCACATAGTTGTTTTATTAGATATTTTTAAACCATATGTTTTTACATTTGAACACAGAAGGTTATCTGAAACGAGAACCAGCCCAGTTTTATACTGTTGATCCTCTGTTGAACTGTCCACAGCTGCACTGTGCAGATGAAGTCAAGCTGTCTTCTTTCAACTGATAATACTGCCATTTATTTTCAGATTTTTTAGCTCACATGTTTGTGTTTTCTTTTCTTGCCAATCATACCTGTTTGCTCCTGCTTCTGATGTGCGATGTTTTGTCTGTCTTTGTATATCAAATGTCCACTGTATGTGAAGAACTGCCTTGCCTGTGGATCTCAACTATGAGTTTTTAAAGTTCTCTTCAGCTGCCAGAATTTCTTAATCAGCCCACATATCCAATATATAGTCAGCTGACTGACCCAAACTTCTGACTCTTCTAAGTGAGTGTGGGCCAAAGGACTGCAACCGAAGACAGCAGTAAAAAAAAAAAAGAAAAAAAAAGAGCACCAGTGTGTATTCATTGGGACTCAATGGACCTACAGTAGAAAATATCCTGTGAGTCCTTAGCTGGTGTGAAGGTGAGATGTGTGTTTCAGTTCTTCCAGGTGAAGACTGTGAGCACACATGCTACTGTTTGAGCACAGCAGCCCAATGGGGGAAAACAAAAGGTTTGAGCTACAGATGTTGCTAAAAGGGAAAAAGTGAAGACAATGACTGGATCACAATCACAATTTTACATTATGTCTGTATGGGCGTGTGTGTGTGTGTGTTTGTGCGTTTGCTTGTGTAAGTTTTTTTTTTTTTTCAAAAGACGATTTAAGTTTTTAAATTCTGCTAAACATGTACCTGCCAGAGAGATTACTATTAGTGGGAAAAAAGATGAAAAGATCTCAAAAAAAGCCTTGTTACAATGTGGGAGAGAACTGCCAACAAGTACTGCTGATTGGGGCCTGTTTTATTCAGTGCTGGTGTGTTGTTGTGCTTGTACATATATGTCTTTTCAATCATCCCTTTTTTCCTCTTGGGGGTGGGGTATCAAGGCGGGGGGTGGGTCTTATTCACAAAAAGAGAGGAGGTAAAAGAATAGAGTATTTTGTTATTGTCCAATCAGAGGGTGACAGTATGTATATATCTATATTGTATATATGTGATGAAAATGCGTTGGCTTTTTGTGTGACACTACCTTTTACCTGTACTATGGTTCTACATTCAGTGTTTCAGTGTTGATAATATATATTTGGTTTGTGTTTTATTTTTCTGTTTTTTTTGATTTTGTCTTTGTCATTTCTTGTATTTTTTTTTCTCCTATTTGTCCTTTTTTGTTTATTGCACGGTTTATTACTTTTTGTTGTCCAATGAGGTGACACAGCTACTCTTTGTATTCGTTTAGTGCTGTAAAATAACTCAAGTGTTATTAGAATTGTCAATACCACCGCCCACCCCACCCTCTTCCCCAATATGCATGAATGGCACTTAAAGAAATAAAATATGGTAACTTCACTGTGGATTAATGCGCTGTTTGAACTTTGTTCCGGAAGACTTTTGACAACATTACAGTCAGGATATTATTTCATTTAATAGCCATGGTAATGGCTATCCAAAACCAGAGCTTGGAGGTTATAAAGTTTCAAATTTATATAAATATACGTCATAATAGGAGCAGTTTCTCATAGTAACATCTTTAAAAAAAACAAAACAAGCACACAGAACACACGTGCATGATTATTAGGCTTTTACTTATTGCCCAAATTTAATGGCTGTTCTATATGAATGGACTCAAATATGAACATACACACACACACATAAATGTTATTTTTAATCGCCTTTTTGTTTTCTATTACTGATATGACAAAACAAAAGTAACCCACCTTTTTGGGATAGTTCAGGAGTTATTTTGACAAAAGCTGGTGTCAGTCATAGTCTTTTTGACTTAATCATTTATAAGGGGTGTTGTACAATTACAGATAATATCGTTATCAGTAATAAAAGGTACAGCCATTCATCCATTCACCATGTGTCCTTTGGGGGGGGGGGGGGGGGGGGGGGGGGGGGGGGGGGGGGGGGGGGGGGGGGGGGGGGGGGGGGGGGGGGG
>JAQNCA010000014.1:10837337-10848576 GCA_029783725.1 Acanthurus tractus
TATAATATCGTTATCAGTAATAAATGGTACAGCCATTAATCCTTTCACCATGTGTATTTACCCCCCCCCCCCAAAACTGCCAGAGCACAGACCACACTGCAGAAAGGACAACACCTCAGTTTATTTCAATGCAAAGAGCAGCATTTGCTCCGCGTATTGATGCATGGCCTTCCTTGAATAAAGTTAAATATTGCTTCAAACTCTTTAACAATTAATGGAAAATAAATGATTAGTGTGTAGGATTTAGGGGATTAGTGGCAGATCTTGCAACACCATGTTTCTGCAGGAAACCAGATGAGGCAAACACTGGCTCTAGAAAGGAAAGAGCCTTTTACCTTTTGCCTTTTTGATGTCACTGAAGGCCATTGTAAGTTTCCCACATTCCTGTAAAAGGGAGGGGTGGGGTAACCAGTTGGTTGCAATTTGTAACCTTACTGCAAGATGCCACTAAGTCCTGCACTTTAAACCTTAAAAGGGAGCGTCCCTCTTTTAAAGTGACTTGAATAACTGTATTTTCTAAAAGATTTGACTGGTAAAGTTTTAGACTGGGTAATTTTCTTTGTAATTGATGAATGTGTAGAATTTACCATAATAGCATTGTTAATAGAAAAACATAAATGAATGCCATAAAAGATTTTTGGGATTTTTTTTTACACCAAGTGTGGTGTAAAGTACCAAAAGTGGACTGTATTTCTTTTAGCTGTTTTAAGTCAGTGGTGAAACTGTTTAATGCTTAATCCTGGACAAGGAATGACTGGTGTCTTATAGAAATCCATGTGATCTCACAGTAGGTTTCTCTTTTTACACAAGCAGCACCTGCCAGTATTTCCATATGGTGTGACACTTCATAACATGTGTCTGTACTGACACCTTACACGAGTGCTTCAACCCTGTAGGATGTGCGTTCACAGTTAGGGAATCGTTCTGACTGTTGTTTAAGATTTTTATGGAAGAATCCTGACAAGACGGACAGTATGTTCAAAGCTTCCTTTCTGCTACTGCTGACGCTGCTCCTAAATGTTCAACTATGCTCATCAGCGCCTATCCGTAAGAAACAATTTCTTATGATCTCTTTTCATATGATAATTAAATGTTAATACTATTTGGAAGGTATCCTAAAATGGTCCAAGATAATTTATTGCTAAGCTACTTTTATGTTGTGTCAAGGTATAGTCACTCTGGAAAATAAGGAAAGCTTTACAGAATACTGTAGGCTGCTGACATAATTCAGAATTTCTGTTTTTTAATACATAAACAGTATTTTTTAAAATTAAAAAAACTTGTGTTCAGTGTTACATAATAGAGAGATTGTGAATCAACAGAATCTAAGAAAGGAAAAGACAAATATTGTTTTAGGTGTTTTCATCTATAAATAATAAAAATATTCAGTTTGAAAACTAACATCAGTCACTAACTTCAATCAAGAGTAAAACTCCTGATCCTGAATGTGGTGGCAACAACCAGATTCCTCTAAATATTTTCATGGCCTGTTCAGTGCCTCACATGCTCCTGTTAGCATGTAACCCTGTGAGACATTTGAACTAAGCTTGGGTTACTGCACACCCCTGTTGGGGAGATCTTTGCAACTGTTACATAATTAGCCATTGCTCCATTTACTGCCATTTTTAGAGTTATAGTGTCCTTCAAGATTTACTTTGTTAAAAAAGAATACACATAATGATGTGTTATTTAAGATCCTTTTAAGATTACACTGTCTATAACTTGATAATTGTCAAACTAAATTGCTATAATGCGGAATCTTTAACCTCTGTTGCAGCTTCGGAAGTTGTTCAGTCCCCTGCTGTTGCAGAAGAACCTGGTCCAGAGGAACCAGGTCACCACAGTGACTCAATAGAGAAAAAAACAAATCATGAAAAACTCATTCCAGTTGCTGCAGGAGAGGCAGCTCCATCTCCTGAGGAACCACCTGCTGAAGAAGACATTCCAGTTATTTCGAAAGAACCAGAATCGGTTTTCATTGGAGATCAGGTATCTGTTGACGATGACAAAGCTGTATCTATGGGATTGGAATCTTTGGCTGCAGCTCCACAACAATCTTCAGAGCAGGAAACTGTCTCTGCAGAAGTTGCTGTCGCAGAGGCTTCTCCAGGTGAAGCCACACAAGAAGTTGCCGCAGCTGTTGCTGTAGAGCCTGAGTCTCCAGAACCTCATGTGGAGGATCCAGCTCCAGTAGCACCGATCCCAGTCATTCCTTTAGATGCTTCAGAAAATGAAGCTACAGAGGAAAATGCAGCAGTGCCAGAAGAACCCTTACTTATAGTCCCTGACGACAGTTTTGTAGTAGAAGAAGAACCTCTTCTTTTAACACCAGAGGAAGAGATCTCGGTTGTCCATGTCCCTGCAGAACATGGGACAGAGGAGGCAGGTCAAGTTGGGCCCGTTGCAGAGGAAACAGCAACACAGGGATCAGCACCAGAAGATCCTGCTGCTATCGTTCCCGTGGAACCTGCTGAGCAGGGGTTGCCCCAAGAGAAACAGGAGGAAACAGTCCCCATCATTTTGTCTGAGACAAAAGATGAGGAAGCTCTAGAAAATCATGCAAAAGAAGAAGAAAAGGTTGCCCCTGTAGTCCTTCAAGAAAATGTGAAATCAGACCAGGAAACAAATCAACAGCCTCTTTCAAGTACATCAGAGGAAGTGCTTGAAGGTCAGGTGGAACCTAATGCAGAGGAGAAAGCGCCAGAGAAACTAGTCCCAGATGAACCTGTTATTGTTCCTGTGGAACCTGCTGAACAGAAGCCAGCTCAAGAGGAAGAACAGGAATTAGTCCCTATCATTTTGTCAGAAGCAAAAGATGAGAACACTCCAGAAGAACATGCAAAAGAAGAGGAAAAGGTTGTGCTACCCCAAGGATGCAGTTGTTTCCTGGGAGAAAGCACTGAAATGGACCCAGCTACTAATGAGGAACCTCTTCCCAGTACATTAGAAGAAGATGAGTCTGTAACCCCATCCCCTATAGAGCTTGAAGGTCAAGTAGAGCCTGCTGCAGTGACAGAGCCAGAGAGGTCAGTCCAAGAGGAAACTGCTATTATCACTGTCACTGTGACTGTGGAACCCGTTGAGCAGGAATTGGTCCAAGAGGAACAAGAGGAAACAGTCCCCATCATTTTGTCAGAAGCAAAAGATGAGGAACCTCCAGAGGAACATGCATAAGAAGAGGAAAAGGTTGCTCCAGTAGTTCTGGTAGAAAACACCGAAATCCATCAGGCTACTAATGAAGAACCTCTTTCAAGTACATCTGTGGAAGATGAATCAGTAACCGTCTCTCCCATAGAGCTTGAAGGTCAAGTGGAACCTAATGCAGCGGAGACCGCTTCAGAGGAGTCAGCTTCAGAGGAGACAGCTTCAGAGGACACAGCTTCAGAGGGGTCAGTCACTGAAGAACCTGCTGTTATTGTTCCTGTGGAACCTGCCGAACAGGAGCCAGCTCAAGAGGAACAACAGGAAACAGTTCCCATCATTTTGTCAGGCACAAAAGAAGAGGTAGCTCCAGAAGAACATGCAAAAGAGGAGGAAAAGGTCATCCCAGCCCAAGGTTGCCGGTGTGTCCTGGGAGAAAACACCATAGTTAATCCAGTTACCAATGAGGAACCTCTTTCCAGTACATTAGAAGAAGAGGAATCTGTCATCATCATTACAAAAGAGCTTGATAGTGAAGGAGAACTCACTGCAGAGGAAACAGAACTTCTAGAATCAGCCCCAGAAGATCCAAAAGTTGATGAAGAACATGCAGAAAAAGAACCAGAACCTCTTCCCAGTGCACCGGAGGAAGATGAATCTGATGTCCATGCAGAACTTGACACAGAAGACACAAGTGAAGAGGGAGCAGCAGCAGAGGACACAGACCCAGAAAAACCTGCTGTCGTTATTCTTGTGGAACCTACAAGTGAAGAGCCAGCTCCAGATGACCCAGTCCTTGTCATCCCCCTGGATGATCTCGAAAAGAACAACACAGAAGAAGAAGCTGTCCAATCAGATCCTCTCATGGAAGAGGAAGCTGCCCTGGAAGAGGACACCTCGTCTCAGAGGAATGACTCAGGTGACAGCGAGGCAGAGATTCTTGTCACATCTGTCAGTGAGTCCCCATCTGAGAACGAGACCATAGAGACTTCACTGGATCAAGGGGAAGAAGTCCCAGTAGATGTAACAGAGGTTCCTGTTGCAATACCTGAACCTGTCACACCTCCTGCCCCAACTGTCATTGATGCACAGGAAGAAACTGTTCATACACCTGTGGAAGGGGGTAATGTCACCAGCATAAAGACACATAGCAAAGATATTAAATCTGCAGTTAAATTGATAGAAGAGGAAGAAGAACCTGAAGGTAAGAACACTTAGCTATTTTTAAAACCTATAATAAATACTTCACTATTCACCAGTTTATGTGCATGAAAAGTTGACTTTTTTGATACTAGATTCTTCAAGTCGAGAATATTATTATTACCAGCTATGGTGAAACTTGAAAAGTAAGTGGGAAAAAGTAATGTATGCTGTGAGGACATGTTCATCTGCGTCAGGGCTCACAGCGAGAAAGTTGAATGTCACTGCATGTAGCTATTATCTGTGTTGATTTCACTAATGACAGTTTTGGTCTCCCTCAGTTCCGCTCAACAGAGGAGCTTTTCTTGGTGCAGCATTCTTCACGCTGGTTGTTTTTATTGCTATTGGTGTTGTTTGGACAACTATATCCAAGAAACTGCGCTAAATGCAAGTGAGTACAACATTACTCCTAAATTCAATAAGTGTATATCTATAATCAATGACTAAATAGTTTATAAATCACCTCTTAGAGAGTGGTCAAGAACACAGTCCAAAGATATACAATCACAACTATTTCTTCTGTTTTAGAAAACTCAGTCAAAAGTCAGTTAACAAGCGCAGTGGCTGTTTCGTGACAGACGGAGCACCTGAAGCATTGAGCAGAACAAGTTTCTCTGCATTGGATCTTTGCTTATGTCCACTGAAGGAAATTCTCCAGTTTGTCCAAATTTCGGACAGCTAGAGAGTGATTTTAATCATGGAAACAAGGTAACAATGTTCTTCCAACAGCCACATTTCCCCAGAGACTGCATTTTCCTGTTTATTATCTTATTTGATATACTTTAGGGTAGATTTTAAGGTTCACTGTTGAGTTTTCTTATCAACAAACAAAATCCATTTATTGCTCTTTAAACATCGCAAGCATTAAGAAAATTTTATTTAATGCCTTCAGGCATTTTCCTACTTTTCTTTGTTTTGTAACACCGCCAAATGTCCATCAGAGGAACAGGCAGACACCAGATACCAAATTGTGTATGGTGTCGTCTGTATTATTATGCACAAACACAATTGAAATAGGCGGGGAACTGCCTTGTAAAAACAATGCACTATTGCTACAAAGGTCAAAATCTCCACATGGTACCTTTAATCTACACAAATGTGCTATATTTTTCAGGTTGAACATAGGGTTTTTGTGTAAGATAATGGTGTCAAATAAATACATTTTGATAAAAAATACAACATAATGTGTCAGTACTGCATTGTAATGTCAGTATATAAGGACAAATACTTATATACACATTGTGCTTACAAGGTCAAGTGTGTAGGTTTTAGTCGCATAAAGCAGTAAAGTTGCAGACTGCACTGGATTTATTATCAATCCACTCACCCTCTGCCTTTAAGCAAGCAAGAGAACCGATAGTGGCCATGAAGCAGTTATCAGAAAACGCAATTCTTGTGAAACTTGCAATAATCCCTCAGTGTATAGTTTGTCCATTCAGGGCTACTGTAGAAACATGGCAATGCAACACGGTGGGCTCTGGGATAGAGGACCTGCTCCCTCTGTAGATATAAAAAGCTCATTCCTAAGTAATGCATCACAAAGTTTTTTTTCAGGTGATAATACACAAAAACATTCATTCATTTCTGCCATTTTCTACACATAGACCACCTAAATCCTACACACTGAATCTTTGTGGACATTTTCTACCCCTGATTTTAAAACTGTCTTGACCTAATGCACGCTGTGGAATGGCTCTTATAAGTACATTACTGTTTATTTGTGATAACATACTAGCACATACCACATATTAGTGGTTTAGAAATCTGAGCATATGATAATCTTTACTTAAAGATGGATGTCAGGCTCTATAAAACATGTTGTGTATTTTAAAGTAAGTGTTTCTGAATGTTCCGATTCATCTGAGTGATCAGGCTTTGATTAGGACATTTGACAATGTAAACTTTAATGCACTTTAACTTTAATATCTGTTTAGCTTTTTACTTATTGATCATTAAAGTGGTGGTAAGTGCAGGTGTAGTTGATATTGTCTTTCATTTAATTGTTATATCAACCATTGTCTGTCATCAAATATTAAGTGTTCTTCGTGTACAATATGTACATTTACTTCAGCCTCACGGCTCATACAGCACAGTCCACCACATGCATTTAAAAGCACACACCTCCTATGCAGTGTAAGAGCCAAGGAGACCTATCATTTTTCCTGCAGCATGAGACGGAGAGCCCTCCTATCAATCACAGTTTGGCTGCTGTACCAGCTATATGTCCATGGCTCATCCTGCACACATAAAATATTTTTAGAAGGGTGGACGGGACATACTGTTCCAAATGAAAATTTTAAACTGTGTTCCAGATTAGCACTTCCCCCAAGCACAGTAAAGATATCCTATAGCCCAACACATTGTTTATCCCAACATATCCCAATGTACTGATGTGACAGGTTTTAAAGAGCCCGTGTGAAGTAAATTCAAATTTAGAAGTAAAGACTTCGCAAAGACAGACAAAATAATTCATTTTCATACAAGATCTTATCTAATCTCTTTCAGAACTAATTTATAGCAGGTGCAAAGTCTTTACTGTCTCTTGAAGTCTTAATTCACATATGAGTTAAGCTGTTATTTACTCAGTTTGTGTCTGTGTGATAAAGATCTCTTTTACGAGAGTGATCGAAGAAAAAAAATGCATTTGTACGCCACAAGTTAAATAAGTCATACCAAGCAAAATGGTCCTCATGATTCGGGGATTCTTCTTCATTCTTAATTCAAATATTTACTATATATGTGAAATTTGACATATCTGGGATGCTCATCATCTCCTTTTAGATTATCATGAACTGATGAAAATATATAATAAATCATGATCATCTGCATTAAAACAATCTTTAGTAATTATGATATATCCCTGCAGAGCTGCTTAGATGAAGAATCTGAATGTTTCTGTTCTTAATGTTTAAAAAATTCACAGTTCACATTCACATTTTGACAGTTCAGGTGCCAAACTATACATTAGAAAAGCTTTTTTCTTGCTGTTATCACTTATACTGAAATCACATTAAGAAGGGATCCTCCATGAGCACAGAGAATTATTATTATAATTATTATTATGGGCACATGACTACAGTTTCAAGACAGACTTCAATAACTGTGAGTCTATCCTTCAAAAGAACCCAACAAGATTTGTTTAAGAACACTAGTAAATTGGGAATCCTCATAAGGGAGACAAGGAGTTATGGCTTTCATAAAAAGCGGGAGGACCTGTGACAGCTGTCTGCCTCATGGACATGGGAAGGTCATCTGGGTGGAGCAAGAGTGGAAGAATTTGGTATTGCCTGAACAGTAAGGGGTGAAAGCTTGTGAAAAGTGGGGCCAGAAACGAGGACATCTGGTAGAGAGATGCTTTAAGAACTGAGGTTACAGATGTTAAAAAAGCAGATGACACGCAAGAAGGGTCCATAGTGTGATTCCTCTTGTGTAAAAAAGCATTATTGGGATATTTGGGACTGACTGCAAATGGAAAACTCCAAACAGGAGATGCAGTGACTATGAGAAACACGGTTGAGTAACTTCAGATGTTAGAACTCGTGGGGAAGAAGTCACTGACTGTGTTTCCTAATGTAGCATTGAGTCACGCCTTAAGGTGTAACACAGAACCTTTCACAAACATTAACAGAAGGAATAGTGTTTCTTTTTATTCCTGTATGGTTTATGTAAGAAATCACAAGTAAAATTGATACAGTGACACTTTGTTGCATGATTGCCACGCATGTTTGCCACCGTACAGAGAGGGTTTTAAGTAGTAAGTAACACATAAATCACACAACCGCTCACAGTCGTTAAAGCCAATACTTTCCTGTCAGCTGCAGCTTTTGCTCTGTTATACAATCATGGCATCAGTTATTGGAGAAGCCGTCCCGTTTAACATGGTTCACAAATCCGCAGGCGTAGACTTTAGACTTTAATCAGAGGAGGACACAAGCTGTTTGTGGTAGCACAGCAGCCTCTAGTGGCCACAGATGTTATCTGTAAATAAGACCAGTCATGATTACCTTGCATGCCCTTTGAGAACCATTATGACTAATCTATGTGGGAGTTGATTTAACAACATATCCAAACAGGAACTTCATGCCACTGGAGCTTCTGCGGAGAGGCAGAGGCCATGAACACAGCTGTACACATGTGGACACCAGAGAAAAAAACTCATGCATGCCATTATAGTCATGGGCTTCATAAATGTAGGCCTCGTTTTGCTTAGAGCTGTTTTTATGTTTCCTTTTGAGTATTTTGAGTGATTTTTTTTCTCTTTATTTTTAAAGTGAGGTCATGTTGAATAACAGAGTACATATTGTGAGAAGTCTACTGTTTATATCATGGCAGGTACAGTTTCCTTTTAACATCTTTGGTTCTATGAGGCCATTGTGGATGATTTTTCCATCAACAGGATAAAAATATTTTATTCGTCAAGAATTGAAGTCAGGTTATTCTATCTATAAATAGGTCAGCAAGAGATAAATAGTGGTAGTGTATTGTAACTTTTCATACACTATGATATGGGATTTTATCTATATTTCCAACATCTACTCGACCCCTTTTCGTATAATGTTTAAAGGTGCTACATGTAACATTTTGGCACCAACTGCAGCAGAATTCTTTGAAAACTCTTGTGACTTTGCTTGAGTGGGGCTAAAAATGTGGTAAAATCTGCTTCAAATCATTTGACCCGATCTAAAATAATTAGCTACAGTATAAACTGTGGTGTTTATAATGTACAGGCCCTATAAGGTCCTTTGGTTTGGATTTCTAGTTTTCATCCAGGCTGTCCTGGTTCAACTCCTGGTATCAGTTTCAACTACATACACTCTTGTACTTCATAGTTTATATTAGACATTAACACTGTACAGAAAGTACACATTGTTAATTTTATTTTATAGGAATTGTTCCTTGATACTGTGCACTATTATTCCTTTGACAATGTTTTTGCTAAACTTCAAGTCCATTAAAAGACTTTTGTTCCAACACACTCAACTTTAATTTTATCGGATCCAGGTAGAACAAATTATTTCTATCACAACAGTCCTGAAATAATTCACACATTCATAAAGGTATTAATATACATTTTATTGAACCTGTTTTAGAGATGTATTGAATCAACTATACAGTCATTTTGGAGGAAGTAGCTGTGGTGCTGTTGAGCTGTATTTTGTTATACTGGTGCTATTATGATGTCTGCTGTGTTTACATCAGTAGGGAAAGACTAAATAGCAGAAACATCTCCCTGTATATCACAAATCAGTCCAACGGCGTCATAAACTTCAGCCCCCAAAATGAACATGAAGTTGGATCAACACCTCTCTTAAACAGTGTAATGAAAACCTGAACATTAAAACCTTCACAATGGTAAGATCTACTGCAGCACTGTTATTTTAAACTGCATTATGTTTAGTCTGATACACAGGGAGCAGAGTAAATAAAATATATTATAAAACTGACCCTAAATCTCAATCATCATCTCAGTTTACATAATCATTTACAATGAAGACTTTGCTTTTTGTCTTGTCACCACATTTCAAGGACAAAATACATAATATGGACACAATGCACTTAATCAAAAGACTGAAAAGACTGTGGGATGTTGTTTAATCTTCTTATTTTTTGTTTTTAACACTGTCTGTATCCAGGGTCCTCTGAAAGCAGCACCAAAACTAAGTCGATTACCCTGGTGAAACATATATATTGAATAATCCCAGATTATAATGTTTCTGCAGCATTTTTCAGACTTTTTACCCATTAATTTAAAATGCATATAAATGGCTCACTTTAAGTAATCATTTCACAGATGAATTACAGAATGTCAGGAGGAAAAGAAAATGATTTACCATGAAAAAAAAAGCAAGACAATAGCCTCAGGAAAAGCATTTTATATTAAAACAAAAATATATTAAATTTCAGGATATTCTACCGCCAAATAACACATTCCAGGCTGCATTTGCAAGCTTTTATTGAGTTCTCCCCAGCAAATCATGGATGCACAGATGGTACCAGCCTACAGGCCCATTATGCTCACAGATGACTATAGGCAAGGTACTTAATTGGCATGGTTTCATGTTAGGCTGCAGTGTGGACAGGGCTGGAGCCACAGCCTGCAGGAGAGCAGACCAGGGAGCCTTGTCGTCCACAAAAAACCTCCTTGCTGAACACTGTTGGCCCATCGCTGCGACTGTGTGTGTGTGTGTGTGTGTGTGTGTGAGTGAGTGTGTGTATGTGTGTGTGTGTGTGTGTGTGCATGTGCACGGGTCTGACAGGCTGCCTCTCCCAACTACACTACACCGCGATCTGAGTTACTGAAGAGGCTTTCGACTCAAGCCTCCATCCGCCATTTTCAGCAGATTGAAAGCAGGTAGAGCACAAAAATCACAAGTCCCCGGTCAAATAAAGCAGGTAAGTGCGCGTATGAGTAGCATAAACCCAAAAAAGCAAGCCTACGGCGGGCAGCATTGAGGGAGAAAAACGCTTCAAACACCTTACTCGGGCCAGCATCGGGAAGAATAAGGAGAGCGGACGGTTTGCCTGCAAGGGTAACAATAAACTGCATCCTCAGGCGCTGTACGGTTTACATGTCCGTTCATTTTCTCTGTCATTGTCAACTTTTTTGGGGGCAAAACGCTCTGAAATCCGTTTAACGCACACACCCTCATTGAAATCTCTCCATTTGTTGCTTGAACTTTAGCTAGAAGGGATTTAAAAATGTCTGATCACAACTCCAGCACCGGCGGATTATAGTGAGGAGAAGCATCTAATAAACCTTCAAATCTAAATGAACCAGCCAGTAAAAAAAAAAAAAAAAAAAAAAAAAAATGATAACCATTATATGTTGTGGTTTAAGAGGTGGTTGGTGCTTGGGCAACACAAATCGTTATACAAAAATGGTTTATTGTTTGGCTTT
>JAQNCA010000014.1:10848942-10860570 GCA_029783725.1 Acanthurus tractus
AAAAAAAAAAAAAAAAAAAAAAAAAAAAGTTTATGCATTATATCTTTTGTTTTAAGAGGATGTTGGAGCTTGGGCATCACAAATCTGTAGACAATAAGGGTTTATTGTTTGGCTTTGTCGTTTATCTGCCTTTCAGATAATATAGTATCATCATAAAGTGGAGTAAGACTCGTTTATGTCCAAAATCTGCTGTTAAACTCCGTGAAATATTTATTTTTACGGTAATGAATTCAGTGAAGATGTGTGAGCTCAACCCCACAGAACACATGGGGCAGCTCATTGTGCTCCTGAACAATTGGCTTTTCTGCCAGTTGGGACAAAAAAAGCAAGTTAAAGCATTGAAAGTGTCTGTGACTGGAACATTTGAAAAGTTTGTATTTTTATTAATGCAAAGAAAAAGGCGAGAGACAATTAAATTGACTAGCTGATTAGATAGAAATATATTGACTTTTCTGGTAATCAATTGTTCTTTTTAGTCATTTTCTAAGAAACACTGACCAGCTTCGGCTTTTTCTGGGTAAGACTGTGCTGCTCTTCCCCTTTTTTTGACCATTTAAAATTTTATCTGTCACATGCAGAACATTCTAAAATTTTGACTCATCATGACAAAGATTTAATCCAAAATCTCACAGTTTATATTGGAAATTACCCAGCATGTGTTAAGGGAGAAACTTAAAGATGTGCATAGTTTTAGGACTTTCAGCTGTGCCTGATGTTTTTCTTGTTTTGGGGTTTTCTGACCAAAAAGTAATTTAAAGTAGAGATATTCTGAAACCATTGTTTCCCTTTTCAATACCAGTACATATTAAGAAATTACATATTATTGTAATTATTTTATAGAGCTGTATACCAATAACCCTGTATGTTATGTTACGATATGCCTGATGTTTCACAAGTTGCTTGTTGTTTACAGATATTTGCCTCTTGTGCAATAAAAAATCAGTTAAGTTGCAGACAGGTTTACATGATGCTACTGGAGAGTAGAAGGATCCCTTTTCTTATGAATAAATGATGTGGTATCAGATTGGTGAATAGACTCGCTGATATCAGTACAGCATTTTAGGCAGAACCAGAGACCGATACAGACACTGATATCACTATCTGAACAACTCAAGCTTAAAAACATCACACTGGACTCTGGAGAGTTTTCTATTTCTCAGGCAGTTAATAGCAAATAAAAAATAATAATGAAAATAGTCTCCAAACTAGTTCACCATGAAAGAAATAGTCCAAGCTGTAAAAGGGAAATATTTTGGCTATACTGTCTACCTGTGGTTTAATTTGCATGTGATGTCTTTCATGAAGTCCTTGTTTTGGCACAGACAAAGGCCTCTCTTGTCCTGAATTTAGACGAGCCTGGACCTCTATGACATTATCATAGTAAATTTGATTTTATGTCTCGGTTGAATGCTGAAAATGTCAACATTGAAAAGGAATGTTACATTCGAGAGTTGATGTGTCTCCTCCACGAGAAGGCAGTTTTTAATGAGCTCATCCTTTCAATTTTTCTGCCGCCTTTTTAAGTTATTTACTTTATATTTTCAGTCAATGTGGTGACACTCCATTCAGACTCTGTGCCCACTGTCTTGTGGAAACCCACCTGGGCAGGTAAACTATTGACCTTTTACAGTCTGTAAAATAAGGATATTATCTACTGATTTTCAACATGTTTGGCATCATTATACTTGACATTTTCACAGAGTTTTGATGCCTTTGATCACAAAAAAATTATTTTTTCATGCGTTGTAGATCATGGCTATAACAGGAGGGACAGTGGAAACTCTGGATGAGATCCCTGCTCATGTGTGGAAGGGTTTGCCCGATTGTTTGAGTCTTGGACCTTCTGCTGTAAATCAAAGCCGCATTGGTGAGTTCACACAGTGTTTCCTCTCTGTTTAGACAAGTGCACCTTTGAGAACCCATTTTTAGAGCACTAATGTTTGGATTTCCCATTTGCATTTCATTGATGAACTTTGAAAAAGGCTTCAAGCTCCAGCATTGTTCAAATGAAACAGAGTGCAGGACATCTCTTTCAGGCACTTTTCTCCAAATGTGCCCAAAGAATGTACACAAAGGATAAAAATGTTAACTTATCTACTCCTATTCTTATCATTTTCAGGTGTCTGGGCCACTCGAGTCATTCCTAAAGGCAAGAGGTTCGGCCCGTTTGTCGGGGAGAAGAAAAAAAGGTCCCAAGTGACGAGTAATGTTTACATGTGGGAGGTAAGTTGGAAGCTGCTCTATTGGCTTTCTTCCCCGCAATGTTCATTGTCGCCGCATACCTAAAACGAGCCCAACTACATTCTGCATCAGGAATAGCACCTATAGATCTAAAGAGTTCATATAACCATAGAACTTTTCATTGCCTTTAAAGTTTCAAGATAAATTAACGCAAACATCTCCAGGCTGTTTTGGAGGAAAATTACATGATTATATTACCGAGACAAATGCTGCTGACTTTGTTCTACCTCCCACTTGGACAAAGGTGATCCCCTTCAGTGCTTCGTTCCAGGTCTTTTTTTATAGCTTCACATATATTTTTATAACATCGTCTTTGTATCTTTGTCCTACAGGTTTATTTCCCAGCTCGAGGCTGGATGTGTGTTGACGCCACAGACCCCATGAAGGGGAACTGGCTGCGATATGTGAACTGGGCATGCTCCAGTGCCGAGCAGAATCTTTTCCCTCTGGAGATTAACAGAGCAATTTACTACAAAGTGTTACGGGTGAGTCAAACATACAGCCTTCAAGTCTTAGACCAGACATACATTGCAATGTAATAATTAAGTCGATAAATGAAAAGTATTTGGATCATTTTGGGATTAAAGCACGAAGGATTTTGAATTACACTAAAACAATTACACTATGAAAGGTGTTTCAAGCACACTATTAAATACATGTACTGTAGAGCAGTTTATCTGCACGCTGTAACTTCAGTAATAAACAAATCCTTAATTAACACTTCCCTGACAAAATCTAAACTGAACTATTAAGTGTGCAAAGGTGGAATTTATGACTATCGTTGTGGTCATAAAGAATTCAGGAAGCGTTGTATTAATTATGCAATCGCCTCCTTTAAATACTGACACATTTCTCTACCTTTCGATTGCCTTTGCTGCCTTTAGTAATAAAATTGTCATAGGTGGTTATGAGCCTCTTAAAACCTAGTATCAGATCAGAAAACAAATATTGTGGTAAGACTCGGCCATAGCTTCAAATCCAGGACCTCTTCACAATCTTCTATTGGTTCTGAAGTCAAGGATCAAATAACTTGCTCTACCACCGGTTAAAACTGTAATGAGTTTGCAAGTATCAGTTTTAAATTACCAACTGTGATGTGTTGTATGAAACTCAACACCTATGAACATAACAGTGTTTACATGGAGTTGTGGCATCCACATATACTCCAACAAATCTTTCACCATTGCAGATTTTTATTCTGCACACTGTGGTGAAAACACTGTTAAATTCCATACCCCCATAGACAGATAAGATGCACAGTGGCCCAAATATCCCCCCTTGCTTCCCAGCAAGGCGAGCTGTGATTGGCGGCCGACCTCATCTCTCATTGTTGCAGCCTATCGGGCCGGGAGAGGAGCTGCTGGTGTGGTACACTGTGGAAGACAACCCTGAGATAACAGCTGCACTGGAGGAAGAAAGAGCCAGCAGTCTGAACAGGAAAAATTCACCCAGGGCGAAGCGAGGTGAGGCCTCACACACACATGAGATGACATTTGTGATCGGGTTTAATCTCCGATGTGTGTGCCCCACGCATGCCACGCCAGATTAGCCACGAATCGATTTCTTTGCAGCTCAGTCGAAGTTGTAAGTGGCGAGCTAGCTAGCTTACAAACGAAGGAAGGCTAGTGGTGGCTAACGTTAACGGTTGCGATGTGTGGGGCTTTTCTCTACTTTCATACCCGACCTTAAACTCGTCGGTGCGAGCAGATCTAGCTCAAAAATAACGACTAATCAGCCAACTGGTTGCCGTTCAAAACCCCGTTCAGGCGTCAAACGGGCATCTGAGCAACTTTTTAGCAGCTTTTCCTCCTTTGGGTCCTGACGTTGTCGAGGATGTGACCTTCCTTGAGTTCCTAAAGCATGAAAGCCATCCATCGGCGAGCCTCTCTACTTGATGATGGCCTAGCAGGTTAGCTAACTAGCCAGCTTTCTTAACCAACTGCAGGCTAATAAGAGCGCAGGTATTGGATATCAACTGAAAATATAGCTGTTATATTTCATGTAGAGTGTTTTTTAATTACCCTTTACGTCGGTCTGGGTCCAGAATAACCAGTTCATCGAGTTGGCAGACTTGGTGTTGAATGTTAGCATGAGGCTAAATGGCTAGGTCTGAACGCACGGACATCTCGGTGCACGAGAACAGATGGCAAAGTGCTTGGAGTGAATTATTTTTAAAATCTGATCAAATCGATATGATAAAGTTATCCGAGTTGTAGTCATTTATTATAGGGCGGGCTAGTGTCGTAGCTTGCGTCGATACCATTAACATTTATGACTTCAAAACAAAACCTTTTTAGCGAAAATGATAGAAAAACCTTTGAGGAAATTAACTTAATTTCCTAATAAATGCATGAAATCCGACAATGGTGAAATATCGGAAGTGGACTGTATAAATCATCGTTAAGAGAGAGTCAGCTCCGCCGCCTGATGTCACGGTTACATTTGCCAGTATGAACTTTGGACATAGTGTTTCCATGTTTTGGATCCTGTTTGTAACTCAACGCGGGACAACAAATAGGAGACTAAACTAAAAAAAAGAGTATATTTTCGGCGTTTCCTATAAGATTTTATCTGTGTTCAGTCTTTTAACGGTGCTTGTTTCACCTGCCTGCTTTAAATCTCTGGCACGCAGGATAGGGGAATTACTGAAGTAAGTTGTACGTCTAATCATGATAAAAGAAATCCTACTAGACTAATATAGTGTAATACCACAAGAATACAATAACCATGTGGAGGCATTTTGTCATAAGATTACTGGCAAATGTAATTTAGAGACTGACTTCTTATTCATATGTAATTAAATAAAGGATGAACACAGAAAGTCTATTATGTTCCTGTTACTCCTGAAATGGCCATGAACAAAGATAGAAAAGATAGAAACGGAGCGTTATGAACCAAATGTCTTGAGTTTTTATCTTTGATAGTTTGTCCTCCCTGAATGTACTAACTTGATTTTCAAAAGTTTTTGAGACATCTCTTGTGAGGAAGACATGTTAATTTTTCTGCGTGACCCTGTAACACATCATGTTTCTAGACTGCAGTGTGCTGGCTTTTGGCAGTCAAGTACTGCAAAGTCAACCTTGATGAAGTTAGCCTACCTTTATTACTAGCTTCATTTTAATATCAAACACCATTATGTTACATAACCAATGTATGCGTGAGTCTATGTGACTGGTGGATCAACAAAAGTGACATGAAAAGGCTTTTAAATGCTAGTGCAGTTAAGTAAAGAAAATGTTTTAGTAGTTGTGTTGCTGCTGTAGATTTAGCAAAATGCCTTTGACCATGCTGGTCAGATGACAGACCTGCAGCATGTGTTTCTCTGGTATGAATTAGACTTTGTAGGCCAGGTCAGGTGACCTTGTTGACACACTTTACTGATGAGGAGGTGCCAGGGAAGCCTCTTGAGTCAAACAAGGCTTGAAAATTCAAAACAGTGTTGTGTTAAGCCTTGTCTGATATTCACTTTATTTTAATTTTGCAGTTGCTGTATTTATATTACTGATGCATGAAAGTTCATAAAGGTAAATACAAAGTGAGGCTCCCTATGTCTAGGTTGTAAGGTTGACCTATACATTTCATAAATTTTTTACTGCTGTCTTTTTAAATAGAATTATTTCTTACTAATTTTTAACCCAGCCTGAGGTAAAAAAATAATTTGATTTTAAGGTTCCTTAATAGTATCAATAAAGTAATTTTTATATGCGCATTGATTAATCTGTTTTTTATGGCACATCCAACTTTGCATAACTTCAGAAAGGTTTTTACTCAATAGAATTTGTTTGGTTCAAAAATGTATGTGAATTTTAAGAAAAAGTTAATGCCCAAATAAAAGTTGAATGAATTCTACTTATTAAATATGTGGGAAAAAACCTGGCTGGTATTATATACTAATTATGGTTTCTTTAATTTTCATTCATTAACCTGTGTTTGCATTTGATCATGCCAAATGTAAAGTGATGTCTGTTTGTACTTGCAGCTAGAAGAAAGCTGCTGGAGAGAGCCAGACAGGCTGGTTTGGGTGGATTCAAGAAAACAAGTGTAACCAAACCTACTGTCAAAGAGATGTGGGATGGGGAGGAAGGTAAGTTGTTTCATTCCATCATTCATTCATTCATTCTTTCATTCATTCACTCATCCATTCATTTTGTGTTTACCTTTATGATATCAGAATATATATTCACACATGCTTTAATTGAACATGTCAAAGACATTTATTGTATTTTCAAGAGAGTTAGCTAAGATTCCTGTAATGCTGTGATGAAGAGACATGAATTGACACTTTTGGTAAACTGTTTACAGGTTTGAAGGAGGAGGATGAGAGGCTATCAACCGTAGGGCCCTCACAGGAATTCCAGGAAACCCATCCCATGGGAAGCACTGACCGCAGAAATGTGGAGAACAAGTCAGCAGTGATGACAGACAGGGGAAATGGGGAGGAGGAGGAAGAAGAGGAAGAGGAAGAAGAAGAGGAGGAGGAGGATGCTGATAATTTGGAGGAATCAAGTGAAGTGCAGCAACAGACTGCTCAATATTCATCTTTGACTGATTCCATTCAGAATAAGCAGCCTGGCACATTGCTGACATTTGGTGGAGAAAGCCATAACAACTCGCAGGAAAAATTTGAGTCTCCCTCACTTGCTGGGCAAGAACCAGAGGTTGACCCTGATCCTGATCTTGAACTTGACCCTGATCCTGATGGTGACCTTGAGGGTGATCCTCACGGTGAGTCATATCCCTGCCAGCACTGTGAGCGCCATTTCTCCACCAGACAGGGCCTGGAACGTCATAATCACATCCATGCTATCACTAACCAGCAGACGCAACTGTTCAAGTGCCGGTACTGTAGTAAATCCTTTGGTTCACAGGTGGGTCGGCGGCGGCATGAGCGAAGGCATGAGAGTGGGCCTAAGAAAAGGCCTGGCTCTCTTGCTGGGACTGCCAATCTGCTCAGTCCTGTTGTGCAGACTGATGATTCAAGTCCTGACTGCACCAGCCCAACCAGCCACTACATAGCCATAGGGTCCCAGTTTACAGGAGCATCTCTGCACAACTCTGAAACGCAGAGAAAGGAGTTAGGGCCTCATGCCGACCGTCCTTTTATATGGGATGAAAATGGGGAGTCAAAGGAACTCCATCCTTGTAAGTACTGTAATAAAGCATTTGGCACACACACCAACATGCGCCGGCATCAGCGCAGAATACATGAGCGGCACTTGTTACCAAAGGGAGTACGCAGGAAAGGCATGCTTCTGCAAGAGGCATCAGTGCAACAGCAGCAGCCTGGTGAGTCCCCCAGCACCAGCCCTCCACCCGTCTATGTGCCAAGTGCGGACACAGAAGATGAGGCAGACAGGGATGATTATGCAGTTGACATATCAAAAAACATCTCTGAGAATTTGAGCTTCTACATTGATGGCAAGATTGTGTCCACCAGTTCGGTGAGCAGCTGTGAAGTTATAGAGGTGGACTCCAGATCTGCAGCTCTGTTTGGTCTGGAAACCGTCATCATCAGCCCAAATCAGATCAGTCAGGCACTGAAGGTGGAGGGAAGAGCGAGTGCATCCAAGCAAGTCTCCAACATTGGCCAGCCAGCAGCAAAAAGGAGAACGTCTACGCCCCCACTTGTTCCCAGCCTTAAAGTCGAGACTGAAACATCTTTCACGGCCTCTTCATCTTCATCCTCCTCTACATCTTCCTCATCCAACTTGTTGGTGGGAGGACTGTTCCAACAAGCTGCAGATTCATCAGCATTTCAGCGTGAGAAAACAGTTTATCTCTCACCAAAGCTCAAACAGCTCCTTCAGACACAAGACATTCAGAAATCAACCCTAGCCCTGTTAACAGAAAGCCCTAGACTGGCCTCGCCGCTGTCAGTAACACCGCTGCCAGGAGCTTCAGGCAGGTTTAAAAGGAGAACAGCCTCTCCTCCCTCATCTCCACAGCTCAGTCCTGCATGTAAAACAGAGAGCTATAAAACCGAGGTGGCAAGCTCGTACACCCTCAAGGTGCCAAAGCTGGAAAGCCACAGTGTGTCACCTCCTGGGAGCCTGCAGGACAAGGAAAATGGAGACAACCTGAACCTTTCAGCAAATAACATGCATGGCCAAACTTCTAATAGCGGTGGAAACTCCTGTAATCAGCAGCCTTTAGATCTGTCAAACTCCGTGAGTAGACGGAGTGGTGACAGCCTGGACAAGGTGCTTGGGGATTCAGCTCTTGATTTGAGCTTGCATCGGAAGAGCTGTGTTGAGCCTGAATCAAAGGGAAGTACAACACCACAGCCGCTGATGAAAAAGAGAAAGCCAAACACCAGCATGCTTGAGAAGGTGTTGATGAACGAGTATGTGGGTCTGCCTTTGCCAGGAGAGGAGGGCTCCGCAGCGTCATCGAACCGAAGCAGTTTTCATTCTCATTCTCAAAATGTTGCCATAGAATCTGCCCACCCCTCTCCGCCCTCTTTGACCCCTGTCACCATTAACCCCTCTTCCCCAGGTACCTCTAGCGTATCATGCCCGACACCGCCTCCCCCTGTGCTCCCTACCATACCCTCTCCACCGACTATGCCTAGCTCTCCTCTTTCACAGCCTTCAGACTCCACTGCAGTGAGACCTCTTCCTGTTCTCTCACCAAAAATGTCTCCAAGATCAGTGGAACAAAAGTCAGACTCAGAGGAGATTTTGTCAGGGGAAGAAAACAAAGATGATGAAGAGAGCCACATCCCTGAGCCACCGGACTCCCCAAAGACTCCGTCTAAAGAGTCACTTAATAATTCAGCAACACCAAGCCCTTCTCAGCTGGCATCAGTAGATCTTCCCACTACAGAAGACGTTTCTCTAAGTATAACTTCCAGTAGTCTGCTAAATGGTAAAATAAACCAAAACCTTGACTCAGTAACAGAGAAAGCTCTTGCTGCTCAAACATCCCAGCCAGTATCCTCATCTTCCTTGTCATCTCCTCCTTCTGTATCACGCGATCCATCCCCATCAGAGGTTTCACACTCCCTCCCTCAGCTTAATATAAAAGAAGAGCCTCAGCACTGCGTAGATGAGCTGTCAGTTTTGAATCATGCACCTCAGGATGATGTTGAGTCTTCACCTCACCCTGCGGCTTCAGAGAAACTGTCTGACAAGGCCTCTGGGGATGAGGAAGTTGACTCGACGTACTGCAAGACTTTTGTATGTAATGTCTGTGAGGAGCCTTTCAACTCCATCAAAGATCTCACTGGACATATCACAGGACATGCTGCGGACTGGCCCTTTAAGTGTGAGTTCTGTGTGCAGTTGTTTGGTGATGCCCCGGCCCTGCTAGCTCACCGGACGACACTACACGGAGTTGGGAGGATCTTTGTGTGCTCCGTGTGTTCAAAGGAGTTTGCATTTCTCTGTAACCTCCAGCAGCACCAGAAGGATCTACATCCAAACGAGACATGTTCCCATACCACTGTAGAGAGTGGTAAGCTTAGGCCCCAAAACTACACAGATCCATCCAGAGCCAAAGAGGAGAGCAGACCCTCGTCACCGGCACCGGAGAGGACTGATGAAGCTGCTCCATGCAGTGATTCTGAATCAGCTAAAAAGGAGCCTGACGTTAATGGTAATCATGCAGAGGACGGGGCAGAGGATCCCAATGAGGAGCTGTACACTACAATTAAGATCATGGCTTCAGAGGGAGTGAAGCCTAAAGGCCCAGATGTCCGTCTTGGCATTAATCAACACTACCCCAGCTATAAACCACCTCCTTTTCCTTATCATAGCCGTTCCCATGCAGGCTCTGTGGCCTCGGCTACCAACTTCACCACCCACAATATACCACAAACTTTCAGCACTGCCATTCGCTGCACAAAGTGTGGCAACAGCTTTGACAACATGCCCGAACTGCATCAGCACATTTTGGCCTGTGCCAATGCTAGTGATAAGAAGCGTTACACTCCTAAGAAAAACCCCATTCCCCTCAAGCAGATAGTGAAGAGTCCGAACGGAGTGGTGTCACCCTCAGCAGCCACTACAGGCCAGAGTGCTTTCCGTAGAATGGGTCAGCCAAAGAGACTAAACTTTAATCAAGAGACTGGTAAAACGAAAATGAGTGCCCTCAGTAAGAAGAAAAACCAGCTGGTTCAGAAGGCAATTTCTCAGAAAAAAAAAGCTGCCACTTACGGAAAGAAGGCTGCTGTTAAGGTTGAAGAGGAGCAGCCCTCTAATGTTTGCCCCCACTGCAGCAGGGAGTTTACTTATCCAGCAAGTCTCAACAAACACATGGTTGTCAGCTGTCCCATGAAGCCTGTTGTTAAGAAGGGCAAAAAAGGTCTCACAGAGGTGAAAAGGGAGACAGTCTACGTGGTAGATAAAAACATGAATCTTAGGAAGAAAGCTTCAGACTCTGAAATACCACATACAGAGATGGAGCCTAAACCTCTTGGAAAGACCAGAGCTCGTAGCTCCGGCTCAGCAGACCCGGAGCCCCCCCAGCCGGGCAAAGGAAAAAATGCTGCTACGCTGGGTCGACTAAAGAGGCCTGCCTCATTTCCAGCACCGGTTTCTGCTAGCAAAAAAACTAAGAAGGGCCAAGTTCAGTCTCTACCTCCCACCCCTTCAGTCCCAGACACTCCCAGTGACTCTGCACAACAACGGCCTGCAATGAGAATGCAGCGGATGGGCAAAGAGGCAGCACCCAAGAGATTAGCAGAGGCCAAATCACCACCACCACAACAGCTGAAGAAAGAGGAGCGGTTCTCCCTTCGGACAAGGGACAGAGTAGGTGGGCCAGTCACCAGGAGCTTACAGATGGCCAACACTGCTCCTTCTGCGGAGATGAAGACTGAAGAACCACCGATTCAAGAGCCTCAGGTGAGACATTGTCCTGTGTTTGTTTTTCTCTTGTTTTGTCATGTCTGTCTTTATTTGAGCTTGACCAATAAATTGGCCACGCCAATATTGCCATATTGCAGATATAAGAAATTGCAGCACAGAATTGCCAAAGATATGTTTGAGGGAACTCTGTATCACTATTACGTCACGCAAAGACAACAAAGAGAGTGCACAGGGCTTTCTTTTTTAACTGCAAAATGTCCTGCTCAGTTTATACCATGATTACAGTTTTGGTTACAGTTACAGTTCTTTAATTACAAATTGAGTAACTTTTTAAAAATTATGGATATCTTTACTTTTTACAGATGAACTGAATGATTAAGGACTTCTTAATTGGGAATAAGGAAATTCTTTAACAGCTTACAGAAATGAAAGATGTAAAACTTAACCAAAAAATGAGCTAAAAGCAGGGTGGTTAGCTCATGAAAAGTTAAGTTTGTGTAGAAAAAATTTCTACATGATGATGGACATATATGTCTTTCACAAAAACACACCCAAAAAAATTTGGCTGACATGTAAT
>JAQNCA010000014.1:10860670-10889682 GCA_029783725.1 Acanthurus tractus
GAAAAAATTTCTACATGATGATGGACATATATGTCTTTCACAAAAACACACCCAAAAAAATTTGGCTGACATGTAATCTCTGGATTTCTTTTGTAAAGCTCATACACATTAATATTAATATCAGCCTGAAAATCCAGTTTCAGTTCCCTCATCCAGTTGTAAAAAAGTGCCGTTGGCCAAATGAAGTGAATGTGATAATAAATGAAAAGCCAGTTGTCATTTTTTATTTGTTTTGATACTAAATGCAGTCAAAACAGCTCGAGGGGCTGCAGATTATTTATTGTTTTATTTTATTGACAAATTTCTGCTGATAATTTTCTAAAAAATAAATCAGTTTATAAAAACTCACATCACATATGAAAAACTGAAGTCATCTTTTGTCATCCAACCACAACACAATCAGTTACTCTTTAGTTGACAATAATTTAATGGCATTTAACAGTTTAGATATCTGCAAGCAACCATTAATCAAGTTATTGTTGCTGCTCTGTGTTTCTCATCTTTATGTATCTTTGTGTTTCAGGAGGTGCTGATGAAGTGAGCCATGTGGACGGTAGTGAGCTCTTCTTCCTGGAAACACATTGCTCACTTCTCAGGCAACACTCTGGACTTATCAAGGCACTGACAGCACTGAGGTTGATCGTTTGTGGTGGGCTCATTCACTCCAAACAAGTGAAGTCTGCTTATCATAACTGCCTTTTGCTGGATTTAAAGATGGATCTGTATCTTCCATCTATGTTATGAACTGAACTGAGCCTCCTTTTTCCTTTTTTTTTCTTTTTTGGCCAGCCTTGCAAAAAAGGAAAAAGAAACTGTAAATGACAATGAGTTAATATATACAAAATGAGTCATTACTTGACCCAAAACAGTAACATTAGGGCTCCGTTATGTTGGGAAGCTGATATTTTGCAAATGGCAATCATGTATCAGTTAGGGTTAGGGAAACTTAATTACTCTTTTGTTCCGTATTTTCCCCAATTTGGTTGTTTTAGGTTTTTTGATGTTTCCAGAATCTCTTAATGCATGTGCTGAATAGAGTATAAACTAGATTAAGCCAATTTCCATGTCTCTCCCAATGGGCACCTACTTCAGTTTATACATGATTTGCAAATGTATGTATGTTTGATTTCATTTCTGTAGTCATTTTATTGTAGAATATATCTTATTGGCATATTTTTGTTTGGGAAACAAAAATGAAAATGGCAGTTGTTTACTGCAACAATTGGTCCTCAGGAACACTGTATACATGTGTGCTAAGTATGTGTATGGTCTTGGTTGGATGTGTGGCCTGACAGCTATTCCTTTGGTCTAAATCTCCAGTATGTCTCATGTTTTTACTTGCTCTCTCAGACTTAAGCAGGTAATTCCAGTTGTAAAAATAATGGGAATTGTGTTGTAGTCTCCTTAAAATAATGTCCTTCTTGAAAAGAATTTATAAATATCACTCATTCAGCCCAGTGTTCTTACAGCACTTTAAAAACAAAACTGCCAAAATTTCTAGCTGGTTCAGTAAGATTGTTTTAATTAAACGGTGAGTAATAGAATGTATTCAGGTCTGCTGCACTTCACAGACACTGGGAAATTGGTGCAAATCCTTCATTTTTGCCAACAAATCTCTAAATCTATTTTTTTTTCCGTTAAATATTTTTGGTTCATAAATGACACACTAACCAACTTTAATATGCCAAAGTGCATGATAATAACTCATGTTCTCACGTAAATTAAATGCAGCAGTGATTTTTTTTTTTCCTTCGTGGACATATGAAAAGTTGTTTCATGTGTTGTTGTTTTTTAAGAGCTATGTTACGGCAGTGTAACTGAAAAGTTAAGGACAAAGTCATCTTTGTATCTGTGAGTTGAGACATGTAGTAAAACAACCAATGAAAAGCTTTTTCTGTTTCGTTTCAAGGGCCCCCCCCCACCTTTTCACTCTCGTCCCTATCCAGTTGTATGACAGAGATAGCAGGCAGTGCTTAAATGCTTGTAGCATGTTATGGGAAAGTAAATTGAACAATATGAATTGAAGCTAATTTATATTTTCATGAGAAATCTTCATGTTTTGCCTTTCAGCATCTAGATTATGTATTTAAGGATGAACAAAGACAAAAATCCCAAATGACCTCAAGTAAAACCTTGCTGTAATTGACATAATAAAAAATAAAAGCTTAACACTTTGTGGAAAGTGTTTGTTTTTGCCGACAGGTTCCAAAGTTCACTCTCAGAAATGTGGCTTTAGATAGGATGATACAGTAAAGGAAATGGATGAAGAGGGTCCTCCGACATTAATTGAGGGTCAGCATACGAGGAATATTTCTGCCTGTTGATTTTTTTGTCCTTCGTGTAAAATAATTTTTTTAATTTATGATTAATTGTGCAATGCACCATACATTATCCTAGCATATTGGTTATGTAAACATCAAGAATGATGTTGTAGATATAGAGAGTGAGCGTGATTAACTGCACTCATAAGTGGGTCTGACTCCTTGCTGGGTTTATTATTCACAGAGCCCCTTTTTTTCTTATAATATAATAGATGTACCTGCCATAACGGCTGTAATAAAGTTTTCCACATTACATTTTCTGATTGCCTTCACCAGTTACAGCCTGTCAGGGAGCCGCCAGATTATGAAAAAGTAATTTTAGTTTCGATTTTATTTGAATTTTATAGATGGTAGTACTTAACATAAATCACATTGAAGTTGCTGCCTTTCTTCCGCAGGTCAGCAAACTGCTACCATGAGGCCATGGCCATTGTCGGCTCGCTAGTTGCTGCAAGATCTGTATCTATTTTAGGAGCGGTGCACTTGTCAGGGAGGTTAGTATGCGAGTCATAGAGTACCTTAAATTTTACCTTAGCTGTGTAGCGTCCTTGTGTAGCTTAAAATGGAAAAAGGAGCACATTGTGCAAGAGTAGACACTCAGATTTGGTACTGGCTTTCAGAGCTTTATGGATATTGAAAAGAGTTGTGTTTAATTTGTTAATTCTACTTAAACAAGTTGTAGAATGCAAATTTTTTTCTAAATGAAGTAATGCAGGCCTTACTTTCTCCTTTATTTAAATTAACTTGCTAAGCTCCTCATTGTAGCTTAAGTGTCCCTGCTTTATCTTTTATTCTTCGTGGCTGCTGCTATGCAGAAGGTCACTCATATATTACAGTCATAAATCACAGTGGGAGAATGTCACAAACACAATGAAAAAAAAAACTTGTTCTGAATCGTGCACAGATAATCCTGATTTTTCAGTGGGACACTCTGTCAGCATCACATTCAGTGTTTTTCACTGAGAGCAAAAAGGAGCAACAAAACAATAACAAAGCAACCAAAGAGAGAAAAGAAAGCATACAAAATTTAAACTGGAACTCCAAAACCAAATAAAAGGATTAAATCAAACCTATCAATAAAATCATGTTTTACATCACCAGACTGAACAACATAAGTAAATATTTACAAATAAATTGAAAAAAGGATATTTAACACTTTGTCATGTAGTCAGTAAAAATATGTAGGTAGTGAGAAACTGAAAAATGAACTTTCTAGAAACCAATATATATATAATATATAAGCTCAGCTGTATTGATTAACTTCACTGCAGCAGCCTTAAATATTAAACTGCAAATATTAGGTTTAATAATGCAACTGTTTACAGAACATCTTCCGGTATATAAGAGAGAAAATTTATTCATTAACTTGGATAGAAGATCAAAGCATCTCAAAACTTTTTCCCATCACATGAAAATGTTCCGTTCCAGTTCATGGGCCAAATTTTGACCTGGTCAGAGCATTTTAAAAATTGGCTAAATTGGTTCAGGACCTGAAAAAGTTGGTTCCGAGAGGGAAAAAAAGAAAAAAAGGGAAAAAGAGCATGTTTTCCTTGACTTGAGACTGAAACTCTACATGAGGTTATGCTTTCTGCAACTCCCTCATTGAGGCTTTCTCACTCACACTTCTACAAACCTGTGAGAACATGGGCCGGTTTGCTTGATGGCATCAAAGTTCAAAGTATAATTGAACGGTTCAAGAACAGAGCTAATTTGGTTGAAAAGGATCCTCAGAATGGTGTGTTTGTCGTAATGGGTACCATTCAAGGTCTCATCAGGCCTGAGTTCATCTGCTGAGATTATTTTTGTCCAGACCCCATCCATCACGCTCACATGCACTAATGAGCTATCAAGCCCACCGGACAGACGGTGTGTAAGAAATGTGCCTCTGGCGCTGGAAACAAACTCAAAAGAACCAGGATGTCTTTTGGACTGGATCCTCACATAACTCAGGAGGTTATCACGTTGATGGATGAGGGTTATGAATTAAACGCAATCTGTATGTTGGATTTGATCCACGGGCTGGGATTTTCTTTATTCAGTGGGATGGGGAGATGTGTTTATTTGCCCCAGTGCCATGACGGTATAGTTTATGGCTTGGTGTAGTTTATGGGAGTTCAGCTCTCTGTGTGTGTGTGAGTGTGAAGGGGTCGGTGCTTGGAAGGGTGCTGCACCATACTCATGCTGTCAGTGTGAAATATCACTGCACTCTCTCTTGATTGCTGTGTACGGTGCGTCAGTCCTATTCATAAAAATGCAATTCCATGCAGCTCTGTGCCTGGCTTGACGAAATAAACTACGATACATCAGAGAGGCAGATTTAAGACGCAGAAGAGCACAGGCTGCTTCAGGGGAGAGGCCCTCCATTACCACACGCAGAAGGTTCAGGAAAACCATCTATTCGTGAAGAAAGGCTCAACTTAGGATGGTATGTGCTAACAAAATAAAATCTTGTGCAGTATTTCACTACATATTATGCGGACTACATAGTAGATTTTCACCATAAGTTTTCACTATTCGATTATCTTGAAATATCTTGAAATTAATTAACTATAACAATTTTATTGCCTTATTCATTTATAAGAAAAAAAGGGTGCCAGGTGCTCCGGCCCCACCACTGACAACCCCCTTTTCTTAGCATTCAAAAGCTTCTGTGTGAATACTTAGACCCCCGCTACACCGGAGCTCCCACATTGAGACAAGTCAGTTAGCTGCACGGCTGACTGAGCTAATAAGCTAAGGGCTGCTACTGTTAGCAGCCATTCGTGGCTAATTTAGCAACAAGTAAAGCCATCTGTTCATCGGGACACTCCAGTCTGCTAGGTCATGCTACATACTTAAGAGAATTTTGCTGCTAGATGTAGATGCCAACAAACTGAGCTCTTACTGTATAAAAAATTAATGAATCTATAAAATACAACCCTCTGAGCCATACAGCTTCAACTGGAAAACGAAGTGCTGTTGTCATTTGTTAGTGTTACAGGAACAGGGCACATGTTTGACTTCTCAGTTTCCTTTTGGAAGAACTAAACTTTAGTCAAGTTTGCAGCAGCCAGTTTTTGACAGGAAAAAAAGTGTGTGTGCAATATGCATTCAGGATTGGGAATGCTTTGAAGTCATGGTGTGAGCAGTACCAGAGCTAAATTGGAGTGGGATGGAGCTGGAGATCAGGCGACGCTCCACCTTTTAAAAAAATTTGCTCTGCGCTTCATCCAAAATGTCTCAGCTTGTGCTTCCCGCTCACTTGTGCTCCGCTCCACTCTCCTTCCTCTGCCAAATCTAGCGTTTGCTTTGGCATCATTCCCTCTGAAATTATAGAAGTAATTAACTGATTCTTAAAAAAATCTATCTCTTAACTTATTAATAATCCAATAATGATTTCAGCTGCAGTGCAAACAGTTTTATTCCTTCCTACTGGTAAAAAAAATCCACTCGAAAATAAGGAATGTGGATCACACTGAACTGCTAGATTCAAACCAAACAGTTGTTTGTCTCTTACAAAAAGCAGCCACCAGTGACAGGAGACACAGTGGGAAGGAATGACAGCTGCTCATACATGACAATATACAACCTTCAAAAAAAAAAAAAACTCGCTCTGCCCCCACTTCCTGTTCAAAGAGAATAGCATTAAAGCTGATGAAGATGGAGCGTAGATGTATTCTGCTGGGCATTAGTATCTCAGACATGAAAGTGAAGTTGCATCTTGAATCTTCGCATTGTTTGTGAAATGCCAGCTGTCAGTCTGACCTCAGTATTTTGCAGATTTCAGTTGTGTTTGTGTGCAACCACATGCTGTCTGATACTGCCTCTGACTCTGTGATTTCGATCCAATAGCTACTTAACCTTCTCCTTAGCAAACAAACTTAATGTCGCAGTTGTTTGCTTTCATGCTTTCAACAGGGGGGGACGCGGTTTTCATGTCACGCTATTTTCTTTTCACCTGCAGAACCACCTGCTTAAGTCAGCCTGCTAGTCGAGCCTTATCCGCCTCAAGCTCCCACTGTGGCCCATTGAGCGTTCTGCCATTTCCTTTCAAAACAGGAGGATGTGATGCGAGGATGTGAGTGCTGTGGTCAGGTCCCCGGTGAGCTCGCCCTGCAGAGCAGTGGTGTGAGAGATGGCTCCGTGACAATGGGCTTCCTGGCAAGGGAGGAAATTGTCTGTTTAACGCAGTTTTATTCACTGCAGAGAGATTAAACTGCGCAGAGATGACTTGAGTATGATAATATGTTGGAATAACTGAGTCTTGTTTGTGTTGGAGGTCTCCATGCCAACAGCTGCACAATGGCTACAGTATATAGTTAACTGCGCCTCCAAGGCCTCAGAGGATATTTTAAGATCAAGGAACGTGCTCATTACACCTCAGTGTTAATTTTTTATTCTAATACCTTCCCGTGTGTTTTTTTGCTGCAGTGTGTGGAAGATCTTTTGACACATTTCAATAAATCTTATTTTCGCCAGAGATGTTGCACTACATAGCGTAGCAAGTCGGGGTTTATAGGAGTTATTTTTCAGCACAGTGTGAGCTAATTTTTGTTTTATACTCAGCAGTTTTTTACAATTCCTTTTTAAGATGAAGCCTCTGGAAACCACTAGCTGCACCAGCCCTACTTTTCACTTTTTATACAACCCTTCCACTTTCTCATACTCCTTTTTTTTTTTTTCTCCCCCCTCAGCGCTGGGGAGGATGAAGATGAAGCACTCGAGTTTGCTAGAATCTGTTTCCCAGCAGCAGCCTGGGCTTTAAGATGGATCGAGGGGATTTGCATGGGGTGGGGTGGAGAGAGTAAGAGATGTGAGGAGAGAGCAGGAGAGAGATGTTACTGCTGCTACAGCAAATGAGGGCTGTATGGAGGAGAGGAGGAAGAGGGAGGAGAGAAAAGGAGGGCATAGTCACACGGATCAGAAAACAACAGTCCCATCCCGTGCCTAGAGGACAGACGCTGCTGTCTACTTGCACCGAGAGTTGGTGGGGGGAGAGGAGGGAGGATTGACTTTTACCTGCCGAAGAAGCCGCAGCTCTCCCCCCTCGACTCCCCCTCTCCTTTTGCTCTTCCCTTCAACCCAGCCTGTCTGGAGCCGCAGAGGACTGTCAGCCTGTACAGACGCAGCACAAGATCAGAGTGCTGGCAGAGCAACTGTGCCTACAGCTCTGCTACCTGCTCTACTACCCTGTATTACTCTCCTTTACACATGCACGGCGAAATCCTCTCACAGACACACACTCAGAGAACTTTCTCACGCACGCACACACACACACACACACACACGCACGCACACTTACATGCTGACAAGCAGGCAGCCAGGCAGGCACACCCCCTCCCATTATCTGTGCGGGAAGCAGTTCTGCTCACATTGGTGTGAGCAGCGAGGGGCTGTATTTGGCTCCTCAGCGGCAGCAGCAGCGGCAGCAGGACGGGTCCAGAGGAGAGCAGTCATTACTAGAGATCACACACACCAGCTTCTACAACTGAAGGCAAGCCCCCATCTTCTCTCCCTCTTCTTTCCTCTCTCCTTCTTTTTTCCATTTTCAATGTGACGCAGTGTGGCTGACCTTCCTTCATTCCCCTCCTCTCTCTGTCTTTCTCCTCAGCGTGTGCCAGCGGGACAGCCATGGAGGACACCCTCACCTGCAGCCATGCCACCTTCTCCCAGGTGTTTGGACGCCAGGGACAGCTAATGCAAGCCAGTGAGTAGCCTCAATTACACCGGTCTCCTGACAAATCATTAGCCAGCCGCATGTCCCACATGTCAGCGTAACTGATCTCCACCGTCATCATTTCTTCCCGATCCCATCCTCAATCTTGTTGCTGTTTTAAATTGGCTGATGCAAAGAGGCCCCAACGATTTTCTAAATAAGATACAAAAAGATTAGAGTATCTGAACAAAAATCTTTGTGGGCTGCTGCTGTGAGTTTTTAGGAGAGAAAATAAAGAAACACTGAGTTATTTTTGGGAAGGATGTCTGATATGCGTGCTTTTCTAAAGGGCAAGATGAAATATAAGGGTTTTTTTTTGGTTTGACAACACAAATAGCGTGATGCGATCGAAGTGGATGTTTCTGTTGGTGCAGCAAGTTGCTGAAGAGCAGGTTGGATGCTTTAACTTGTGTAGAGCTCTGTTTTGAAGAGGGAGCTACTGAAGCACATTTTTTAGACAATATTCAGGTTGAATTTGGGGCTGTGGCTCAGCTGTGTTTGGGATGCATTTTTGGCAAAAAAGGGGGCAATTTATTGAGATTTGAATACAGAAACACAAATTACAAATTGGCTGTTTTGTAGATACATGTTTTTTTTTTGTTAACAGAGCAGTTGTCAAGGTTTTGTCAGGATATCTCTGCATGTTTTTAGCAATTGAATTCTTAAGAAGCAGATCTTAATATTTCTTCGCTGTCAGGCATAGAAGCAATAACACAGGTTCTTGCTGAATACATATGCATAATGCAGGTGCATGGTATTAGTGAGGTTGAGTCTGACAGGCTGAGACTCTATAAGAGATGCTCCCAGACTGATAGTTAAATTATTGAAAAACTGAATCTATCAAGATTTTCAGGGTAGCAGAAACATTGAAGGCAACCTTGAAGTACTGCAAATGAAGCATACCTCTGTGATATCTTATTATGTGATGCACATGGTCAGAATACATATTTCCCTCAGGAGGAAGGGAGAGGGGAGACTGACTTGCCTCCAGAATGAAAGTGTCCGCTGCATCCTCCCTCATCTGGCCTGTTAGACGATGCCTTTGATGCCTCCGCTCGGCCATAAATGCGAAGTGATTCTTCACACAGTGTTATCAGGGATAATGAGGAGATACCGAGATAAAACTGCCTTTGGAGTTGGATCCCATAGTTTGACACGGCCACATTTTCGATTCCTGTGTTTCCCTTCACTACCACCTAGAGAGAAACAAGTTTCAAGCAAGTGTCATTAACAATAACCCTGCCCAGACAGCACTTTGTGCAGCTAATAAAGGAAACACATCAGTCATTTTCTTGAGCTGGAAAAATTGATGCTCCTCTACACATGTTTCTAAATGAGCTGTGTTGCAGAATTTATTCTGCTGGTGTGTTTGATGTGTGAAGTTGTTTGAGGAGATAAACATTAAAATCCTGCGCAGTGAGTTGTTGTTCTTTTTGCTGATGCTCTTCGCTCCCTCTTTGCGCTCAAGCACCCTTTTATAAATAATGCACTTTGTTTGAATGCATCTCTGGGCTCAATACTGTGTTAATAAGAGCTTATTACTGTTAAAGGGTTGCAGGGCCCTGATATATTCTCTGCTGCAGACAGGCTGAAAGCTGGAAACATCTTTACTAAATAAGTGGTTTTGGAGTGCTGCTGACCTGCTGTTTGTCTCTCTGGCTTCATGTGTTTGCGGTAAGATCCCCTCCGGATTTATGTGCAAATAACACACACACAAAACTGAAGAAGTCAAACCTATAATGCACAGTAATTAAACTCAAACGTGTGCAGAGGTTTTCACATATACTGGCCTTGTGCTCGTCTGCGTGACGGCATTTTTCCACAGCGCTGTCACACTGCATGTGCGACTGGGTCAGTTTTCCTGGAGGGCATCACTGTATAAAAAAGGGAAGTAAAACAAGACAAGGGTGTGGCCGTGCTGGAGAGTCGTATCACATCACGGCCGACAGCTGAGCCAGTCTTGCCTTCAAAATAGAAGTGTGAAAGTTTTAGAAATCCGAAAATGTGTCAAAATAAATAGGGAAAAAAATTTGATTATAAAAAAGTATAAATAGTGACAGCAGCTATTGTATTTACACGATAGACACTCAGGTGCAGGTTTATCAGGTACACCTAGCAAAAAGTAATGCAGCATAATAAGATTGTATTGTTCAGTTTTTGCAGAAAAGAAAACTGATTCAATTATGGAGTCATTTTTAGAGCCTTTTGCTTGTGGAGCTTTTGAATTATGTTACATTATACAGAGAGATGTTTTTATTACTTTGTCCTGGGCTATATAACATACACACTTTCAGTATAATGTAGTATAGCACCTCACTGTGATACACAGACTACTACATCTTCCCAAATACTTGAGTATTTCATATTAAAATAAGCAAAGATTTGAGAAGAATCTAAAAAATTAAACATAATATGAATAGCAAAAGTGTTTTTCTCATCATCTCTTTGCTTATTAATTCCCTCCCAGCCCCCTTAAATTTATCCCCCCGGCCCCCAAGCTGGCTGTGCACCACTGGTGTATAGTATTTATTGATGAGGTAAATCTTCGAAATAAATGAATAAGTTTTAATGAAGTCCTGCACAGGCTCGCGGAGTCCTCACAGCTATTCCTCCTCGCACACGAGACCAACTAATTTCTAGAAACGCTGAATCTGTTTTCATTCAGCTCGCTGTGTGTCTGTTTGTTTTATCATGAAAAGCCTCATGAAAGTGCGGGGCGATGTGTATACACTATCTGCCTCATTCAAATTCTGTTTGATTGTTCCCCAATCAACGGGTTAGTTGTCAGAGTGGATGCACAAGCAAGAGGGGCAAATCTAACAGATATGCAAATCACAGTTCCAGTTAGGCTGCTGTTGTGTTTTGATGTATTTGGCTGAATTGGGGTTTTATGCTAAATGATGACATTTTTTCGAACAGAAAAATGAAACATTTGTGAGTACATAAAGTTATGATGAGGAGAACAAGAGCTGTTAGTACACAAGTGCAGCAGCATCTTAAGAAAATTGTATTTTACAATTTGCAGCCTTTTCAGCAACACAAGTGTGAAGTGTTTAGCGTAATACTTACATGAACAATGTATATCAAGCAGAGCTGTGGTCCTCTGAGTGTCCTCATGTCCTAACAGTAGTTTTTCATCAGTGAATCTTTGCCACGACTGTAATTTTGCCCTGAGCAAAAGGCAAGTGAAACCACTGTTTCTGGGAACTTCATGCATTATTCACCACATCTTGACTTACTTTGTGTTGCATCCTCATCGCTGGTTGAATTCCCTCTCCTTTATCTTTGCTTTGAATTTTACCAACATCTCGTCCTATGTCTTGCCCTAAACTGCTTGTGGCAACAGAAACTTTATGAAGGTTCACAGCTGCATGAGAAAAACCACCCCCCCAAAAAAACAAGCCTCATGTGCTGTATGACTGCGTTTGCTGAAAAATTCCCCTTCAAGCTTTCAGCTTCTTTTCACCCGGATGACCGCAGTCCTGACAGTGCAGGGGTTTCAGTCACCTTTTCTGCTCCACTGGACCAAAGTGATGTGAGGAACTGCGCGGTGTAAGGTTGTTCCCAGTGTAGTTCAGGAGATCCACAGAGGCCCATAACTCTAAATATCTTCATTGTCCCACATGTGTCGAGCCACCCTCGTGTCTCTGCTCGGGGAGGTCAAGGTGCTGGCTAACGGCCAGCAGTCTCATCCCTTTTACACTCCTGAGCTGCCGGCCATCCAACCTAATAGTATTATAATTTAGAGAGAGAAAGGCTCTTTATAGTCTCCCTTTAATTGAGTCATTTTTAGTGCAGATGTGTACTGAAACTTAATCCCATCAGAGCTAACAGAATTTATGTCACGTATGTTCAACTCCCTCTTTTGGTAAAGAACAAATCAGATGTATTAATATATTCAAATAATATCAGTGGCCGCTTCTGGACTGGGCAAGTGCGTCCTTCACACTGGTTTATATATTCTCATTTAACTTATTGATCTTAGTCCCTTGGTATCCTCAGCAGCACTGAAAATCACTCTGCTGAAGTAGATCCAGGCCTAATTTAGATCTCTCTCTCCCTTCTAATCCCCATGTTGGATTTAAGAACTTCAGTAGAGCTGAGAGTGGCGGACCTCACGTGTCTTGTCAGTCAGTGTACTCTGACTCGCAGGGACAGCCTTGGGGCACTCAGACCAATCTCTAATCTTTTGGATAAGCTGTTGTAAATATCTGTTTTTTCATACTTAAGTTATTTACTTGTTGGTGAAATACATAAACGAGTTGTGTTTAATGTGCAGCAGGGTGCTTAAATTTATTAAGCTGTCATTAATAATTGCATGTGTTCCTCCACATACCCACATCCAGTTCTTGGTGGCAGGGGAACACATGTGTCTTCATTAGCTGGCTCTCCCTCAGGATGATCAATACACTGACGGGAGTTCACGGACTGCATTAGTTTTGTGTTTTCTCTCAGATTCAGCATCTCTGCTCTTTGGTAGCAGATCAACTGCTTTTCCTTGACTGACAGAAGTCTCCTTACAGACTGGAGACAGTGCGTTGAGGTGATGCTGAGCTTCATGAACTCCTGAGCAGTTAACTTACAGCACAGCAGGACAGAAACTTGGCTTGAGCTAATAGCCAGAGCCTTTTGGTGTTTAATCAGAAGAGATACAACATGTGAGGAGGGAGCAGGGGGTTGGCATGCAGCGGAAGCCTCTAGCTAGAATCAAACAAGTGATGTAATGATTTAGTCTTTAGAGACTTAATACCACCAGTTAATAAGGGGCTGCTATTTTATTATCTTGCACTAATATACACAGCATAAAAAACAGTTGAGTGACAAAAATGTCTCCAACAGATGCTTTTGTTTTACAGCCATGCTAGCAGCCAGATGTATCATTATAAATCCTTTGCATTGTGGCTGACGTTCTGACTGGGTTTTCCCTACCTGACAGCCATGATTTGAACCAACATTTCATTTTTTTCCCCATTGGACTCTCTATGATAATAATTTCACTTCTTTTTTAAACTCGAAATGTGTCACATGAGTAACACAACTGCTTTTCAAACTAACTGGTTCTCATATGCGCACAACAGCACATGGTCGAGAATACTAGCTATGTCTGGTCTTACGAAACAGAGAATAATGATGTCAACTTATCTGCTATCATGAGAGGGAGTTTGTGAATGAGGTTACAAAAAGTTGATGGGAAAGAGATTGTAGCGAACATCTGTATACATTTATTCAACAAAACAATCCCAACGCATCTCTGTTTAGTAGCGTTGCTGAAACTAAACTATGTGATCCTCCTCGGAAGAAGGACTTTATGATAGTTTTTAGAGATTATTTCGTCCAATGCTGCTTTCACGGTGCAGAATGAGCTTTCAATCTCACCGTACTATATGTTTTCATGTTAATATACCTGAACAGGATACTCAACAGAATGCTTCACTTTGTTTTGCAAAACTAATTTCAACCTGATGGTTGCTGCATCCCTCCCCTGTCTCAAAAAAAGCAATTTGTTGCTGCAACACACCATCAAACTCAATGGGTTTTATTGTATCTCATGGATTTATTAAAAAGGAAGCGCTCGCTGTTTCCTAGGCATTTCAGATATGGCTGCATTGTTTCAAAGTATTGTAGTAATTTCTCGCACTGTGAACTGTTGTGTCTCTTCTTTCCCTTAATCTCTCTTTTTCTATTTGTCTCTCTGACTCGAACGCTCATAAAAAAGGAAGGTTATTGCAAAATTTTAAGTGGATGCACATAAGCTGAATACTGTGCGCTCAACGACCACATCTCCTGGATTTAATAGTCACTCATCTCCACCAATTTAAAGCAGCTAAATTTGTCACTGTTCAATCTGCTGCGCGCACACCGAGCCGCCAGGAGAAAGTTAAAGGTATGAACAACAACAGCTTTCATGGGGGGGGGAAGCTAATCCTGCTCATCTTGAAGCCTGTATGATTACAAGTGTGTATCTGTGGGGATTTGTGTGTTATTGTAACTGTTTGAGCAAAAGTTTGAGCAAAAATTCAACTTCCTTTCACTTACAAATACAGCTATTCCTTAATTAAACAAAGCACACTCTCATGTGTTTAGATGAAAAATGTTCTTTATGCATCTCACAGCCCCAGAGCAGCCTGCAGTTTGCCTTTTGCGTCCCCGCCGTGTTTTCTGCGTCACTGAACCCGTCTTGCCTCAGTGTCTGCTGACTCTGCATATCTGCCACGCCATGCCCAGCACTGCTGGCCTCTTTCTCTCTCTGCCCACCGTAAACCCCTTAGTTACAGTGTGCAGCCCTCTGCAGACACATGCTGTGAGCCGCTTCCCCAAACACCACTGTTCATCCTACAATACACCACAAAGCAGATGGAGAGAGCAGGCGAGGGAGGCTTGGACCAGGTAATAGTCAGCGCATAAGTTGAAAACTTAAGGAGAACTTAAACTCCTAGAGATAAATTTTTAAGTCCTTATCTGCAAAACTGTCACTTTACTGCAGCTGACACGAAGTTCCTGAATGGAAAAACAATATTAAAGTCTTGTTATACAGCTCAGCATGACTGTAAATACCACCCTGTTTTATCAGACATCCTACTTCTTCTCACTCTCTGCTCCACTACACCGTGATGCAAAAAAAGCAATCCGGAGGAGAATCTGGTGTGCAGTGAGTCTGTATAAATTTGCATCAGTAGTTAGTGCAGGCTCTCCTGTGGTGATGAAATATGGCTTATTCTCACGGGTGCGTCTCCTTAACATGCAGGGCACGGCGTGCACGGATGGGAGTGACAGTGCACGCTGTGTGCACGTCAGCGTTCAAATGAGAGAGCGAGAGTTTCAGTTGGATTGACTCCCTGCGTGTGACCAGAAAATATTAACAGCCACAAAAGTATTTAGTTTTAAATTCCAATGGTGTCGTATGTTTCCATTAAAAAAAATATCGCCATCTAAAAATATAGACCCTGCATATCCTCAAAGGTAATCTTTGTAAATAATAGCTGAGAAAGAGCAACGCAGTTTTTTTTTTCCTTAAGTATATAAAGTTCAGGGATGTTTTGATGGTGTGAAAGCTAATGAGCAGAGCTATGTTTGAACCTACGCTCTGTAAATAAGAGATGCCTGCAAGTTCGAAAGCCTGAATGTGCATGTGCTTTCCTACCAATTTATACCACAAAGGGAAGAATACGCTTAATGCCAAGAGTTTCCTGAGACGTGAACAGAGCGTGGATGTCATGGAGGAGCTGAATTAATTTCAGTTGACACATCACAAGAGAGCTGAATCAAACAGTGCTCATGATGACTTCCTTGTGAGAGAAGGTTCATTGTGAAACGATCCATCATTATGGAGGAAGAAGTTCTTGAAGAAGATGTTGTGAAATGAGAGTGTGTCCACATGTGATGCTGACAGCCGAGCTCACAGGGGTGACATCCGGTTTACCGACTGCTTTGTGCTCATGCCCGGTGATAATGCGCTTTAACGCGAGTATAGAGTCACCAGTTTGTCATATTACATCACATTAGCCGCTAGTTTTGTTTGGGGGGGGGGGGATTTGTTAGTGACACCGAACCCACCAGAGCAAACGGCTCACTGTGGTCCCACCGCTGTAACGCTTAATGCTCTTATGAATGTCTCTGCTAAATGCCACATAAGTCGGCAGTGCTGTGAGGATGCTACTTTCAGCCCAGACTGATGCAAAGCTTTCAGAGTCGCCGCTTTGAAAGACAGATTGCACACATTATAACTGTGATTCCTCTCCGGATGCTCTGCAGCACCTGATGGGCACAGCAGCACTGCTCCACGGTCGTCATCGTCACCCGTTTAGCCACCAGAATACAGGCTAAAAACATCCTCCACTTAACAACTCAAACACACACTTTGGTGCAGAAACAGATGCCTGCTTAATTACTAAAAATATGCAGTGCAGTCAAGCCTTCGGACTGGCTGATTTGACTTTATTTTTTATATAATATCCAAGCAATGCCAGACTTTACGGGCCACACTGCAAAAATAAAGCAAAATATTGCCAGTAAAGTAGGAGTTTACACAGAGTGGTGGATAAAATTGGGTAAACTTTTCATGTAAAAGGACTTTAATGGTGAACTAGTTAGAATCTGACCTGGCAATTAGCTTCTTGATATGTGAGTTTTTAGAGGCCACATAAATAAACTAAAAAATGTATCTGTTCCTGAAATTTTTGGTGCATCAGAATACTTTCATGCAGACTCTTATCATTAATTTACACTCACATCAGTTGACTAAGGGCTTTTCACTTCAGCCAGTTAAAATATGTCGTGACCTCTGTGAACTAATTATCTCAATCAAACCTCAATGGATGACATGACCCACCTTCCTCCCCCTCATATTTAAGCCACTCAATGACCATCACAGAGGAGGCATAGATGAATAAATAATCACAAAAATATATAAATAAATAAATAAATAAAGGCACCATTCAGATGTAGGGACCCTCCATTTCTACCGATCAGTTAAACTCGTTTACCACTCTGAAAACTCCATCAAACAACTGTACAACTCATAATATGAACACACCTGTAAGAAGATGAGGTCACACACACACACACACACACACACACACACACACACACACACACACACTCTTCAGCTTTTCTTTTGTGCTCACTACTGTATATCAAATACATCTACAGATCTACAACTACTGTGTTTTGATCATTATATCATTATTAATTATTTATTCCTCAATTTTCTATAAGATGTCAAAAAAGGGGAAAAATCTTGTTTTTCTTCACCAACAGTTCAAAAACCTTAAAGACATTCATCTTTGAAGAGGAACATTTAAAGCAAACACAAGACAAAGACAAACTGCAGTTACAGGATCAAAATAACAAATTATTGTAAAAAAGGCTTTGACAGATACAAAGAGATTAATGCAAAATTAATATAACTGATCTTTGCAGCAAAGTTTGCTCCACTGCTCTGAAAATAAACCCTTTCTTATTTGAAATGTGGACAGAGTCGAGACCTTGGAGACAGATTTTAGACCAAAGGCTCCGGCTCTGTCCCACTTCACAGGATCAGACCAGCCATTATGTCGACTGGTTTTTGCATCACAACTCTGATGTCATCTCGGTCGGGGCTGTCTTCTGCACAGACGTGTACTTGGAGAGACGTGCTCGGCATCATTAAACAGCGCTCAGCTCTCTCCTCTCAGCTAGGACTGTTTGATGTGAGAGGGAAGTGAGAAAGCCCATGAAATATGGCAGCAATGGTTTTTTTTTCTCTCCACAGGAATGTCTAACTTACTAATATGTTGAGTTGATGTGCCTTTGAACTCACAGAGTTGTTTACCTGCACAGAAATGTGTTAATGAATGATAGTGGTAATACCTGCAGTCTGAACTCTGAGTGGCTCATCTACTATTAGAAACCTGTTCTGAAATTGAATTTCTGAATTTTTTGTTCATCAAAGTGCTTGATGATGACAATGGATTCAAAGCTGTCACCCCATATAAGAGGAAACTTGAAGTTCAGATTTTTAATGTCATATTTCAAGTTTGCGAGCTGTGTGCCACCTGCCATTTGTGCTCCGGTACAAAGATTTGCTGCAGCTCTGACCCACTTTCATCCCCCGTGAAAAGAAAAGCGCAGAAACTTGCTCACAAACAGCCCTAATTGGGCTGCAGCCTTGTCACCAGTGCCGCCCGTAGGCCCCGGCTCTGGGAAGGCACTCTAGCGTTCAGCCTCTGGATTTTAAAAATGTCATGTCTCAGCTCACACAGGTCTGCTCTAACAAGCAGTGTTTACTCCGACACGGTGACGAGAGGATCCTTATTTCCCCTCCTTATCTCAGCTGATGCAGAGAGATTTATTCTCCCTCTCTCTGCCAGTTGTAAAGTTTCTTCTTAAGCTCATTTCATGCTTCGTGGCTGCTGCTAAAACATCTATTAGCGATGCACCTTGCCTTCCTGGGTCCATTTTACGTCGGGATCTATGTTGTATTCCTATTCGTGTAGTTGTGTGGAGATGTGTTGCAGCACAGCTTCAACAGACTAGCAGTAACTATATTTTACTTAGTGTTGAAGTTAAGATTTGAAAATGTCATATAAGAAAATGTATCATATTCTCTAATAAAAGTCCTGTAAGAGCACAATGCATGTCTAAAGCAACCTTCTGTCTTTCTTTGCTGCTGTCGCTGACTCTGATTTCTCCACCTACTCATTTTACCCACAGCACACTGAGACATGCTCCAACCGGTTCTTATCAAAGTGATTAGGGAAATATTTGAAGATACTAACCGATGTAGGAGCAGATAAGTTAGTTTGCAGTAAAGTGAATAAATTAAAACACAGTGTCTCTGTGAACGGAACAACAACAAAGTGTTGTTATGCAAGAACACCCGAGGGTGGGTTTTTTTTTTTTGTTCCTTTAAATTATGTGCGGTGGATAAAGTATTTCACTGTGCTGCCTTCAGCTGAACTCTCTAACTCTCTAATTGAATTAAGCTGTTACATAGACGTATCATAGATGCTAACATTAATTAACCTTTCAACCTGAGGAGAAGATGAAATCCTTTCAACAGTCTGTTCGCTGACCTCTGACTATTTGTAAAAGCAGTCTGCCCTTTTTTGTGCCGTTACACACACCATTACGCCTGTGTTTTATCTGCAAATTAATTACCTGTGTGTGTCCTGGCTGTGTAGAGGAACTTTAGCAGGAGTCACAATCCTCCCAGAGTGGTTTCATTAAGTGTTGAAGAGGGCAGATTATCAAAGGGCCATCGGAGGCTTTTATGTTCAGCCGATGGTTCAGCGTTTCTCCCCTGAGATTTTCTTTTTCTAAAGTTGCAACTCAAATGAAGAAAGAGAAACCTGGATGACTCCGTGCTGATCTCTGGCACTTCTCACTAGGTGGCACACTGATCAAAGTTATGTTAAAAAGAAAAATCATTGGAGGGCACTTTACTCTGGCTTTCTCTGGACTTGTTAAGGAGCATATTTTAATTATACATCACTAACAGGTTTTGGGGAGATCAAAAGTGGCTCTCTTGGTGTGATAAGTCCTGTTATTCTTTGGAGATAATTACATTTTAATGGTAAAAAAAAGTGCAATTTGTGGAGTTGTTACAAAGATAAAAGTTTATTATGAATAAAACGGAATTCTTTATAATGAGTTATTAACACAGTTTATCTTTCATGTGATACTTTACATTCATTTCTTTGAGTCACTTATTGGAGGCAGTGGCAGAGGTTTTGAGGGTTTGAACATGTGTGTGTGTGTGTGTGTGCGTGCATGCATGTGTGTGTGTGCTCGTCACTGTCACTGCTTCACTTGCAGCTGTCTGTGAATAGCTACATATTCATTTCATGCTGTTGCAGCATGTATCAAAGCTACCAGGTGGTGGCAATGTTGCTGTGGGCAAAATGAAATCCCTCCTGCAGTTTCTGCCTCCACACTGGAGCTTCATGCTCTAATGCAGAGCCGCTTGACACAGTGAGATGCAGCTTTCTCCATCCTGATGGACCTTAGAGGGTTTGATGTCAGCTGACCGTTTGTGACTTGTTTTGAACACGTCAAGAGGAAACTTAAATGACATTTCTGCAGATTTGCACAATGGAGATTGTGCAAATATATCTTAAAAGATAAAGTGGAGTGAAACCTACAGGATTAATCTTTTCCAGTTGTGAAAAGCGTTTGATCTGTTAGCCGTTAGCTGGTATTTTCAGATATGCAAATCGCAAATTGCATCATAATTTAAGGATTTGAGATGCATGTCAGACGTAGTCTGTGCTGATCTTCACTACACGACCAAAAGTATGCTGATAACCCTCTCTGCATACTTAGATACCTTTGGTTTGGGGCTGTTTATTTGCATGGTTTCAGGTGAGGATCCAGTTCCAAATAATTTACATTTTTCAGAGGAGTTTTATCGTCTGTCATCTGTTTCTGTTAATTGCCAACGAACCACTGCCAACAATCTTAAGAAGCCTCAGATTACACAGTGTCCCACATTTTGTACTTAGATGGTCTGAGTTGTTGCCTTGACTTTTGATGATTCTCATGAAGGTCTATCTTGCTTTTAATTAGCATGCTCATGCTCTGAGAGATTGACCGAGTTAATTACTGTGTGTCAATATGTTAGCAGGTTTCAAACAGGAAAGTGATTGGAATCCTTGATATGGTTGGTAAAAACATTTCTGGGATGTATGAGACAGTTACTGTGAAATGTGAATTGAAAAATATGAGTTATCAGGAGGATGGTTTTGCCCCTTTTGTTTTATTATGAAATTTTGATTTGTTGCTTCCTGGTGAAGCTGCAGTGGAGAGAATCTGCAGGGAGAGCTGAAAACTTTCCCAGCCCTGCAGGCCTCATTGTGAAGATGTTTTCCTCCAGGCTGCCCTCGAGGTCTTCACTGTCTTACCTTCAACATCTCTCACTTGTTAAAGAGAAACTATTTGAGGACAAATGAGGTGATTTAATTTGCAGCTGCCTCATTATTAACTAACTTATGACTGGGCTTTAACTTCGAATGAAAGTACTTTGATTTGAAATTTGAAATTTAATATCCTCAGGACAACCTACTGATGTTACATTTATGTACTTAAATTTAATGTAAATTTTGCCTGTGTACAGTATACGCTGCATGTTATATGCGAGCACCATTTTGTCGTTTTTAATCTGTGTTTTAAAAGTGTTTTCTAGTGAAAATGCTATTTTACTATTTTGTTTTTTTTTAGGAAACTCAGAATCATCAAGTTTATTGATTTTTTTCATTTTCAATCAAATGTAATGCTTACTTTTCCTGACAAATAAACAAATAAAATATGTAATAAAATTTATAATATACTGTATTTGATTTTTGGAAAACACAGATTAGTTTTTTGCAGACATGAATTTAAAAAAACTAAACATGTTTGCAATATTTTTATTTTCTAGATGTGGATAAAACAATATCTTTCTTGAGACTCGAGATTCCTCCATGTAACATCTGGATGTAGATGTTATTCATGGTTCCTGGAGATGAATCCTTATGACTCTGGCGATCCTTTAACTCTCCTTTTAGTTCAACCATCAGACTTTTATGATAACAGACATTAGCATGTTAGTATTGTCATTGTTAGCATGTTACCATTAGCATTGAGTGCAACTTGATAAATTTCCTTGTGTGTCTGTTTGACACAGACTGTTCGGCTTAAAGATTTTTGTTCTGGTTGATCACACTCTTAAAATGATACAAAAAGTGCAATGAAAAGACTGTTTTTTATTAATATTTCACATTTATTGTTCATAATTATTCACTGGCACTAGTTGGATGATGCTTGCTTACACTTCAGCAGGATACACAGTGTGCACAGTGGACATGCGTAATATTGCTTTTTGGAACTGGCTTAACTGAGCTCAGAGTCTGATCAGATCAGACACAGTTTAGTATCCAAACAAGCAGAAACATGCCTGATGCATCGTGGGAACTGTGAAAATGAGAATGAAATGCAGACTCGAGGGATCCCCTCGCTCGCTGTGGGCAGAGAAGAGACGCCTGGCAGTCTGCCTCAGCTCTTGTCTGCAGGATTGTTTTGGGCAGATTCTCTGATTTCAGTTTTAGTCTTTTGGGGGGGAAAATGACGACAAGAAGAAACGCAGAACCAACACTGTTTGTTTTGTTCCCAAAGAGGTCAATCTCCTAAATCCACTGTCACAATTATACACTCCATGTTCACATATTCCCAGACAAAGATCTGCTCACACAAAAGCCTCCATCTGCTCCACATCAGACATTAGTGGACACTAGCCAGAGGGAAAGGATCAAATGCTTGCTGAGAAAGTGTGGAAGCATGACATCGGAGTGAAATGCCTTTCATGGATTGTGTGTGTGTTGTACCAGATATAAAAACCGAAAGATGTGTGCAGCGTGTTGTAACATGCCTGCAACACACAGTCGACAAATTATTTCAAATGGATAAATTTCTGTGTTCGTTTTTAGAGACGATGAATCCTGACAGGAGATGTGTTCTGAGTATTCCTTTGTGGAAAAGTGTCCAATTTCTCTGGGGAATTGCTACATGCAGACTATCAGCGGGTTGAATTGGACAATCCTGCAGATAGTGATGCAGAACAATGAAGCAGACAACAAAATTACAGGCTTGTGTTGACACTGTCATATACAAAAGGGGAGGGAGGGGTCAGTTATTTCTATGCAAAGCAAACTTCGCTAAGCTATAATTGATCTGTCCAAATCCTGGCGTTTGAAGAACTTGCTGTTTAGCTTTACAGTGGCATGTTTTCCAAAGCCTCAGAATGAACACCAGCCAGCTTTCATCCGAAGCATTGGAGATGGTGTTATACCCCTGGTTTATGTTCAATGCAGGCTTTTGTCCCCCCAACAAGATTGTGTTGTGTATTTATCTGGCACCGGTGTAATTGAAATGTAGCCGAGCTCTCCCTCTCCCTCCCTCTCTCTTTCTCTCTCCCTCTCTCTCTCGGGGGATTGCTTCGGATTCTCTCCGACTCCCTCATCCTTTCATCTGACTCGGGGTCTTTTGGGGCTCAGAGAGTGAAGTTCTTGGAGTTTCCCCAAATTGCCTTGGCAGAGGCTCATTGGCTACTGTGACTGTAACCGACGATCCCCAGCGAGAACAGAAGCGAAAAAAAAGTCATTTTAATATTTTTCTCATCTTACTTCCTGGTGGGACAGCTGACTGAACTCATTTGAATAAATTTGACTGTATTTTATGCGTTTAAACCCTCCCTTGAACATGTTTTGTGGGATTTCACAAATTAACAGCCATTATACACAGACACTGGAACGGATATTTTCCTGGAGGAGGAATGACATTTTACGAGTGTTTTTTTTTTTTTTTTTCATACACGCATTATATTCTCCTTTTCACGAGGGCTGTACATGCTGACAAAATGCCAGCATGCCTCATTAGAGTTCATTGTTGATGTTGTTTTGCTCCTGTGGGTGGCCACAAAGATTGTAATGAGCTGTCCACATCCCACAGTCACCAACATCACTGGGGCACCTGTGTGTGGGAGGAAGCTTCAAAGACATACAATAACCCTTGGATTTAAATGATTGGTACATTTTACATCAAAAACACAGCAGTGAGGAAATACCACCCTGATAAAGGGAGCATTTATTTGCACATTTTAAATGCTCCAAAGGAAAGGATCAGGAAAGGAACATTTTTTAACTGCTAAAAAAGATCCTGCAGTCCATCTATTCACTTATTATTTCCAGCAACATAACTTTTTAAGGGGCACCCATGGGGGCTGAGTGTTATGATGACTCCATCCATTCTTTGTAATACCTTCTATTCTTTATTCATGGGAAAGCCGAAAATAAAAACATGGAAATGCTGATGTTTGACTTTAATATCTCACTTACCCTAAAGACATTTTAAAAAACGTTGAATTATTCCAATTTTAATGGTTTGCAGAGAAACAAAGATTTGAATGAGAAAGGCAGTATTGTATTTTATAGTTTAATTTCTTAAAATTTCCTTCTCAACTGTATTTATATTTAGAATTATTGAACATAGAAACATAATACCAATGTAACCTTGAAAATAGTAAATATTATAATGACTTTTTGAGCAATAGATTGTATGAAGGTTTGTAGTTTTGTTTAGGCGCTGAAGTCAGTTTTCTTGTATTTTTGGTTTCTGGCAGCCTTATACTTTGTTACATTGCCAAAAATAATAAATCAGCAAAGTTTGTGTTATAAAAAGGACACTGTATGTTGGGTAAGAATAGTTTTAATGTGCCAAACTAAGATAAAAATGAATGCATATAAATCTTGTCTCCAGCATCTTAATTTAAATAGCTCTCTCTCAATAATCTCAATTATTTCTTCCCATTTCTTCCTGAAGTCTTCTCTGTATTATTAAAATACTCGAGTTCAGAAACGGTACGCCTCACCAGCCCTCTTTGAATTCTTACATTCCCTATTGTATCTGATCAGCGATGTGAAAACAGGGTTTGACATTTCCTCACTCACGTATTCCAGCAGAGGAGAGTTCGATCATCTCTGTGCTGCTGCCTCATCTGGTTTGCCTCATCCAGATGAATATTAAGCTTGCAGGTGGTGGTGGTGGTGGTGAATGCTTGCAGATCCACGCTGTCATATCTGTCAAACTTCAATCAGTGAAGTCAGCAGCTGAGAGTTTCAGCATTTGTTGCTGTAATTTTTACAAATGAGAAGCAATCTGTTACTGCGGCAGATTCAGGATTCAGAGCACATTGTGTGAATTTGCAACGATGAGGCTTTTTGATTGTGGTGTGGTGAGTTGACATGTTCAGGGTGGTCAGAGCTAAATTGCCTTGATGGAAAGCCACCTGTCTTTTTCCATCACGTATCACAGTGTGCAACAAAATGCATTGAATAAAAATGAAAGTGGAGCAGGGAGCAGAAAGGGGTGTGTCTTTTCTCCCGCTTTGACAGCATGTCATTTTCTGCAGCGCTGTGCCATTACTCTGATGTGTTTGGCCGTCTTTAGGGCAGAGAGATACACCTTGTAAATGCCGAATGTGAAATTAGAATCCAGTCGTCAACCTCCGCCATAAACATTTTCCTTCCCACCGGCCGCCCGGCCTGATGCACGCCACGCTGCCTGCAGGGCTGCTGTGTGCTCATAAACATGCCTCTTTCTGCCATGCTCCTGCACTTCAAGAGGAGGCTTGAAGGTGCGATCATAAATCTTTGATCACACGGTTGAAAACCTGACCTTGGCTGTCGTCGGTGAGTCACACGTTGCCTCAGTCGCTCTGTCACTCTCAGCCCCAGATTGACCTCTTGGCCTGCTCACTGGTGTGTGTTTAAGAGAGTGATGCTTGACTCGGAGCGAGTGTGCCGACCTCCTTCAGACATGCTCTCTCCACGGTGACAGATATCAACACGGTTGGTCCACTGACAGAAAATGGATCAACAGCGATTTTAAAAGCTGATGTTCTGGTCATTTATCTGGAAAAAAATGCCAAACATTTTCCAGTTTCGGCTTCTCATTGGGAAGCTTTGCCGCTTTTCTCGGTTTTACATTATTTCAAATTGGATCTGTCTGAGTTTTGGGCTGATTTCAAGACGTTCCGTCTCTGTGAAATTGTGTTGGGCATTTTCACTCTTTTTTTGACACATAGTTCTGCCTTTTGTTCCCCCTTGAGTCATTCTATGGTTGAAAAAGTCATTTTAGTCTCTGCTGTCTGACTGGCAGCCTCATACGAATCCTGTAAATGCTTATTCCGAATAGTCATCAAAGTGGTATGATGTTTACGCTGAGTGAAATAGTCAAATTCAAGATGTGTTTTCCATCAAAACGAAATATCCCTGTTCATTTTGTACACATGTCCCTGAAATCAAGCTGCCATATTTGATATCCTTGGAGACTTGGCTCATTATTAACTGTCTCACAGTTTGCCCCAAGCATTGAAATGTTGCCAACAACCGAATGTGATAGTTTTCATTAATATTGTTGTCCTTCATTTATTTGACTCTCCCAGAAATGCTTGTCTCGCCATGCAGTTTCAGTTTTTAAAATTTCACTACATGCAACCACAACTCATCACACTTATTACTTGTATAAACCTACAGAGGCTTAACTCAGTGAGGTTCCTGTGTATAAATAAAGATTTGAATTAAGTCAATCAATCCATCTGTCCATCCATCCATCCATCCATCCATCCATCCATCCATCCATCCATCCGTCACAAACTTGATTTAAAAGTCAGAATGAACGTTTGTGGTGTAAACGTTTTTGGCCAAACATGTTGAGTTATGTTTGAGCTGCTTGCTAAACACTAAAGATTATTTTTAATCTATATTACAATTATCTTTTTGCAGGCTGCTCTTCAGTCTGCTAGCTTGGTTTGAAACGTGCATTCTTACAGTGAAATATGAAAGTACTGATTAGATTTTTATAAAATACCACTGATGACTGTTTAAAGCTGCTCAGCTCCTCAAAAAGCCAAAACATCTAAATTGCCACCAGTGGTTGCATAGATTATAAATCCTGTCCCCTCCAAACTGGAAGATAATTTCCCTCATTTTAAGTTTTTCTTGCATAACTGTTGTATGTTTTAATTGATAAAGGAGCTTTAACATCATCCTTGACCTGCAATCGGGTCTTGATACTGCAGCTCCATACACAGATTTTCTCTGTGCAGACTCTGGCTTTAAATGATGTCCCCAGCACAAGATGGCAGCGCTTGCATCAGGAATAAATTAGCTTAACTTTTGTACAGTGGGACGAAGAGGAGGCACATCGTCCATCTTTATTTACAGTTATTATCACTCACATGCTTTCACTTAAAAGCTCAAATAAACAAAGACATTTCTTAACTCCATGTGGATGAAGCCCCAACTGAGAGAACGGGCAGAATAGACATAATTACTGAGGCCGTCTCCATAAAAATGTAATATATAATGGGTCGACTGTGAGTATGTTGGTAATGGACTTAGCCTAATGATGCCCCTCTCGCCCAAAAGAGGGATTATTCTGAGGATGAGAACAATGGATTCAACTATAGCTACGGATGAAGGAAATCACACAAGTCTGATCCAGAAAATCCCAGCAGTGAGGGAGGAATCACGCTTTAGAGCTCCTTGGCCTAAATGGCAGTATACAAAAGCTTATATTAACTGTCTTGGCTGCTTGTGTGTCTGTGTTTTTTCATTTGTTTTTTTTTTTTTTTTTTTTTGCCTTTTTCAACGATTTTTTTGCCCAAACTCTCTTTTGCCTCCTTTGCAGCGGTCCAGTCTCTTAACAGCCTGAATGACCAGATTGCTCAGTTCATGGTGACCAGACCTTGTAACCTGGCTGACAAGGATCAGGCCTTCATCCCGGGGGAGAGGGACACCTTGAGGAAGTCTATGACCCTGATGAGACACCTGCTCGTGGATGCTCAGGTACAGCCTCTGCCCTCCCAACAAGGTCACCTGCTGCACTTTTGTTCCTCTGCTCAGTTTTAAAAAGAAACTACCAACAGTGATCGACTCAGGGGAGGAATATCATCATAACGTTACTGGGATAAATAGCAAATAATAGATAAGAAAGAGTTCCAGATGCACACAGAGACAAAAGTCGCACAGAGGCTCTGTAGGAATTTACTTGTTTAAGATGAATGTTCATTACTTTTAAGCTACTAAATTATTGATTTCAGCGTATTATATGTTATCTTTAATCATCATTGTTGTTATTGCATGTATACAAAATGCAGTGACAAAATATATGTTTTATTCCTAACATTTCTAGTTAATATACAAAATCATAATATCTTCTTAAACGCAGTTCTGACTCATTAAAAAAAAACGTATTACAAAAAAGGGTTCAAATGTTCACTATGCTGTGAAAATGAGAAAAAGCTCAAGGCCGTTGTTGCACTGTGCCTTTAGACAGGATTTGCTTAAATTTCAAATATTTATGTCAACAAACCAACAAGCAAATTAATGAAAAAAAAATATCACCACACTGAGCAGAAGGCTTCAAAACATTATTTTCCATACTTGATTTTTAAAAGAAAAAAATAAAATAGACCTAAATACTTTATGGAAGCATAAAACATAAAAAAATCAATATAATTAAAAAAAATATAGATATAAAAACTTAACATTTGCTGTTGTATTTAAATCAAGACCGCACCTTTCATTGTATCCACAGTTGCAGCTTTTCATTTCTTCATTTTAGTCATCAAAGTAGTTTATTGTACTTTAATTACCCTTATTGTTATTCCTCAGGCTTTTTTACCGGCACACTTTTGGTTGTACACTTATTACTTATTTTATGCTTTCAAATAAAGCAAGGAAAGGCAGAGATGTGGAAACCTCAGCAAGACTGTAAACAGCTGAGGGTTAAACTGGTTCACATTTTTTGTTTTTATTCCCCAGGATCCAGGGTATTTGTTTCTTTGCAAAAATGTAAACTTTTAATCACAAGGTTAAAGAAAAAGATTGGTGTTTCATCGTGTTTTGCCTTAAAAATGCACATAATATAATTTTTTGCTCTTTCTTATCGTATTTCATCTTTATTTTATTTATATCCCTTCTACATCTGGTGACAGTCTGAAGAATCTTGACACAGTGATGCATGTGGGTCATCCATTAGCACCATCATGATGGATTGGGAGTCCTCTCGCCATTCTCCTGGAGATATTTTTTCTGACACAGTGTCATTGATTAAAGGGAAGGTAATTCAACAAAAGGCCACTGCTTTCACCTCAGCTCAGCGGTATGCAAGCTGGAGTGAAAGATTGTTAGCCTGCAGTCAGTTTTTGTGTTAGTCAGGAATATAGCACAGGGAGGTGATGGATGAGTGGGAACCTCAGCCGCGGACGGAGAGCCGGTTATCTCCACAAGAAGTTGTACTTGAAAAAAAAAATAAAGTTTTGCTGGTAGTTCAGTGTTAAGTGAAGCACTCAGATACCAGTCAGGGTGACAGATTTCCCTCCCTTTTGGCCGTGCTGGTGTCAGATGTTGCACCCACAACCTTTACGGACAGTTTTTTTTCCCCAAAGGAGCTTCAGACTGAGGCCTCTGTCAGCAGGGAGCTTGTTGCTTTGAACAATCAAAGAACAGATCAGATCAACATGAGATACTGACACAGGAATTCATTTGTTTACAACTCAGAGGCTACGACCAACTCCACAAAAGAGATCGTCTCAAACTGTGAGCCTCTGTCAGGGATGAGCTGTGGTTAAGTGCTGAAGTCTGGTCTGCTCTGGTCGTTTGCAGCAGCGGTTAAAGTTCTCAGTTCTTCCCATCTGATTGGCCGGAAGTGTCAAAAACATGCAAACGTAGGCAGTTTGTTTCATTTTAATTTACCTGCCTCAGGTAAATTAAAAAGAAAGAAAAGAAAAAAAAGAAAAAAAGGAAAAAGAAAACAAACAAACACAAAAAAGGACAACTGCAAACTCTTAGGATTACAGCCTCAAATTCCAACCTGATGGTTTTATTTCTTCTTGTCTCTCAGTCAATCGATCGTGTGCATCACCATAACCTTCAGTCAATGCGTGAAGTGCTCATGGCTGAGTAAAGTGGAAAAAAATG